>OY744481.1:293406394-294006394 GCA_963556165.1 Tipula helvola
TTAGTATATATTTGATATTTATAAAATAGCTTTTTGAAACCTACCAATTCTGAACTAAGTTTTTGTTAACCACATTTTTTGAGTTCTGCACTTAGAATAGCAAGAACAAAATTAATACAATTTGTTTTGATTTTGTTATTCGCGAAAGGTTCTTATTATTTATAAGGTGACCATCTTTAAAACGCGTACATCATTCGTACAGCCCAACCGAAACGCGTATTGTACGCGCTAAACGCGTACGAATGGTCACCTTAAAGGGGACCATCTTTCTTAAATCGAAAACGCGTACATCATTCATACAGCCCAACCGAAACGCGTATTGTACGCGCTAAACGCGTACGAATGGTCACCTTATTATTAATTTACTTTTATTTTGTACTCTAGCTGTTTATTTTGGGTTGGTTAGAAATGTATTCGTTTTTGCCTTTCATTTTAAAATTGCGGTGCAAAATTTGTAACAATTACACTTCAAAATGAACTCTCAGAATTATGTAGCCAAAATTAAATAAATTAATTCGTTTTCTAGTTATTCCCAATATGCGATATCGGTTCGTACTGCTTCTATTCTCCCAATAGAAGAATGTCGTCAAGCAAGAAGTTATAAAAATGATCCACACCAATGGAAGCAATTATGTATTGAGGAACCATTCGATTTAACAAATACAGCACGTTCCGTGTATGATGGAGATATATTTGAAAAAATAAAAAACGTGTTTGTTACCTCACATAAAGTGTTGAACGAAACAATGGATGTAAATTCTATATTTTCGACAGTATTTCTACAAACAAACGCATTATCATCAATATCTTCATCATCAACATCAACCTCGTTGCCAGGAAATCCAATGGCATCTTTATTATCCATGCCATCATCAATATCGTCTTCGCAATCGATAGCAGTTAATGCGGCAACAGGGTGTTTATGAGGAATAGATAAAGTTGATGATTTTTTAATTAAACTAAGAAAAAAATACGTTAAAAAAAATTTCTTCGCTATGTTGGTGATCGTTTGCTGAATGATTTGAATGATGGTTGGTTTTGTTACCCAGAAATCTTTTTATTTATTTTTTTATTTCTTTACTCAAAAACACAACACATCTATATTATATGTATTTATATTTATATATAATATATCTACCTATATCTATATATACATATATTAGATAGAAGAGAAAAAACAAATCGTCCAATTGTAATATTTTTCCTTTCGAACCTCTCTGTGGTTTAAGTCGATTTATTGCCCTTTTGTTGACCTTAAAGTAATTAAATTTAATTATCATCATATCACAAATATTTATATCGCCAATACGTTTTCATTTTGATATTATTTATTTTTTGTCATTGCAATGGTGAACGTTATTCGACTTTTGCCACATCTCGGTTAGAAGGAAACATATTTATATAAAATAATTAATGTTATATCATTTAAAAAGAGCCAAAAACACGGAATAATTATCGTTACTGATTTAATTTATTTTAGAAGAGATAACATTAGAGAATTGTAAAAATTAACTAATTTAAGGCGCTTTTTTGATGGCTGTGATAATATTATCGTAAAAAAATACGTTACGTATAAAAACTTTAAAAACATATTTTTGTGATATTTCCTTCTATTAATAATTATTGAAACTAACTAAAACTAATACTGTAAAAAAAAATTGGTGCCAACGCCCAAAAAACGCGGAAACTAAAACTCGAAAAGGAAAATTTATTTTTAAATTTAAATTAAGAATTTTGTTTCGAAATTTTCTTGATTTGAATTCTAAAAATATACGACTGCTTTTTCCTTTTGAAAAGTAAATTTCCTCTTTAAAAAAATCGAAATTTTTTGAAATTTTGATTGCATCCACTTATTAAATTAATATTTGTTTAATTTAACTAAGGAAGAGAGACGGTTTACTTTCATAATATCTAAATTATTATTTATTTTTAATTAATTTTCTTTAAACAAGTAAATTAATATTTTTGTCGTTGGTTTCTTCAAAAAAAGGATAAGGCATGCAATATTTTTGAGGAATTAATTTGAAATACTAGAAAATATTCCATTAAAAAAAAAGTTGGGAGTAATTTTATAATTTTCTGTCTTTCCAATGTGTAAAAGTAGATCGCATGATCAGTTGCCTAAGAAACCATCGACAAAGATATTCGATCCTATTTCAATATCCTTATACATTTTTTCTATGAAAAAGATTTTTTTTTTTAACTGATTAAGAATACTCCCAACTTGGTTTATTATTTTTTTTTTACTTAATTTAGTATTTATCATGTTTTTTCTTTTCTTTTGATAGATTTTTAAGATTAAAATATAATAAAAATAAAAAAAAACTGTAAATTGATATAAATGAAAACAAAAAAAAATATATATATAAAAGTAAAAATTTATCATTAAAAAATATAAAACAAAAAAATGTTATTATAAAAAAATGTGAAAGAAAAGAGTCTTTTTAATTTATTCGCGATAATTTAAGTGTTTTTTTTCAATTACGATTTCTTTCCAAGTTTAGCATCTTAATTTTCGATTTATAAAAATTTTTCATTCATATTTTGTCTACATATTATGTTTTCTTTATAAAGACTTTTTTCTTAAATTTCATTGTACAAAAAAAAAAATTATAAATTATTTGAAAAATTAACAAAAAAAAAAAACAAAACGTAAAAATCAAAATAAAAAAAAATATATTTAATAAAAACACAAAAAAAATACAAAAAGAAAATCAAAAAAATTAAATAAAAAAAACGAAAAATAATAAAAATGAACAGATTTTTTAATTTTTACTTTGGCAAATGGAAAATATATTTTCAGGTGCATACACAACACACACTTTACTGTTATTGTTAAATATATCCTTTATTGTTGTGTATTGAAGAGTATTTATTATCATCATTGAAATCAAGAGTGCATTATGTTTGAAATCCAACGCTACGATCGGCGTTTTGTTCCATTGCATATCAATTACATATTTGTAAATGCAGTACCACTAGTTCTTGTAAATGTGTTCTAAAGCAAACATCTAATATAAAATCCATTGTAATATGGCACCCTTTCATGAGCTGGAGGCGGTTAAAGTCGTCACATTGTATCAGGAATATTATACTCAAGTACAAATCGCACGAAAATTAGGAATGAACCAGTCTTCGGTTTCACGAATACTTAAGCGATATCGTGAGGCCTTAGAGTATAACAGAAAGCCCGAACAAGGACGTAAAAGGTGCACAACCGAGCATGGCGACCGATTTTTAAAAATGAATTCGTTACGAGATCGAAAGCTTACTTAGTGCACGCCAAGTGAATATTAGTGCCAGAACAGTTAGGGGAAGATTAAAAGAAGTTAGGTTCAAACTTCAAAACGGCCCGTAAAAGTTCCATGGCTTCTTACCCGCCATAAATCCAGCCGTTTAGAATTTGCTCATACTCATGCAAATTGGGGAGCTGATCAATGGGTCACTGTTCTCTTTTCAGATGAAACCAGAATCCAATTATGGAAACCAGATGGACGTAATCTTGTATACAGAAGAGTTGGAAAACGCTACGCACCGTGTAACGTAGTGCAAACTGTAAGCTTTGATGGAGGTTCAATAATGTTTTGGGGTGGAATCAGTTGGGAGGGCCGTACGGGGTTGGTGGAGATTGGTTTGAGGTGAGGATGAATGCAGGCTAGTATGTTCGGAACATTCTTGGCGATCACGTTTTGCCATACGTGGGCTTCATAGGTCATAACAGTTTTGTGTTAATGCAGGGCCCTTATCATGATTTCAGCAACGAGTCTTAAAAAATTTCGGTATGTTCTTTTCGGCCCGCTTTAACTTATTATGAATTCCGCTATCGAAAAGGCTGTAAACGCAATCATTTAACGTTATAAAAATGAGAGGGGGGGGGGGATACTCATTAAAACTAAATTGTAATAAAGCTAGTTTTAATGTTTATAAACCGCTTTTCAAAATTAAAAAAAAAATAGTTCGACACATTTTAACATTTTGCAATGAAAAATAGCCGCTATAATAACGCCACATTTGTGCCTCTTTTGAGAAAAATATAAATTTGGGATCATTTGATACCAGTTCCACTGAAATTGACCAGTGGGATTTGTGTAACTTTCATTTTATTTACTTCATAAGAGAAAAGTCTACAAATATTGCCTTGAGTAGGTACATTAATATAAGATACAATGGAAAAAACGAGATAACAATAAAAATAAAAAAGAATTAAAATTGGCATAAACATATTTTCAGGTCGGAACATACCTAATGTTGCTTCAACCTAAAGGCTCAAACAAACTGATGTTCGTTTCGTTCCGTTTGGGGTTTTCGGCCCAATTTACAGCATCTTGTTTGTGGCTACTCAGTTTGTTTGTGGCTTCTCCCAACCCACACTCTGAGGAACGAACCGTTGGTCATGGTAATGACGGTAACATTGATTATTCATTGGCATTTAAAACAGGGACAAAACAACATTTCTATAGCTGACTTGGTCGAGTCCTCATAAAATTTTTCAATTACTATCCACTCATGGTGTACTGTTTTTGTCCAGTATTACTAGACCATTCGGGGACGTGAGTCAAGTGAGGGTGCTAGTACAGCTTGGTTTCACTCTTCAAAAGGATCATTTCCTTCGTTGGTGTTAATTTAGTTGTAAGAATTACGATAAATTTGCCTCTTTACATTTATAAGATTTTCTTTGTGTTTTTCCCTTTTTTTCTTGTTTTATTGTGTTTGTCAGTCCACCTTATTTAAGTTCGTCCTGAGTGTAGATTGGGACTAATGGGCAATAACTGGCTCTGTTGGTAGGACGATCATGGATGCGTTTTTGACCCATTAGTCAGTTTCCGACACACTATACATATATGGAACATGAAGAAAATCAAGTAAAAACGAACAATAACCGGTGTGTTATTGTTCTGGTGATATTGAAGACAATTTAATACGTTTTTAGGCAAACGAATGTTCGAGAAGTGGTATATGTAGCGGATGAGGTAGTCAGAGGTTTGAAAGCGTTAGGTTCTGGTGCCAAATCAAGGGACCCGTGGCTAATTCGTATCCAAGAAGATAAGTTGGATAACGAAACAAAAATATTGTGGGCCAGATACTCAGCAGAAAATGATTTTCCTGCGCTTGAAATTTTTTTCGATTTTCTACAATCACGGGCCAATCCCTTAGAAACAGTGAAATTAAATTCTACATATAGTAAGCCTCAGTTATCAAAATCGTTTGTTCAGTATGCAAGGTGGAAGATCATTTGGTGGATTACTGCAACCAATTCAAAGGGATGTCCGTGACACAGCGACGTGAGTTCATTAAAGTAAACAACAAATGTTTCAATTGTTTGAATTTTTCACATTCATCGTTTAACTGCAAGAGTAAATTAAGATGTGTTAAATGTAATAAGACACATCATGCTTTTCTGCATATTGATCAGTCTTAAGTCACATCTTCATCTTGTCAGTTGCTGGAGCTACGAATCCAAACATTTCAGTTACCGTCGTGAATGGCTCAGCATGATAGTTACCCCAATATACTTACTAATAAGAAAGGCCAAGTTAAAGTTCCACAATAGCTACTACCAGGGATTTAAACAGCAACCAGTGAAGTAAACTCTGTTCCTGTAATTACTTATTTGTGGAATCTAACTTATTTAATATAATTTTTTATCTAATAAGATAGGGTTCCACAAATAAGTAAGTAATTGGAAAAGAGCCTGAGACGTTATTTGTCACTGAAGCCGTACTCAGAAAATACAACTACCGAGGAAAATGCACGTCTCATTATTACGGGCCTTGGCAACTAGGTAGAAATACATCACGAGGGAAAATCACAGTGACAATAACAACAATTTATTTAAACACAGGTATTTCGTTACAAGCTTATATTCTATCGGTGATTACGTCGTATTTGCCAACCAATAAACTGCTTATTGAACAGTAGGATTATCTGAACAATTTACAACTGGCGCATGCTAATTATAACAAACTTGAATTATTGATTTTTTGATTGGAGCTGATCATGCCTTCCAAGTTATTAACGATGGGAAGATAACAGGCACTACCTAGCAATCAGCCGATAGCTCTCAATGCAAAATTTTGGTGAACTGTTGCTGGTGGTACCGAAGAGAACAACGCTGACCGTTCTTATGAAGCATCTATCTCTTATCAAGTCGAATCAAATATCGATCGGTCCTTGCGAAAAGTATGGGAACTAGAAGGGCTACAACCGCAGAGACATTTTACGCTAAAGTAAAGACTACTAGTGATGGAAGATTCGTCGTCCGATTGGCGTTTAAAGCATCACCAGCGCTGCTTGGAGAATCCTACATAATGGCATTGCAGCGATTGGAAGCAATAGAAAGAAAAGGTATCAAACATCCTTGTTTTACGAACTCTGTCGCAATTATATGACGAGTTTTTAGCCTTAGGGCATATGGAGGAAGCAGCAAATAAGAATGAGCATAACCTCTACTTTCTTCCCCAACATGGTGCGATGAAAGCCTCAAGTTCAACGATGAAGCTGAGAGCAGTGCTCGGCGGAATTTATTGGACATAATATTCTTGCCTATGAGTAGATGATTATGCTGCTGACTGAGATCGAGTCAATTTTAAATTCGAGGCCTTTGTGTGATCGATTGACTAGATGGCAGCTCGTAAAACAAACAGGGCACCACTTTTGGAAGCGCTGGTCAGACGAGTATTTAACTGCACTCCAAAGAAGAATAAAATGGTATAATAAAAACTCAGAAATAAAACAAGGCGATATTGTATTGCTGAAAAGCGAAAACCTTCCACCAACACACTGGATACTTGGTAAAATTGAAGAGATACACGATGGTCGCGTTAGAGTTTTCACTGTAAAAACCAAATGTGGAAACCTGAAGAGGCCGTATAGAAGTAGTATATGTATGTTGACATTATATAAATATACAAATGGTCTTAATATTATGTTGGTGTTGTAGTCGACTAGTCGGTTAAATCATCGGACCACGTATAACTCGTCTCGTGACCGACAAACCGGCTCAGTGGTTAAAGCTGTGGCGTTTGAATCGGGAGGTACCGGGTTCGAATCCCGATAGGGGCGGGATGCAAAAGGGATTTTTCATCACCCGATTACTATCGGGGATGACGATGAACACAACTGTGACCCCTTCTCGAGAGTGTAAAACCTATGGGCCGACCCACCTTTCATGTCAGCACTATAGGTTGGCATGAAACAATGCAATGTGCAGGTGGTTTATACGAAAGCGGGACTATAACCGTACGTCCTCAAATTGGCTACTACTACGTAAAAGTATGACGGTAAAAGATAATTGCGAAAGAGTTGGGAGTGCCTTGCGCCCCAGAAAAATATTACATAGAAATAAATAAATAAAATAAATAACTCGTCTCGTGCCACTTGCCTCGCTTTTGAAAAATATTTGAACCTCAAAAAGGCTGTTTGAATGCAAAAGGCGGAATAATTTTGAAACAGCTCTTACGAACAACTTGTGCTTGAATCACTGAGTTTTTTTTTGTGACAAGCTGGGCACCCAGGAGGTAATCGAGAACGCTGAATCCAATTGTGTTAGTCCCATTTCAAAGTTAGTCCCCAGTTTTGAGATATCGCTTTCGACATGTTTTGGCTCAGAGTCAAAAATTTGTCATAATATACACTCATTTTCGTTTAGCTTTCTTCAGCAAAGTTGTTCCTATTATTCCGGCCAATAATTTTGTCGGTCAATTAAATATGAAAAATGGCATCCAGTGAGTCTTTTTATACAAAATGTTGTAAAAAACAGGCATTTTTTTCGTTGTTCACCGATAGTATTTGAACCATTCAGACTTTCGTTATGCTTTCTTCAGTAAAGTTAGGGGACTAAGCACCATTAGATTCAACTTACTCGAATTAGGTTTACCTCCTGGGTGCCCACCATGTCACTTTTTTCAACTAGCATAGTGAAGGTAAATAAAATTCGAAAAATCTTTCCAGTTTACAGTTGTTTATACATATTCGTACTTTTTGTTCACCGTGTATTTGCTGATTTTAAATTGCCCGAGTTTCAATGTTTTGAAATGTTTACCGTGTATTTAATTTTACAACACAACGAACTCGGCTATCGATAATTATTGGTTCCCAAACATTTTGTTTTTGTTTGTACCTTTCTGGCCCATAAAAGCCAATTCATGCACCAAATTTATTAAATGAAGCGCAGCAATATTCATAATATCTTACCTTTCATCTGAAGGCCAAATTATTCATTAAATTTAAGTTTAAAAACGCTTTTGAATAATTATATTATTTGGTATATAACACTAATTTTTATTTGTTTGGTCTACGGATCGCAGGTATTAGCTGTTCAAATTGTTAAGGGAAAAAGGTCTATTAATAAAAACACAAAATTTAAATTTTAATATTATTGTCTTTTATTAGTTTTTTGTAAAGCAGTCGTATTGTATATTTATATTAGTTGTTTTCCAGTCGACCACCGCAAGTACTTATAAGTACTTCGGGTTTTGTTTTTGCTTAAACTTACTACTCGTAACTGCTCTTGCATTCTTGCAAGAGCAGTTACGAGTAGTTAAATTTAAGCAAAGACCCAAACCTAAGTACTTATAAGTTATAAGTACTAGAGGTGGTCGACTAAAACAACTATTTTATTTATTTTTCATTTGTTAACAATATATTTAATTTATGAACATTTTTTTTTTTAATAAAATTTATAATACAATAATTAGGTAATAATATACTACATAGTACATAGCATAAAATTAAAATGATTTTAAACGTAACTTTACAAAAATAATAGAACATTAAATAAAGTATTCGTTAGATGGTTAATCCTATTCCAACACGAATGAAATTTATTGCCGAAGTAGGGAAGAATATTTTGTTTTTTTTACTTTTAACCATTAGATATAGAAAAATGGACATGAATGGTCAATTGAAAATAAAAGCTACTAAGAGAAAGAGTTTGACGCCGCCCTACCACAGAACATTATACAAACCAACGATAAAAAAATGTTCAATAAAATGACTAGAATAGCCTATCCAAACAACATTTAAAAAATTGGGGATACTCAATTTTATACAAGTGTGTGAACTTTCAAAACATACCTGTAAATTTTTCACTTATGGGTGTATATGTGTATTGTGTCGAAGGAAAGGATTTTATAAAAAATAAATATCCGCATGCGGATAAAGATTACTGATCCGCATCCGCACAGTTTTGTTGCGAATATATACGCTTTTAACCTGGGATAGCAAATAAATGGGGATATCTACGGATAATACTATCCGATGCAGGATTCTAGTATACACTACAACTGTGAGGAGAATATGTACAATTATTTTATTCCTTCTTTTAGATGGAATGAAATTATTCAAATCGCATTGAAATTATATGGAAGTCGTGTTTTCCATGAGAACTGCACTATGTCATAGTTAAGTTCTGATTGTCAGATTTGTGTCAGAGATGACTTGTAAAGATAGAAAACAAGTAAAGGGACATTGGGCAAAATAGTGGTTAACTGGGTGGTGTTTAAGAGAAGGTTGGAGAAAGAACATGTATATCATATAAGTTGGAAAATATATTAATGGAAATATAAATAAAAGATCAGTCGCAATATATATCTTGAAGAGTGAACATCTTTATTGAGCTGGTGGTCCCGGGTACTGCGTATTATACGTAAAAGGCCCGTTATATCGTGTACAAAAGCGAGGGTATCACAAATATCAGCTCAATAAAATAGATAGTGGTGCTGGGTACTGCATTTTTTAATGTCTAAGGCCCATATATCCGTGCTAGTCGGTGGTATCACAAAGTGCGATTCAGTGTAAGATATATATCTATTTAGGGTGTCCATTTCTTCTAGAAGTTTTGGATTAACCCGCGTGAAAGTAAAATATTGGGTCATATACAGCTATTTATTGCTAGTCGACCTGAGCAAATGAAAAAAACAACAACAACAACAACATAAATAAAAGATAAGAATTTTAAATAAATAAATATAAAAGTATTTTAATTAAAGTGAAAATTAAATAAGGAAACCCAAATATAACACACTAGAACTCGATAAACTTTAAATTCCTTTTATTCTATGTAAACCGAACAAAAAAATCATAAAGCGCTAAAGTGTAGTGCGATTAACATAAATTCATATTTAAGCTGTTATAGCAATAAATAATTGCAATTATAGCTTATTTTTTAGTTGCACTTGATAAAGAAATATTGATGAAATAACTAAAGGGGGAAAATTTTAAATTTATGTTAAATAAGTAAAGTTAGACGAAAGTCTGCTCCCACTTATTAGTCGCTTTCACACGCACATAATCCACTACCGAAGTGGATTTGATAATCCACTCTCATATGTCTTTTCACACGCATCGAAGATTACTAATTTGACAGAAACGCAACTATGTAGTTTCGTTTCGAATGTTACAAATTGGTTGTCAAAAATATATTTGAAAACAAGATAAAAATCAATTACATATTTTTAATATATGAATTTAATTAAACAAAATATAAATAATTTTCGATAAACTTTCCAAATTCAACTAAAAAAAATATTAATTAAGATATTAATTAATGAAAATTCAAAAAACATCTATTCAGTTTTGAGATTAATAACTGTCATTCTTTTCACACGGTAATTCAGTACCGCAGTGGATTACAAAATACCGAATTATAAAGTGTATTTGATAATCCACTTCGGTATTAGATTTGCACATTTCACACGACCATTTTTCGGATTATGTAATCCAGTTCGGTATTGGATTATGGTACGTGTGAAAGCGACTATTATTACATCGAAATTTCTATCTTACTTGCTTTGTGGGTACCCCTTATGGCTTGATTCCTGCAGCTCAGTCAGGTAGGCGAAATTCGTGTGGATTATGGTGCCACAACTCCACAAGTAAGATCTTGATAGCCGCATTTGGATTAAACGACAAGAAATGTCAACTTTTTTTTATATCATCTACATGTTACTTGTAGTTACTGCTATTGTGTTTTGCATTGTAATGTGTAGATCTCTTTCGCTTTATAGGTACCGGGTGATCTTTTTAACCTGGTACACTCAAATATCTCGGAAAATAAGCACTCTACGAAAAAAATGGTAGAGGTCAAAATTTAATTATTCCGCGGGGGAAATACATTAGTGTTAAAATTAGTAGCCCTACTCCCCCTCCTTGTAGGTGGGGCGGGGGTAACTTTGAAACTAAGATAGGAACCGCTATTTTTTTTTGCAGATTCGGATTCTACGGCTAAAAATACGTAGGATTTGACTGAAACATTATTTTCGATTCATGATAGATGGCGCTTTAATTGATGATATTCAATTTTTTCGATTTCTCCTACTGAAAACCTACGCACACGATTCTACAATACGTCTGCAATAAAAATACCATGGCTTCGTTGTAAATACTCGACGTTAATCTTAAACAATTTATATTTGTGTATTTATATTTATACATGTGTCTTTACACCAAGATCTTCATGGAGTTGATTTCCAAAATGAAAAGTATAGTTATGTCCTTTATTCGCCTTTTCACGCAGAGTATTTAACATCTGGTAAACAGTTTTACAACTTAGCCAAAGGTGATCAACCGGTAAATAAATGTATAATTAGACATGTTTCTTTGTGAATTTGTTTCAAAATAATCGTTATTTGCAATTAACAAATTAAATTCATTCAGAAAGTTAAGTAATTTATCAATAATATTTCAATTTAAATATAAATGCGGTACCTAAATAACCGATTATCAACTTTAGCTCGTAAAAATCGTCGCGCCGCTTGCGGCGCTTTAAAGGCGAATAGGTAATATAGTTGCTTTCCAATCGACCAACCGCAAGCACCCGCCAGTAGAATGGTTTTTGTCTTCGCTAAATTATCTATTCGCTTTTTAACGCAAAGTGGCTGACATCTGGTGGACGATATTGAAACTAGAGTTAAAGGTGAACAGCAATCAAAAAAATATATATTTGGACAATTTTGTTGTTGATTTCGATTAAAAACAATCTTTTATTGCACATGAAAGATATGTTTCTTTATTCAGCGCCAAAATAATTCAAAAATAACACACATAAAAATAAACGCTGAATTGCTGTTCACCTTTAACTAGTGGCGATCGTGGTACCTCTTGCGGTGCTTTAAAGGCGAATAGAAATTTATTTGATCTGCGGTAATATGGGTGCATTCAAAAATTCAGCTGACTGCACAGTTTGTGTAGTACTTCGTTCAAAAATTAAGTTTTACAGCAAAAGCAGCGCATTTGATCGTTCAAAAATTACATCACGAACGCAGCCGGTATGCAGTTTTTGCAGTCGTTTTATATTAACTGCACAGATGCAGCCAGTCAATTAACCTTTTTCCTCCAAAAATTTTGACAGTAAATTCATCGAAGCCGTAGGGCAATAAACTAAGAATTATCGCTGTAGATCAACTAAACAAAAATTATCGTTTATGGAAACAACCTCAAATCAATATAAAAACGTTTCTAAAGTTAAATCCGTGTGTTGAAACTTAATGCTAATATATTAAGTTTTAATAATAAATATTTTCAAAATTAAGTGTGCATTCACAGTATTGTTTTCGCCCTGCGTTTCGATGTTGATTTGGGCTTATCGTGATACAACAACAAAAACTATTTCATTTTTATTTTTGAAAACTGATCGTTTTTTTTCCTTTGTACTTTTGGTTAACACATAAAGATTTTGTGTAAATATAATAAAATAAAAATTAAAGCATGTATTAATATATTCCACAATCAGTTTGAGAATAATTTTACTAAAAAAAAACAAATAAAAATAAAAATTTAAAATTATAAATATCGATGCGTCGATAAATTTGAATTTTTTTTACGAAAACAACCAAAAATTACTATGGTTGACATATTTTACTTGGATCGAAGCTGTCTTCACCGCTAAAGACACTAGATTTTTGGTAGAAAACTTGGATTTTTTCTATCCAAACGATAATTTTTTTACGTGGAAATGGAGCATTTCTTTGCTAATATCGTGAAGAAACCCAACAACAAAAACTAAAATCTGAAAACAACATCGAAACGCAGCTCGAAAACAATACTGTGAATGCACACTTATGGAATATATTTTAAATTCCAGTTTCTTCGCACCGAATGACATATCGCACGTTTACGTCACCCGCAGCCATTTTTAATATTTTTGTTTATAGAAATGCTAATGGTAGTGGTAATGTGGTATAGTATATGTCAGAGGGAGAGGTAGGGTTAGAATAGATAGATTTCCATAAGAGCGAACAGATACAGCGGCGCTAAACTTGCAAAGTTTCTAGTTTTTGAGGCGTTCAATGACATTTAGATTTGCTGTTGTTGCTTTTATAGTAAATATGTACTTAGAAACTCGTAATTTTAGCTGAAATTTATATCCAAATTGGGCATAAGAGAAAGAGAAATGTAAAACAAATCTACTTAAACATAAATTTGGTCGTAATAAATCATTAAACAAATATTTTTTTATGAAAATATTTTGTTGACAAAACCCAAATAACATTTTTCATATAAGTAAATGTCCAATTAGCGGCGTCTATGTGGTTGCAAAAAATCATAAGACGAATGGAAGCGAAGACAAGCGAAGCTAAGCGTAGAGCGCCGCTTATCTGTTTGATGCTTAAAACTTATCGATTTATATCGACATCGAAATTTATTTTGACATTAGAAACTATTAACGTATTTTTGAATTAGTTATTGCACGCAAATAAAATTGTTTATTGATTTAATTAAATTTATTCGAGATATTTATACGTAAAATATTTATCAAATCATAAATTTCAAAAAACGAAGAAATATAAAAAGATCAGTTTGCAAAATTAAATCAGAAATTAAATTTTTGTTGTTGTTTCACGATAGTAAAAAACAACAGGAAAAAACATTCGAATGTAAATGAAGCACTAGTAAAATTTAAAAAAAATTTTATCACGAACGGTGAAGTTTTTTTTCGTGAATCGTACAAAGTCAACGGCTGAGATTAATAGCTGAGTAATTAAATTATGTAATTGAGTGATAAATCATTAAAGAAATAATAAAAACTTAGACAATAGAATTAGAATGGACCGCTAATACAATGACAGTTCAATATAATTTTCAAATAAATGATGATGCCAACATACAACTAGCGGTCAAGAGGCAAATTGCGGCAAAAACGAAAACTAAAGATTTGTCAAAGTTGTCAACATCAATAAATTTTTATTTAATTTTTGGCTCCTTTTCGTGTGTTTTCTATTTTGTCACCGTTTTATAGTTTTAAATTCAATTTAATTTGATTTGGGATATTTTAATTGTGATTTTTGCACAAAATTTTTCCTCGGTTTCTTTTATTTTTACTGAAAATGGGGAGAAAGTGTGTCGTAGTAGTTGGTTGTGATACCAGTTTGCCATTGACAGATAAAGCCGCGTCCACACGGGGTGTGAAATGTACACTTATGCGCGCATTTAGCGAATGTAAACGTCGTGTGGATGGTTTTCACATGACGAATGTGATTGAATATTTTCATTAAAAATTGTATGATCAAGGTACTAAATATATATACCAGAACCAGAGTAGAAATGTTCATTAACATTCGCCTACATGTGATCAATGAACATTTAACGAATCGTGTGTACTGAAATGTGATAAATGTACACATCCCGCATAACCGCCTACATTCGCTAAATAAGCGAATACGCACGCATAAGTGTACATTTCACACCCCGTGTGGACGCGGCTTAAGACTGTTTCTTTGCATCTGTGAATACAAAAATAAACGTTTATTTTAATATTCAGTGCTTGCAACTGCTTATAATTTCAAATATTAATGATGTTTTCTTTTATAAAATTTAATCTTAATGTTGATTTTTCGATTATTCCTAATAAATTAAATGGTAACGAACTTTTTAGTTAGCGAATTCGCCACGATTTGCCTCTTGACCGCCACTGTATGTTGGATCGCATATGAAGTAAGCAACTAGCAGTCCATTTAAAAATATATAGTCAAAGAATAAAAATAATAAAAACAAAATTGAATTTAGTTGCCGGGTGACATAGTTTGTAAACGTAAAATTCAGGCCGTGTGGCCATTTAAAAATAACAAAAAAAAAACTTGTATTACATTGTATCACTTATATAATTATGTACATCAATAAAATTCGTATTGTTGGAATTGTAAAACATAAAATCATCATGTGTATTTCGTGATTGAATCCCGTTCCTTGTGTACTGGTGTGGAGTTGTTTTTTTTTTCTCATTATCAATTATACAACAAACAGACAAAAAGAAAACGAACAGATAAATAGTGAGTGTATCATATGGTGAAAGTGATCCGAGAAAGTGTTAGTTTTCCGTCTTGCTCTTGATGGGAAAAATTAAAAAAAAAAATTAATAAAATAAACTATTGTTGCGAGTTGTGTGACAAGGCGGTCGATAAATCAGCCGTTGTGGAAAATTAGTGAACTGAAAAAAAATATAACTAAGTAGTAGTTTGGTGCAATTTAAATAGTGCATTGTGCATTTTAAAATTTGTACATTTCGTTGTTGTTCGTACTACTGTGTGATTTTTGTGGTTCTTCGGGACCCTGAGTACCGTTAGTTTTGAAGTGCTATGTTCCGTATAGCATAAAATTATCCCAGCTCACCTAGCGGAGCGTGGTCGGTGCACGTGTGAACGAGCGTCGGAACGTGTGAACGAGGTGATTTCATCTGTTCCAGGCCAGATTAGACCGGAAAAGATCATCTGGTAGCCCATCAGGTACGTGGGATTTTTTTTGTGTTCCTAAATTTCTGGGGGAAACGAAAACAGTTACAATTTTTTTTTTTTTAAATAAATAACGTAATTCAAATTTAAAGTATTATTTTCTAGCTGTTCCCTTTTCTGGAATTTTTGTTTTGTTTTAAGATTTACTTATCAGTTTTTTTTTATATATCAGTACTACTTTTGGTATTGGTTGAAGATTTGCGAGCCGGAATTGACTGTAGGTTTTCGTTTTGCGCTGATTTTTTTTATTATTATATAACGTGTTGTTTTCAGCTCTCTCGTCAATATATTTGCGCATTTACCATTTTGTTTACCACTTTCATTTACCATTGCGTTTCCCGCTATTAGTTAATTAGTTATTGGACTTATTGGTTTTGGGTGTTTGTTTTTTTCTATCATCACTTTTATCTTTTTCTTCATATCGGTATGACCTCAGTCATTATGATTGCGTAGGGGTAATTAAGTGATCGAGATGACCCCAGGACAGCGTCTTGTTGTTTGGGGTCGGTTTAGATACAGGTTTTTTATTTTTAGTTTAGCTACATTTCTTCTTGTTTAGCCAATTTTTGTTTGTTTTTTTCTCTCTTGGTGTTCCTGTAAACCGGGTAGTTCCGTAATTAAAATATAATTTCTTTTCTTTCTTCATCCCCTGCGGTTATTCAAGCATAGTGTTATGTCTGGAAACACCCACGCCAGCCGTGACATCGCAAGGTGACGTTAAAGTAGCGCACAAACTATTGTTAATACAAGGTGCGCCACACGAAATCTTGCGGTGTCGTTAGACAAATACTACAGTGGAGACGGATAACTCACCTTTTTTGAGACGGTCACGTTACAACACATATAAACAATTCCCATGACGTTATTATTCTTAAAAACACCTTTTTTGTGTACTTTAAAACTCAATAAATAAGTGTCAATAACCTCAAGTTGTTTATTTACTTCCTTGTATGAGAAAAGCATTCAAGAAAATCACCTTATTTTTTGGTCGCTTGATGAGAACCTCCCCTTAGGTTCTAGACAGACTGTGGTTTAATAAATTCGAGTTAGCTACACTCGTTCTAGTAAGCTATGCAAAAACGCGACTTGAAAGGTGCTATTCCACTTGACTGAATTAACTGATAGTAAAATTAAAGGAAGATAAAAATATACATTTGCTAGATGGGCGAATGAAACAAAAACCCTTCTCAATCAAGAAATATTTGTGCCTGTAGTAGTGTGACTGCAATAAAAAGTATCAAATTGAGAACATTTTATAGCAGTCACACTAACACACATGCATAAAATTAGTATATGATGAGAAATATTTCCCGCACACTAATAATTTTATGGTTAATATATTTTTCAAAGTGTCTCCTTATAATTTTGCTATAAAAAAGTAAAAATAAAAAAAACCCATGACGTTTTTTTGGTAGAGATTTTTTTAATTTTTACGGAAAATATACTAAAAACTGACTATTAATAATATTTAATTTTTTAGATAATTTTGAGATAGAAAATTATAAGAATTAATAGGAATATTTTTGTGTGCTGTCAAAATTTCTCCTCAAAATTTTGCTATAAAATAAAAAAATAAAAAAAACGTTGCCTTTGTCTATTACATAAAGTTTCGAACATTTTTCTCTTTCCCTCAGTTTTTACTATCAGTCAATTCAGTCAAGTGGAATAGCACCTTAAGTAATACCGTAGACAGACACAGAGGTAATCGCGATTTTCAGTTGTCATTTTTGTCAAAAATCGCGTTGTGGAAACAAAATAATCCGGTTTAGGTGAAAATCGTGTAATGACAGACGACTGTCATTACACAATTTTCACAAGAAACTGGATTATTTCGTTTTCACAACGCGATTTTCGACAATCGGGATACATGAAAATCGCGATTAACTTTGTGTTTGTCTACAGTATAAAACTATAAACTCGAGGTTGACATACTAAGGCTGTTTTCGAAACCGATACTTATTTGTGGAACCTAACTTATTCAAATAAGTATCCTGGCGAGGTGACCTATTTTCTACCTCTTTCTTACAAAAAAATCTAAATTGTTTGTGAATTTGTGAATGAAAATTTGTCTAAAGTAGTGTGATATATACAAAATGAAAATTTGCTTTTGGAAAAGTTCTCAAATGTATTCCTTCAGATTTTTAGTATTTCATTCAAATATAATTTAGGTCGTCAAAATTCATTAGACACATTATTATTTCAAGAGTAATCACTAAATATACCTAAGTGAAAGCGGATTGGGTTATTATTTTGCGAGTATCAATATGTTTTATTCAAAAAATTAGACAACAAACAATTTTTTATTACCGCTGTCAAAATAAGTACGTACAATCAATTCGAACGATTTTTCATACTTATTTAAGATGGCGTCAAATAAGTCAATAAGTACCAAATAAGTATCGGTTTCGAAAACAGCCTTAGACTTAAATCGAAATATTATTAAATCGTAGTATGTCTAGAGCATTAGGATTTACAGTTAAAGAAAATATTTCGATAGAATAAAAATGGTTGGTGACGTATTCCTGAAGGACAAAATAATCCCGACAGAATCCCGAGGGAATAAATTCCCGAGGGTGCAAAATCTCGTAATTCCGAGAAAACCCCGAAGGGGTCTTTTTTTCCAAATCCTGGTTTTCCAAATCTTGGTTTTGAAAAACATAATTTTTTTTGGGTTGGCTACCTTATCTAGAAAAAAATAATGCAGAAACTCAAAATCCCGAAAAGAAAATCCAGAAAAAAAAGATTCAGCAACAAAAAAAAAATCAGGAAAACAAAAATCCAGGAAACTAAAATCCAGAAACGCAATTATCAAAGTGCGGACCAAATTAAAATTAAAATTTATAAAATGTCTATCGAATTTTATTTTTTCCGTAAAGTTCTTAATAGTATTTACGATAATGGAAATTGCTTCGTCAATCATTCAGACACAGATCAACGGAATCGTATTATTCATATCGCTTCTACCACAGATAGTTCTACGATAAATGTTTCAAGTTGTGGCTGGCTTAATTCGAGCGTATTGGGATTTATGCTTCGTCAACCTTGCAGACAGATCAAAGGAATTGTATCGCTCGAATCTTCTACTGATAGATGTACCACAAATGTTTCAAGTGTTGTCAAAAGTCTAAAAGTGTCCATAAAATTGAATTTTTTTCATTTATTTTAAACAAAATATTTTTTCTGAATTTTTTCTGAATTTTTTCTGGATTGCTTTTCCGGTAATTTCTAGATTTTTTTTCGGGATTTTATTTTTTTGGATTTTTACTTTTCTACTATTCTGGATTTTTAACTTTCTGGATTTTTTTTTTCAGGCAAATCCCAAGATAGCCAACGCCATGAAATTATGTGGCTTCCTTTTCTTTTCATATTATAATTAACAAAAATTTAATGGAGTCTTCCTTTTCAATGGGGCAGTTTATTTTGTGTTTTTCGGTATCTCGTGGGATCACTACATTTGCCTGAAAAAAATGCAGAAATTTTAAAATCCCGAATACCTAGTTGAAAAGCAAAAATCCGGAAAAAATAAAATCCCGAAAAATATTTTGTTTGAAATAAATGAAAAAATTTAAAATTCAATTTTATAGGCATTTTTAGACTTTTGCCATTACTTGAAACATTTGTGGTACATCTATCAGTAGAAGCGATACGAGCGATACAATTCGTTTGATTTGTGTCTGCAAGGTTGACGAAGCATTAAATCCGCAATTCGCTCCAGTACATTCGTCGATGCCATACTAACCCAACGAATTAAGCCAACCACAAAATAACTTGAAACATTTGTGATAGAACTATTAGTAGAAGCGATATGAGCGATTTTGGTTTTAATTGTTTTTTTGAGTATTGTTGTGTAATTTATAGTGAATTTCAGTTTTGTTATGTATGTTATGACGGAGGAAGGAGGCTGAATTTGTTTTCAGTAAATTCGATTTGTACATCTTTTATCAATCTTATAAAATATATATGTACATACATATCTCTTATTAATATTCTGGCAGTTGACTTTTGTAACTTATTTACATTGTATACGTTTTTTTTAATTAATGTTATTTTGTGTTTTCTGAGTTAAATTAAAATCACTTTATTTATTTTTTTTTTGTGTGGTTTGTATTAGTAATTATTTTTTGTTTATTTCTGTCAGGTTTCTGAGAAAAAAGGCTGGCTCAAACAAAAGCTGATCGCGATATTGTACTCGGAGACCTTGAAAGAATTACAACACGGTGACCGTTTTTAATTACATAACCATCACTTTTGGCTAGGACCGCGGTCTGACAGCCTAACGGGTCACCACTGCTATGACCTCTATCCAGGGAATCTTGATCTTTACTATCTTTTAGCGTATCCATATCACCTAGAGCTCCACCATCTTCGTCACACGTTCTGATCTCATTTCCATTATGTTTATGCAATTTATGCTTTCGCCAAACTTTTTGTATTAATCGGGCACAATATTCTTCGCGTTGTCGCCACAGTGTCGTTGAAACTGGATCATATCTGGGTTCAAAGGGGCGGAACCCCTCATACTCGAAAATTATAAAATTTTTGCGGATAAAAAAATTTTCTGTTAACGCACCAAGTATGTCAACGCAAAGCATTAAATCGCCTCGACATATAGGTATCTCCATTGAAATTATTTTATATTTATTTGGCTTTTGAATTCGCAATGGCGGTTCCAGCGCATCCAAAAAGTTGGATACTTGCTCATATTTTATATAATGGGAACCATCCGGATCAAATTGCTGCCATATTTCATAGCACATATCGTAATCATCATCTGTTAAACCGTTGCATAAATTTTCGGTGATTTGTGAATAATTGTCGAGAATAACAGCAATGTACATACTAATGATTAAAAATCGTATTAGAAGATAGGATAATAAATATGTTATTCCTATTATTGATGATCCGCAATTATCAGGGTAGCCATGATTATTATTCTGTGGTATGCAATCCTCCTTATTAATGATACGATCTAAAACACCGTCCCAACCAGCTGAAGTAGACACCTGAAAATTCAGTAATATTTTTTTTTATAAAAAATATGGTGAGTTCCTAAACTAAGGTGATCACCAATGGCGGCCTCACGCAAAGGACTAGTTGGGGTAAGCCCTCCCTGATTAAAAGCGATATATCGTTACGATAGCTGTTATTCATGAAATGAAGTTTACCGACATGAGCCGATAGGCAAGTGTATCGCCACTGTTGGTCACCAAGAGACATATTATAAAAATAATCGATTTAGTTTTTAATTAAGTTTCCACACTTAGAATACATCGTAAAATTGTAAAAATTTAATGAAACTAAAAAGTTAAATTACAAAAAAATAGTCAAATAAAATATGTTAATTTTTTACTTACTAGAAATAGTAATTTTACACTCTGTCCAAATGTTTTAAAGTTATAAAAATCGTCTAGACCACTTCTGTCTTTTGCAGACTTAAAAAGTGACATACCGATAATGGCAAAGATAAACATAACCAAAACTAGTAGCAAGCAAATACTAAATAAGTCAGTTAGTGACAACGCCAATGTGGCTAATAATGTTCTTATACCTCTTGCACCTTTTATCTGACGTAGCATACTAACGAATTTAGCTAATCGCACCACTCGAAGCATTGCTGGAGAAATAAAATATTTTGCCATTAAATTCCTCGATACAAGACCTAAAATTAAATAATTTAGTAATAATTTGATAACATTTATAACATAAAAAATTAACTATACGTGTTACCTGAGATGGATAAAACAACTACAACAAAATCGAATAAATTCCACGGTTTTACAAAATAATGGTATCGTAAAGCAAATATTTTCATTAAACATTCACTACTAAAAATTGATATAAAAATCAAATTTGAATAATGTAAGACAGTTTTAAAATCATCGGACTGTTGATAGTGATCTAATGTCATAGTCAACATATTGAGACCGATGAACACCATAATAATCATTTCGAATTTTTTGTTTGTGACTATTTCGAATACAATTGCTTGTGATCGCCACTACAAAAAAAATAAAAATTAAAAATCAATCACAGATTAAACTCAATTCAATATAAATGATAAATGATACTTACGCGGGGTCGTGGAACACCTTTTAACGGTTTCTTCGAGTACAATATTTTCAATGCCTTATGGTAACTCTTGTAATTCCCTGCTATGAACATTTCTAGTATGCCACCAGCTTTCTTTTTTTGTTCATTGAAATTATCAATGATAACACCAATGAATAGGTTAATTGTAAAGAATGATCCAAAAATAATGAATAATACAAAATACAAATACATATAAATATTCGTTTCTCGAGCGGGCTGTTTCCCAATCTAAAAAAAGGTTTGTTAAATAATTTACAATAAAAATTAAATTAGAAATTATTTATTGTAAAATATACTTCTCGTGAATCAACTGCATCGTTCATAATTGGTATCCAACCTTTAAATGTTGCTACCTGGAACAGAGATAAATATGCTTTTCCAATATTGTCAAAATTCATTCTTGAATTTTGCCATGTTAAATTTGCTGCTTTACATGCGTTTAAATCCGGTATTAGTTCGAAATTAAGCGATGTTTTATTTTCATCGACACACTATAATTAAAAAAAATAATGAATTAAACATATTTAATTAAAAATTAAAGATTTAGTAAAAATCGTAAAATTTCTTTTAACCCTTTAATGCATTTTTTCTTTTTAATTGTAATAGTTTTTTTCTTATAAAAATGTATTTGGTTGAAACAAATTTCAAAGTAAAAATGGTTGGAAGCAGCTAGTTTTCCCGGAAAATTGATTTTATGACATGATGCCTATTTGCATCATTATGCAGTTGTGGTATAAAATTTAAATATTTTTCCATTTATAACGCTTTTTAATAAAAAGGCAATTCGTTCAAAATTAAAATAAATATTCAAAAACAATATTCACTAGTTATACAACAAGAGGTTCGAAAATAATCGAATATACAGTTGATAGGACGAGATGTGTTGCTTAGGAAACACAACGACACCGCAGGTGGAGTTGTGTTTCTTAGGTAACACATCGAGTTCGCACCTGTATATATTCAGATGATTTTCGAAGCTCGAGTTGTATATGTTAAGACTATACAACGAATCAACCATGTCAAATATCAAAAATATTAATTGTTTGTTTATATTCATGGAAGATATGATTTATTTGTTTGAGGCCGAAACACCACTAGTGGTGTTTCGCGAAACACTACTTAGCAACGCAAATAACCGATGTTATACAGCGTAACTAAGGAAAATTCAACTATCTGATTGGTTTATTTTCCAATGAGTTGTATAGTCTTATTTATACAAAATTACAGAATGTAAATGCATGTTTACTACCAACTGTATGCAAAACATCGACTACCTAATTCTAAATAGCGATTTTATTCTCTAAACGCAGAAAAAACAAAAAAATGTGTGAAACGAGAGAGAAAAATAAATGAACAAGAGTTTTTCGAAACAAAACAGAAAAAATATGATCAAATGTAGATGCAGTTCAAATTAGAATAACATGATGCAGATATGCTATAGTATGCATTAAAGGGTTAATTTTGAGATTCAGGAGATGTTACTATTTGCTGTGTTCCATTGGCTTGAGTAAACTACTCACAAGTACTTGTATCTACTCGCAACTACTCATGCTCAAACGATGGTGTAGTTGAGAAGTAGTTACGCACAAAATTAACGGAAGAGCGATTTTAGTTTAAAAAATTCTAATAGATGGCTCTATACCAATTTTGTTTGTGGGGAATGTCATATTTTTAACCCTAATCCAACCAAAGTGTGCTTTTTGGTTCATTTGATAAATGCATCGATTTTCAAAATAATGTTAATTTAGTTATAAACTTGTATGTATTTTATTTTAAAACATTTCCATACATTCCATACAACGTACTTGGCATTCTTTGCAAAAATTTAGGAAGTTATTTGATTAGAATTTGAATGTACTGACAACAAAAATATGCTGGTTGGTTTAGGGTTAAAAAAAAAAATTTGTTTATGTTTGTGATGCGACAGGGCAATTTTTAAATCGCAAAAATATTTTAATTATTTTGTTGTTTAATGTTTTATTACGTATTATTATTAATTATTATTAATGGAACAATGTATTTTTTATAAAAATCTACCAGTTTTATTTAAATTGAGGTTATGTTTTACTACTGTCACGAAAATTCGCGTTCCATTGAACATCTACGCACAAGTACTTGCAAGTAGCAAATTGTTTCCAATGGAACACTACAATTGTTTTCCGTTTCTTCTTTTGTCTACTTTATAAAGCGATAGACATAGAATTTCTTGGTAAGGTTCCATATTTGCTCACTGGGGGGTTTAAAACATCACTATGTAGTGGTTTACCTTCTTTGATTATTCTTTGAAATCTAGACTGGGTTATATAATGAACATTCTCAATCTTAGAAAAATAAAATTTGTTTCGTTTGAATCGTACAAAAATGCTTATATAAACCAAATTACACATATTTAATAAAAAAACACAGTTCAAATTTAGTAAAAATAATGGCTGTGGAGTTTTCAACAAAATCAAAAAAATAACGAAACATGGCGGCACAAAATTTAACGAAATAACAGAAAAATTAAAAAACAAAAAAAATATGCATGTATTGGTACAGTTGGCAAAAGCAATGTAAGACATTTTTTAAAGTTCATTAAGACTCATAATAAAAATTGAATAAAAGTTTCCTTTTTAATTGAATAAGGCACATAATTAATGAAATAATTTTTAATTGACGAGTTATCTATTCAGACAATATATTTAACGTTCACTTTCTTATGGATTGGCCGAAATACAGAGATGTCTCAGAAATGTGAGATACATGGCTAGTTAGCTTATGATAAGGGTTATCAAATAAAATTATCCCATGTAAATACGATGATGTATATGTCTACATACGGGCGACATTTATGTATTGGTAGTGGGAATGATTTTTCAGCGATTTGTTAATATTTAATTTTTTTATTCTCTGCAATAAAATATAATTGCCGGATTAATACAAACTTGGTCTGATATGGATGTAGCAAACTTATTCAAGTCATCGTAGGTTTCCCATTTATTGTTTGGTCTTTTAATTATTGCGGTATAATGTTTTATTCTCTCAATGTAATTGACTATCGCTTTTAAATAGAAATTTTCATTATTTAATTTTATTTGTTGTTGTATGTCAGCAATTTTAATGTTGTAATTTTGGTTGTTGAACAATTGTATATCTGCAATTGTTATGCCGTAATAGCTTACTACTTTGTCAACTTTAAGGAGTGCTTTACAACTAGAGCAAGTTAAGGTTCCGAATGATATAAGCTTTCAATATTGCGCAGGGTATTTTCGCTTACAGTGAAAATACCAAACGGTATGTAGCAGCTCTGTGAATTTCGAATTCGTACCACGTTTTCCTCATCACATTTTTGATACACCGATGTGGGCTGGGGTACCATTTTATTGATTAGGTACGTTATTTGGCACTCAGCGTTTAGTGTAGCCGTGTTTCCAAAATTTTTTATACAATTTATCTCCTTAATGTTAAACAACATGTTTGAGCGAGTGTCATAAGTTTGGCTTGATATTTTTTGTCTTTATTATTCCTGAAATCAAGTTAAAAAAATCTGTTTTAATTTCGGAAAAATTTAAATTCAAAAATGCGTTATCGAGTCCCAAACTTACAAAAATCATGACTAGGTAGCGAGTCGAAGCCACATGTATTGACCACTGTTATAGTTTTGCCTCCTAAAACTTTAGTGAACCCATTCCTTAATATTGGTATCTGTTCAACTTTCCACTGTTTCAGTATTTGATCATTTGTTGTGTTAGATTCAAATAATTTTTTAGTTTCGTACCTTTGCAGAATTGTTTTGCCAAAATGTTTTGGTGATTTACTTGATCGTACCTTACCATTGCTCTTCCATAAACATATTTCCTATGAGTTTAATTTTCGTTTAATGTTTCTTGGAGTGATTAAAGGTTCCGGCATCTTTATAGACTTTAATTTTTGTTCATTTCTAAACTTCAAAACATTTACAACACGCCCTATTTTCATGCGCTTGTTTGCCAAATAGTGATTTTTTACAACACTAAACCAATTTTCAATTATAGCATTAGAAATATTTCCAGAGACACCAAACATAATTGAATAAAAATTAGCCCATAAAATAATGTAGGAAAAATATTTCTTGATTACGAACTGGACAAAATCGTCGCAGTAATAATTATTTTCCTTGAAACCACGTTCCTTTTTTATTTTTGTTAGTACTTCGTTATAAATTGCCTTATATTTTAAATAAAAAGGGTTGCAAGCATTTTCTGGCCAAACGTTTATGTTTGTATTTATTTCATCTTCAGACTTAGAGCTTTCATGATTAGCATGTTTAAAATTATACAGGTCCTCCAATTCCGTAGTACAAAATGTATAAGCTAATTTACTGCTTTTGTTTACTTTTGGCGAGCACATAATATAGCAAAAGTGACGGAATAATTCGTCCACACATTTAATAGATTTTGCACAAAGCATCGCGCAGAAAAAATCAAAAATTAAATTGCGGTGTTCTCTAGTTACTTTGGGCAGTTTTTTTTTTATTTGAATTGTGATTATATTCACAAAATGCGAACAGCAAATAAATATTGGAATTATCGTTTTCCTGAGCGGTTTTTGAAATTCCACCCAATTAAAGCTCTCTTCAATGTATTCGGTCATTCAACAACAAAATAATGACCGTTCAGTTGCTTGGTTGTCATTTCCATTTTCTTTCTTACGTGTGACAGAAATTTGCCTAAAGTCCATGCATCATGTTGACATGAAATAAATTCAGCGATCGGTATAATATTTAAATTAACTTGAACGACACAAGCTTAATACAGGACTCTTTTAAAATTGTGCTACTGATGGCAGGTTGGAATTTTCACGATTCCACCGGTTGCATCTAAATGGATCGCTTTCACATTATCATAATGCAAAAGAGCTATTTGCTCTTTTCGTATTAAAACAATCTGAAAGGGTGCTGTTACCGAATACAAATAACGGTTGACTTGTGATTGCATACAACACTTAAAGTATTTATCTACTAAATCACAATCGCGTACAATGTCCTCTGGCTTGTAATACTCAGATTTGATTTTTCGAATTACGTTGGGAGTGGTCATTCCTGAGTATTCCCGTCTTTGTAAAGTTGCAGGTCCGTCGCACCTACTAGATCCATATATGTAATATGAGCACACTTTTTTTTTTTTCTGAAACTACTTTCATTTTCTCTTGCCGTAAACCACGATATTGGCGGAACGCTTTCTCGCTTTAATGTACAATAGTATCTTGTTCACTATCTGTAAAAACACACAATTCGTTAGTTTTTAAAATTTCAAATTTATATTTAACATTATGTAATCTATCTTTACAAGATCCGTAAGCAACAATTTTCTCTTGTTTCTTAGAGATTTTGTGACATGTTTGAAATGTAATAAGACATGCATTTTGTCGCTCTTTCAAAAGGCGATGTATAAGTCCTCTTATTTCTTCGTTACTAAAAATTTTAAAATGTTCACTAAATTTCACCGAAAATTTAAGAATCCATTTAACATTTCCTTGTTTTTCTTCTTGATTATCTTGATAAATAATTTCCGAAGGTTCAAAAAGTGTTACATGATCATCCAATTTGTTGGGTATGTTTGGTTTGGGACATTTTACCACGACTGTGTCTTTAGGCAATTCAATTTCATTTTTAACATTTCCTTGATCAATTCTGTCAATGTATACTTTAATTGATTACATTCAATATGCATTACTTTACAAATACTTTTCATTTCTGGGGTACGATTCTGGTTCGATGATATGATAATGAAAAAACAAAAATATCATCGGATTTTTTATTTGCTTTTATCATTGTATTTTATCATAGTAGATTTCACCATAATAAAAAGCGATTCTGGTTCAATGATAATTAAAAATTATATCATTATCATCGATGAAATACAAATAGCGATTCCGATTTGACGATGTATGATAAACTTATGTCAAAATTGGTGAAAAAAATGAATTTTTAAGTAGACTTGGTTTCTTCTCAAATGACTACTGTCGTAGTTGCGAGGACGAAGAGGAGGAAGAGACAGTAATTCATCTTCTTTGCACCTGTCCTCGTCTGGCACGAAACAGACTGAATTTTCTATGGGCACCCCTTTTCAACGACCTGACGGAACTCAGCAGGATGGACGTCAGGAGTATCCAGCGCTTCATAGCAAGCTCAAAGTGGTTTCAATGAGTTGGAGGAAAAATTTTTAATTTGTGGTATGGCTACGGACCTTTTTGTGTCTATGCCTGGTCCTGGTGGACCGCCACCCAAACCTAACCTAACCTATCATCGATGAAATACAAATAGCGATTCCGATTTGACGATGTATGATAAACTTATGTCAAAATTGGTGAAAAAAATGAATTTTTTTTCATTTTATTTTTGTCGCTTTATGGCCGATGATAAAAATTATTTTCTTCGCCTATTCGTGTTTTTAGTAGCGCGTGGCTAGATTAATCGATTAACAAATATACAATTTATACCACCAACATTGAAAAAGTAAAAATAATTTTCTAAGAAAATAATATTTAATAGTTTTACTGATTTATTAAAAATTAAAAACATTAATTAATGGAAAAAGAAGATTTAACTTTGAAATATTCTTGAAAATGGAGATTTTCATTCTAATTTTAAATCTAAATGTCCATTTTACAGAATATTTGTAAAATAGATCTTAATTTTAAAGAAGATTGAACAGTTTTAAATAATTTTTGGGGTATTATTTCTTATCCAATATAACGACTATGATGAAAATATAAATATTTCCGATTTGAAAACCAATATGAATATTTATGATTGTAAAGAGAGAAACTCTCTTGACAAAATGTTAATGTGCAGTGCGCATGCTCAAAACCATTTTTTTGGAAAACGAAACCAATTAACCAATATTTACTATTATCAAGAGAGGAAACTCTCTTTGAAGAATAATAATTTTATCATTTTTTATTATCATCGAACCAGAATCGCTTTTGATATGTTGATGATCAAATAGAATAAAAAGATAAAAAGCAAAGGCGAAAGCAAAATGACAAAAACAATTGATAAATTCGATGATATTTTTGTTTTTTCATTATCATATCATCGAACCGGAATCGCACCCCTGGGGTGCGATTCCGGTTCGATGATATGATAATGAAAAAACAAAAATATCATCGAATTTATCAATTGTTTTTGTCATTTTGCTTTCGCCTTTGCTTTTTATCTTTTTATTCTATTTGATCATCAACATATCAAAAGCGATTCTGGTTCGATGATAATAAAAAATGATAAAATTATTATTCTTCAAAGAGAGTTTCCTCTCTTGATGATAGTAAATATTGGTTAATTGGTTTCGTTTTCCAAAAAAATGGGTTTGAGTATGCGCACTGCGTATCTATTAACATTTTGTCAAGAGAGTTTCTCTCTTTACAATCATAAATATTCATATTGGTTTTCAAATCGGAAATATTTATATTTTCATCATAGTCGTTATATCGGATAAGAAATAATACCCCAAAAATTATTTAAAACTGTGCAATCTTCTTTAAAATTAAGATCTATTTTACAAATATTCTGGAAAATAGACATTTAGATTTAAAATTAGAATGAAAATCTCCATTTTCCAGAATATTTCAAAGTTAAATCTTCCTTTTCCATTAATTATTGTTTTTAATTTTTAATAAATCAGTAAAACTATTAAATATTATTTTCTTAGAAAATTATTTTTACTTTTCCAATGTTGTAGGTACTGTAGTATAAATTGTATATTTGTTAATCGATTAATCTAACCACACGCTACTAAAAACACGAATAGGCGAAGAAAATAATTTTTATCATCGGCCATAAAGCGACAAAAATAGAATGAAAAAATATTAATTTTTTTCACCAATTTTGACATAAGTTTATCATACATCGTCAAATAGGAATCGCTATTTGTATTTCATCGATGATAATGATATAATTTTTAATTATCATCGAACCAGAATCGCTTTTTATTATGGTGAAATCTACTATGATAAAATACAATGATAAAAGCAAATAAAAAATCCGATGATATTTTTGTTTTTTTCATTATCATATCATCGAACCAGAATCGTACCCCTGGAGTGTTAAATACTGAAATATTGAAATTATCATTTTTAATATTTAAAATGCTCAGTGCTCTTAAAATCGCATTGGCATTTATCGTGCAAGGTATACAGAAAAAAGAGGTAGGATATTCCCGTGTTTCATTTTCGTCTTTCTTTGCGCATCACGTCACGTGAAGACAAAAAATCAGATATTTATATGAAGTTTGGCGGTTTTTTGATTATTTTTTTAAATAACTCAAGAATAATCGTATTTTTTTTAACAAACCGTATTTACAATTGATAATGATAGTTTACCGAGACCCTTTTTATGCTTTATATTTTTTTTATGGTCCAAATATTTGAGAAATAATTCCTTCGAGTATATAATGTCTAATGTAAATGGAAAAAAGGATAGACAAAATTATGAATACATAACATAAAACAATTTAATTATTAAATGTTGTGGTCATTTACGTACCAATTATTAATTTTATTTTTTTTACGTTATGTACTCAAATTTTTGCCATCTATTTTCGTTTGGCTTCAAATTATTGGTATCCACGTACCTATTCAAATATTATGTCCATATTCAACGTTAAATATAAATGGAAAAATATATTAAATAAAAATTCAGTTCACAAATTATTAAACGCCCAGTTAATAGAAAATATAAATTTGAAAAAAAGGAAATTAAATAAAACTATAAATTAAAATTAAATCTCTGGCTTATTTCATTTATTGTCTTATGGTTTTCGCTACACATAAATCAAAACACCTATTCGCTGTTTAGTGTTCTATATGTATTCTTATCAGAAGTACAATTGATAGTTTTGTTGCAATAGGAATTATTCAAATTTAGTATATTTAAAATCGAACACTGCCAAATTTTTGAATTAAATAATTAAAATCTAAACGTTATCTGCATTTAACAACAAAATTATACTCATAAATTCCAAAACTTGTTATGCAATGTGCTCAAACAGTATACTCTAGACACGAATATTAAACATGCCTCTTTTCGCGATTTAATTCCGAAAGTATTGCAGTATGTAACTAAAATCAAAATTGAAATGTGTAATTTTAACATAAAGTCGAAAAATAATTAATGGCAAAAATAAAAAAAAATTCATTTATTTTCCATTTATTTAAAAAATTAATAAAAATATCACGAAACTCCATATAAATACCAGCATTTTTGTCTTCACGTGACGTCAAATTGTGAAAAAAGGATAGCAACAGCATGCGCAATATTATACCTTGTTTTCTGTATATCTTGTTTATCGTGCTTCTTTTTTTCTTATAGTTATAGATCGTGTGTTTTTCTATTGTGAATTTAATGTAATACACACAAATCACAAATTTTAATACACAACGAAACTAAAAACTGACAGTAAACACACAAACAATCCTTGTTCTAAATAACAAAAATACAGTAATTTATTTGCAAGCGCAAAATAAAAAACTTTGTTTGCAACAGAACGTCCGGGAGATAGCAAGGGTCCAAAAATTAAAAAGCGTTAATTATAAACGTATACGATCAAATATATTCAAAAAAGAGAATGTCCAAAAGAATAACAGGGGTCAAAAATATCAATAAAACGGTTATCACTACTAAAAATCACCTTCAAAAATATTCGGAAACACAGATTAAAATCACCACTTAAATCACACAAATAACCTTCGATTTTGAAAAAACGGAAAATCAACTTTAAATTTATCATTGAGGCACAGCTGTATTGATTAAAAGAAGATTAAAGCACTATGAGCTTACGAAATATGAGAAAGAACATATACAATCAACGAGCATCTGTCTTCAGGAGTGGTCTGGAAACTGTGTCATATCGGCAGTGTACTGTCCTCCAAAACATGCTATAAAAAAACTCCATTTCTTGGATTATTTCAGCCAGCTGGATAATAAATTTCTTGCGGGAGGTGATTACAACGCCAAACATACTCATTGGGGCTCCAGATTAACATCGCCGAAAGGCAAACAACTTTATCAAGCTATAGAGGAACAGTCCCTGGATTATTTATCTGCCGGTAATCCAACTTACTGGCCGACGGATAAAAAGAAAATTCCTGATTTAATCGACTTTTGCGTAACTAAGGGCATTCCACGTACATATGCTAAGGCCACCGATTGTTATGATCTGTATTCTGATCACTCATCGGTAATAGTAACAGTGAGTACCGATGTCTTAAGGAACGAAACACCCAACCGTCTTACAAACAAGCAAACTAATTGGGATCAATATAGGAGGCTAGTCGAACAAAATTGCCTACTTAATATTCCTCTGACCACACCAGCTGATATTGATGCGGCGGCCGAAAATTTAAAAGACGTCATGGCATTATCAGCTGAAAGGGCTACACCTGTCATAAGTAGTTCTGAAAAAGTTAATAAGCTGTCACATAATATACAGGAACTAATCCAGGAAAAACGGAAAATTCGCCGGCTATGGCAGCAAACAAAATCACCGTTATTGAAATGGAAATTAAATCGAGCTATCAAAGCCTTAAGATTTGCTTTGCGGGAAGAACAAAACTAGAGCGTCCAGAACTATTTAAGTGATCTCTCGGCAACCGAGAGGACAGATTACTCTTTGTGGAAGACAACAAAACATTTAAAAAGGCCTACAAATTCGAATCCAGCGATTAGACTACCAACTGGAAATTGGGCGAGAAGTGATGAAGAAAAAGCCAATGCTTTTGCTGATCATCTAACAACAGTATTCGCACCATATGAAGAAGATAATAATTTCGTGCTACCCCAGCAAATGGATGATGGTTTATCCTACAAACCTATAAAGTATAATTGGAATAAAGTTAAGAATACAATTAAAAATTGCATAAGCCCGAAAAAGGCACCAGGACATGATCTCATTACTGGAAAGATGATAAGGGAATTGCCAGATAAATGCATAAAACTAATAACATTCATATTCAACGCGATCATGCGAACCAGTTATATTCCTCAAAAATGGAAAATATCTTTGATCACAATGATACATAAGCCTGGAAAAAATGAAACGCAGATCTCATCATATCGCCCAATAAGCATGCTGCCCACAATATCAAAGCTATTTGAAAAAATGTTACTAACAAAATTGAAACCAATATTAGAAGAACGGCGCGTTATACCAGACCATCAATTTGGGTTCCGAAACCAACATGGTACCACAGAGCAAATTCACAGAATTGTAAACGCAATCAAAATCACCTTCGAGGAAAAGAAATATTGTTCTGCTGCTTTCTTGGATATAGCACAAGCATTTGATAAAGTTTGGCACGATGGGCTAATAAACAAAATTAAAGAGCTTCTACCGAAGAAATTTCACTCAATTTTGGGAAACTACCTTATTCAAAGGCAATACATTGTCAAACAAAATAGCGCAACTACTTGCTTAAATGATATTAATGCAGGTGTCCCGCAAGGCAGCGTTCTAGGGCCAATATTATACTTGTTGTACACAGCCGATTTACCTGTAACCAACAAAGTAACAATATCAACATTTGCCGATGATACGGCCATCCTGGTGTCACACAATAATCCCGAAATTGCCTCAAAGGAGTTACAGAATCATTTAAACAAAATCGCGGACTGGCTAAAGACATGGCGAATAAAAGTGAACGAAAACAAATCAACTCACATTCACGCTGAACAAACGCACCTGCCCACCAGTGAAATTAAACAATAAAAATATTCCTCAACAAACGAAGGTCAAATACTTAGGTTTGCACCTGGATAGAAGGTTAACGTGGAAAACCCATTTGAAACTAAGCGCAACCAAATAAAAATGACATTTTCCAAAATGTATTGGCTGGTGGGAAGGAAATCTCAGTTATTATTAGCCAATAAAGTTTTACTGTACAAAGCGATAATCAAACCCATATGGACATATGGTATTCAGTTATGGGGATCCACCAGCGCTTCAAACAGAGAGCTCCTGCAACGAACTCAAGCGAAAATACTTCGAAGTATTACTAATGCTCCGTGGTACATTCGAAATAGTAATATACATGATGACCTTGGGATTAAAACCATTAAAGAAACAATTAAAGAATTCAGTTCTAAATATTATTCAAAACTAGAAGCGCATCCCAACGAATTGGCCAGGGATATATTAAAACAGCCACGATTTAGGCGACTGAAAAGAACAGATCCACTCGGACTGATGAACCTGTGAACCTGTAAACTTATTAAATGTTGTTTTTATACATATGTATGTATAAGTATAATCTAAATTAATTAAATTGTGAGCACCAACAATAAGTATTAACATTGGTTAAGATTTAAAATATGTAATAATTTTAGCTTAAGATTTGATTACTTCTTGTTAGTTTCTTATGTAGAAAGATTCAAGAATAAAGCCATTGGCAGCATTTAAAAAAAAAAAAAAAAAAAAAAATTATCATTCCAATTCTTATATCAATTTAAAAAAAAAAATATTTTTATTGTGTCGTTTAAAGGGCGATTTTTCGATATTAAATATTTTATTGAAAAATTCATATTCTTAAAATCGGCATAATCGACCGTCGATTTGTTCCTAAGCTGTCCTAACTGTTTCTAAGCATTTATCAGCATTGCCAATGGTGTCTTGCGATGAAGTGGGACCAAACGGTGATATGTAATTTTTTTCAAGAAAATCTCTTGAGGCTAACAGGTCTACGATGACATTTAGTGTGTTGTGATACTCTTAAGTTAAATTGTATTATATGTATAAATGTTATACACTCCTGCATTTAATAAATTGAGATTATATACTTATTGTATTATGCTAATAGATATATATAATTTTGTACATAACAATGATGACTGAAAATCAATAATAAAATATTAAATGGTCATTACTGTTGTGACCGTCGTTCAATTACAATCATCAAACATTGTATTAAAAATAATAAATTTAAATATTCTTTTATGGAATTTAATAAAATCTAAAACTAAAATCAAAGTATTTTTAAATTAAAAGCCTTAACCCCGCTCGGTTCACAACAAGTGTAAAAAACTTAAAATCGGTCGTCGTTTTGTTCCTAAGCTGTCCTAACTATTTCTAAGCATTTATCAGCATTGCCAATGGTATCTTGCGATGAAGTGGGACCATACAATGATAGACAATTTTTTTCAAAAAAATCCATTTGGGCTAACAGGGTGTTCTATGATGACATTTTGTAAAAAAAATTAAAATTAAAATTTACGATTCATCATCAATAACAAATGGGTCTCGGTCATCGTATTTACATGGGAGTAATTTTATTTGATAACCCTTATCATAAGCTAACTAGCCATGTATCTCACATTTCTGAGACATCTTTGTATTTCGGCCAATCCATAAGAAAGTGAACGTTAAATATATTGTCTGAATAGCTAGCTCGTCAATTAAAAATTATTTCATTAATTATGTGCCCTTATTCAATTAATAAATTAAATAAAAAAAACTTTTTAATATATAACGTTTTTAAAATGGACTAAAAAGAAGAAAATAATTTTCCTTGCCTCACAGTACAGAAAATTCTGAGAATTTACGATTGTAATGGGAAGGGTCACATTACAGAACAAGAAACTCAGGAGTGTCTTGACCTGGTATTTACATTATTCCGGAATTTATTGACGAACCGAAAAGTGTGTGAACCACATCCAAATCGTCTACAAGCAGATTAAATCCGCTCCCCATTAACAGAAATCCATTGCTTAGTTAGTCCGAATTGCAGCCATTGACCTGCTAGCTAGAATCGGCGTTGGGGTGGGTATTCGGTAAGCAACGGATATAATTTAGCTGCATAATTATGGAATTAGTGAACTCGACTGAAACATTAAGAATAATCAACCCATCCTCCCCCTCAAGAAAAAAATTAATTCATCATTCTACAAAACTTAATATATTCTAAAGAAACATAAATTTGGATACATTTAAGATTTTTATAAATTAACTGTTAAATACTAGTTCCTTAATTAGGTGGCAATTCCTATAGATATATATTAATTCATTTGATTTGTCAAATGATATTATCATAATATACTAAATTATCTAAAGTCTATACGTAAATAATTACTTAAATTAATTAATGCAAAACAAGTAAGTGATATTTTGTATATTGAGCTTGAATGCTAATATTGAGAACAAATTGCAACGGTTCAAAAAAAAAACAAATAATAGAAAATTGACGGTTCATTGACGACCGTATTGCAGAATTAAGTACTTGTGAAAAATTGTTATATTGTTTTAAGACACAAAATATGAAAGTTAAATATATAAAAAACTTACCACCAAAACTGCATTGTTGAAGCGCTTCCCCAATGAAATACGGTGAACTGTTCTAAATTAAGTTAGATGTCTGAAACAAAAAAACAACAACTCTTCACGCACCGTCTCACATGACAACGCATCAGACCACCATTGCTAATATGTACAATAAAATCACTCACTCGCGAAAACTATAACACTAGGGCTTTAATAAAGCCAAAACTGAACTTATACTTAACACTGCTAATAAGAAACAAATTAACTTTCTTGAATACTATAGCGTAATTTATACTAATATTAATTATTAACACCTATATTTATACTACAATCACTTCCCGTAACAACTTTACGCTATAAAAGAAAACCGTAAGATTGGTGCGTGACCAACGGTATTTCTTCGTAATTTTAATCTATAAATCTGGTCACTTTAGCTGATTTTGCTGTGATTTCAGAATTTAATCTTGGTGGTTGATCCCAAAAAAAAATTTTTGGGTCAAATTAAAACAGCTCAAATTTCAGCTCAACTCAAATTTCGGATTTGATACATCATTGAAAGACATTTTGCCTTGAAATCACTGCGTCACTGTAATCCACTGAAGGCCGCAATTGTGCACACCACAAACGATGGAGCCTGCCTGCATCAGCTTATAGTTGATATACTTTGAATAGGTATATTATTATAATCTACTTAAGTGGAAAAAAAACAATAAAAAAAAACGAACCGGACTTAATTTCTCTATTCTAATCTAATCGAGATTTCACGCCCTACATTACCTGGTAGTATATATGATGAAATAAGTATTTCACCAAACGGCCTTTTAGTTTTTTTTTTTTTCCTCGTGAACAGTTTCTTCCAATATGGCACACAAGATCTTCTAGATCAGTTTTAGTTTACATAGGTATAACACAACAAATTATTTTACCTACTGTCACAATATTTATTTGAGATGTTGTCGCACTGGTTATTCGGGTCGGACTAATGTATTAAAAAAATAATAATTTAAATTGAATTGTTACCGATGACTATAGATTACAGAGAGAGAGGAAATGTACTTACATACATATCTAATCGATATTGCATTTGTATTAGGCCATACTGACCACACCATCGGAACAAGATTTCTCACTCTTACGTTTAATAACACCAGATGATTTGTGTAAAACCAATAATATTAAATAATAAACAAAATATGCTTCATAATTATCACTATGTATGTATGGGGGTGGAGAATATCACTTTGGTATCAGGTGGAAAACACCATGGTAGCCAATTTCGCAGCATTAATACATTTATCCAAACCAAAAACAAAATTTTAACGAATTAGTTCGTTACATCGTGGGGAAACCTACCCCTGAGAAGTCTCAAAGCCGGGCTAGATGTTTCACGTACCATGTGTGATATCTTTCATATGATAAATCCCAAGTTTTCTCCCACTTTCATCCTGAATTTCATAGGCCACCTTACCAATCTTTTGATGTATAATTCCTTTAATAGATTTAGGCGCTAATTTTGCAGAAAAATTGTGGCTGGCATCACTTTGCGCAAAATTTCGGACAAAAACTATATCTCCTGGGCAGAAAACGCGCGGACGTGTGCGCAGATTATAATATTTCGCGCTACTTGCATGAGATATTTTCAGATGATTAGCAGCATTTATCCGTACAGAACTTAGTTTATTAGCTTTGTTTGTGACCGAAAAAAAAACATCTTCGGAAAATCCCAAAAGCTTGTACAAATCATATTCCTTTCCATTCAAAATTTGATTTTGACCGAATAATACAAAATGTGGAGAATATCCGGTTCCACTATGTTTAGCATTATTCAACGCGGATTCGAACTCAGATAAATGAACATCCCACATTCTATGATCTAGTTTAATAAAACAACGGACCGCTGACAATAATGTCCTATTCACTCGTTCAGAGGCGTTGCTCTGTGGTGAATATTTTGGTGTAAAGGTATGTTTTATACCATATTTATCCATGAATTGTTTGAAAACAAGAGAACAAAATTGCTGTCCGTTATCTGTGAAAACTGTCTCCGGAACCGAAAATCTTAGAAACAGTTTTTCCAGAAACTCCATTGTTGTTTTAGTCGTGGCCTGACGCATCGGATGTAACCATACGAAACGTGACAGTTTATCAAGTACAATCAGAATATAGCAATTGCCTTGTTTCGATCTAGGATATGGTCCAAGATAGTCGAGATATAAAAATTGGAATGGTCTATTCACATCATAAAACTCACCCATTGGTGGTTTGGTGATATAATTAACAGGTTTACACATTTTGCAAGTAAGACAAGAATTAACATAGTCTTTTACTTGTTTACCCATCCCAACCCAATAGAACTGCCTTTGCAGTCGTTCTAACGTTTTTGCGATACCCAAGTGGGCAGAAGTGGGCGCTTCATGAGATCTTACAAGTAACTCATGAATCATTGGTGTTGGAACTATGAGTTTCCATTGACTAGATACGGAGTTATCATAAGAAAATCCGGAATTAAAACAAATCAACATTTTACCATCTTCAACCCGAACATTTGTTTCCAGATTAGGATTTTGTTGGATCTTAGAAATTGTGGCCGTATATTCAGGGCATAAAAATGACGATGAAGACAAATCAATATGCAAGGCCGGAATGTCCTCAGTGCATTCTTTATCGTCCAAAACAGAAATAAAATACTCATCCATATTTATTCTAGATAAAGTGTCAGGAACAATATTTTTGGCACCACTACGATGAATGATGTTGAATTTGAAGGTTTGCAATTTAAGTGCCCATCTCGCCAGACGTCCAGATAAATCACGTTGCGACATTAGCCATTTTAAACTCATATGATCAGTAATAACCGTAAAAACATAACCCTCAACATATGCACGGAACGACTTAACTGCATGGACAACAGCATAACACTCCAATTCCGTGACAGAGTAGTTCCGTTGTGCAGAATTAAGTTTCTTTGAAACATATGCAATTGGGTGTTCACCTCCATTGTCATCAACCTGGAAGAGTACACTCCCAATGCCTGTTGAACTCGCATCACACTGAATAAAGAATTCTCTTTTAAAATCGGGATTCTGTAGTACCGGAGCAGAAATCAAAGCCTGCTTCAAATCATCTAAGGCACCCTGAGCTTCGTTTGTCCACACAAAACATTTATTTTTCTTTAACATTGCTGTAAGGGGAACAGCTAGCGTCGAATAATTTGAAATAAACCTTCTATAATATCCGGTCATTCCAAGGAATCGACGTATCTGTCGGACATTTTTGGGCACAGGATATTCCTTAATACATTGAACTTTCCCCGGATCGACTTGAATGGTTCCATTACCGACAATGTATCCCAAATAGCGGGTAGATTTTAGAACAAATTTACTTTTAGTAACGTTTATAGTCAAACCTGCTTCACTTAGCAAGCGACTGACCTCTTCCAGAAGTAACAGGTGCTCATCAAAAGTTGCTGAGGTTATTAAGAGATCGTCAAGGTAGACGAAGACTCGCTCATGAAGGCGATGTGGAATTACCCGGTCCATCAGTCGGCACATACGCTGAGGAGCATTACAGAGCCCGAAAGGCATTACAGCAAATTGGTACAAAGGCCTACCCGGCACGGTAAACGCAGTTTTATCCCTTGAACCCTCATCAAGGGGTATCTGCCAAAAGGCATCTTTGAGGTCAATACTTGAAATGTACCTAGTTTGGTCAAGGCGACCTAGCAACCCCTCGATGATGGGCAAGGGATAGGCATCTTTCCTTGTAACCTCGTTTACCTTTCGGGCATCCAGACATAATCGTATCTTTCCATTGGCCTTTCGGACTAATGTAACCGGGGAACTCCATTCACTCTCACGGCACTCCTCGATTACTCCGAGATTGATCATGCGATCAATCTCTGCATCTAGGTCAGCTTGCTTGGCTGGAGAGACAGGATAATATCGCTGCTTTACAGGAACAGCATTTTCCGACAATTGAATCTCATGTTTGGTAAGCATTGTTTTCCCAAGTCCTAACCTTTCTGAAGAAGGTAATGAATTAATGATTCTTTCGAGACGTAATTTCTCAGTATCGGTGAGTTCATGTATATTGGAATCTGTGGATGATGACCCAGACGTAATTGAAGAAACCAAAAATTGATTACGAGAAATTGGAGGTAATGGTGAAGTAATAGTTGGAATAATACCGAACTCTTGCCAAAAATCTATGCCCAAATATAAGTTTTCGGACAAGTCTGGACACAAATGAAACTTAAAGGGTTTTGTATGTTGATTGAAAGTGGTATTCGTAATGAGGTAACCTAACACACGCTTCTTTTGTCCACTAGCTGTTTGTAAGAGAGATGGTAAATTAACGATTTTGTAAGATGGATCTGATAAAAACACTTCACATCCCTTTCCTAATACACTGAGATTTGCTCCACTGTCTAATAACCCACAATAAGAATATTCACCAATTTGTACTTCTGCTCGGGGTCGTCCATCACTAGTATCATTAATGATTGAAGCAGTTATTATTTTTGAAATTGCTTTAAGCGAACGCCAATAATTCATGGTTCGTAGACGTCGCCGATTAACTTTTGCGCTGCCTTCAATAGGAGAACTTGGAATATGAGCGGGTAAAGAGTGAAGCGAGTAAATTGGAGTATTTAAAGATTTTAAATTTTGCGTTGGTCTTTGGTAGGCCAAGTGTTTGCAGACGACTCCTCCGTCGTTGCATTGCTCTTTGGTGCTGGTTGAGGGTGTGAGGGACTTTTCCCAGCTGAAAAATTCCCCGTCTGCACATTTCCCGAGCGGAGTTTACATCGGTTGCAATGGATTTCATCAGTATCGGGAAAACCACATTTTCTGCAAAACTTATGGATCATTCTCTCATATGGACATTGTGCATACGTATGACCCACTTCAACACAATTATAACAAAAAATAGGTGTTTGATTTGTATACGGTTTTTGGTGATAATTGGAAGTAAACGGATTGTATCGAGTAAAATTTGGTTTTTGAACTATTGCTGATAAATTTGAATCATTTGTTTGCTGTCCCGCCACTTTAAGATCATTTACAGGTGGTTCATAATATTGATTTAATACCGGTGGCAAATTTTCACCAGAAAAGTTCCGATCATTTAAATAATGACTAAACGATGGTGTCTGGGTAGAAAAATTTTTCATGCCAGAAATCTCATTCACTTCGTTTCGATTTTTATTTGGTGGATTAACTTGCAAGCCATATTCAGGATTAAAACCTTCCTCGTTCCAACCTTCTTCCAAATCACGGCATCGGTATAATAGTTGGTCAATTGAATGAAATACTTCTCCTCGTGTCGCAATCCTAAGGCCAGGACGCATATTTTTCTTAATAATTCGCATAAACTCGGTGTCAGAATACGGAATATGAAGAGAACTTGATATTAAATACATATCACGAAAATATGCCATAAATGATTCATTCTTTTTATAATTTTGTTGTCGTTTATCAAATTCGGTTTTAATATGGTCATCCGTTCGAGCATCACGGAAGTAACGTAACATTTCCTCACGTAAATGATTCCAAGTAATCTCTTTGTCAAAATTTCTACGAATAAATGCCCAATACCATTCCAATGCATCGTTGGCGAGCAAAGAAGCAAATTCTTTAGCCAGTCGGTTTTGGGAGACATTAAAGGCATTGGCCAGATATTCTGCTTGAAAAATAAATTTTTCTACGGCGCGATCCGTCCGTTCTCCACCATATTTGATGTTCCAGTTTTTTAACAGCCTCGTTTCATCTCTGAACATATATGGGTTATAATTTGGACCAAAGTTGGAATTATAATTAGGTTGAGGATGGCCCATCCCTGATTTTAAGTTAGGAGGTGGTACAGTAACCGGAATCTTTACATTCGCAACTGATCTCAGAAAACTTGTTGAAGTTTGTTCGGGATTCGTAACATAACTTGAACGATCATGGAGTTTTGGAACATGATTCCTTTGATCCGTTCCTACTCTCGAATCAGTTGCAATGTATTTAGCGCTTGGGGGCGGAAATGCTCCATCATCAAACTGAACTTTATGAGGACTGGGCTTTAACAAATGTAACTGCAGTTGAAGAGACTGTACTTCGTTTACTAAACTGAGTATTTTAGCTTCCATATTTCTCATCACTGACTCGTCAACTTTTTGACCAGTTACTGGCGGAACTGTACATTTAGTATTCGACGGGTCCGGCAGATTTTTACTACAGGATGCAATATCACTGCGAGATGATATATTGGATGATTTCTCATTTAATGACTGCAAAGCATTTGACGGATCATCTTCATCAGATGAAGAGAAATCAGCTGTTTCTTGGATATGTGTAATTTGAATTAATTCGTTGGTGGATTGGTCGTGTACATTTTTATGAGTACCCCTAGCATTGTCGATAATTGTCAATAGTTTCTCGCAAGCACCTAATGACCATAAAGCACCATCTTTAGCGACTGGAGAAATTTGAATACGAGATAATCTATCTCTTATATGAATTAAACGTGACTGTGATTTATCAATCAGCGAATTATCGCTTGAATTTTCAGTAAGACTGGTTTGAATTTGTGCTAATTTATTGTTACAAATTTCAACTTCTCGTAGTGGATTTTTACGAGCCTTCTTATGCGCGCGATGAGGGCGTAATACAGGGGTTTGCTTCTCTTTTTCAATAAGAGATTTGAGTGCTTGGTAAAGTTCAGAATCATTACCGGTTAAATCACGAACTTCACATTCAATGTGAAATTCATCGTTAGTTAGATGGTCTATATTAATAATACTCTCGTGAGTAACAGAAGCAACATTAGAATCCCCCACATCTGAAGCCAGAAGTTTGCCTGAACTGACAAATGCTTGAACGGTATCGTCATCTCCGACGGTAGTCTCCTGACTAGTTTGGGACATTCTATCAAAACACAATTTTACAATGGGCAAACGAGAAAACAAAAATATATATATGTAAATACAAATTAAACTATCAATAATAATAACCTTTATCCTAACTTAACTTTAGATTTATGAAACGTCAAGCTTAAACTTGGTTGGATTTGTTTTTATATTATAATTCAAATGGAAAAGGGGTGGATAGGAAGAACATTCACAAATAACATAGCAGTCGTGTTCCCCCCAGAAGAGAAAAAAAAATCATAAATTAAAACGTAATGAAATCAAATTAAATAATCTACGAGTTCTATTCTAAAGGTTGGCCACCATCATTCAACAAATAGATTTTAGATATGATTGAAAAGCACAATAGAAATAAACTGAAAAATATGAAAAAAAAATATTTACGCAATGTAATAAGAATCCAAAAAAAAAATTCTAATAATGATTAATAAGTAATGTATACATTGTTCCGTAACAGTTGAATATACCAACTAGGTATAGCTGTTAACCTGTATGCTCTAACCCGAGAGAAAATCTTCAAGAAAGGTAATCAACCGGTAAAACCGGGATTTACTTCCTATAAATTCCTCCAAAATGAGCGTAATAAACTGGATTCTAGGGTAATTAATATCAACAAACAATTAAGTAACTGGATTAGATAAGTCACTTAACTAACTTCGCCATCGACAATTGACTTAATCAGTTGGAAAAAAAAACCGAAATAATTCACGAATCCTAAAAACATGTGCAACATATACATTAATTAAATCAAAAGAGAAAGAAAAATAAACATACTAATCTACAAAAATATGAGAAAATTATTGATGAGATGCCATAACATAAAGTCATACCATATAACTGTCTACCAACAAGGCCATCTCACAAATTCAACAATTCCAAATGAAAATTTAAATCGGAAATCCGTGAATGACTGTAATAAACAAATACATAATACTCATGAAAATCACAACCTGTTAGGTCATCAACAACTCTCTCACACTGAAAAAAAACAAAAAAAAATTATAGAGCCAGATGCGGCTCCCTTTTGTGAAACTAGTGTATACCGTATGTTTGGGCGCCACTGTAATGGGAAGGGTCACATTACAGAACAAGAAACTCAGGAGTGTCTTGACCTGGTATTTACATTATTCCGGAATTTATTGACGAACCGAAAAGTGTGTGAACCACATCCAAATCGTCTACAAGCAGATTAAATCCGCTCCCCATTAACAGAAATCCATTGCTTAGTTAGTCCGAATTGCAGCCATTGACCTGCTAGCTAGAATCGGCGTTGGGGTGGGTATTCGGTAAGCAACGGATATAATTTAGCTGCATAATTATGGAATTAGTGAACTCGACTGAAACATTAAGAATAATCAACCCATCCTCCCCCTCAAGAAAAAAATTAATTCATCATTCTACAAAACTTAATATATTCTAAAGAAACATAAATTTGGATACATTTAAGATTTTTATAAATTAACTGTTAAATACTAGTTCCTTAATTAGGTGGCAATTCCTATAGATATATATTAATTCATTTGATTTGTCAAATGATATTATCATAATATACTAAATTATCTAAAGTCTATACGTAAATAATTACTTAAATTAATTAATGCAAAACAAGTAAGTGATATTTTGTATATTGAGCTTGAATGCTAATATTGAGAACAAATTGCAACGGTTCAAAAAAAAAACAAATAATAGAAAATTGACGGTTCATTGACGACCGTATTGCAGAATTAAGTACTTGTGAAAAATTGTTATATTGTTTTAAGACACAAAATATGAAAGTTAAATATATAAAAAACTTACCACCAAAACTGCATTGTTGAAGCGCTTCCCCAATGAAATACGGTGAACTGTTCTAAATTAAGTTAGATGTCTGAAACAAAAAAACAACAACTCTTCACGCACCGTCTCACATGACAACGCATCAGACCACCATTGCTAATATGTACAATAAAATCACTCACTCGCGAAAACTATAACACTAGGGCTTTAATAAAGCCAAAACTGAACTTATACTTAACACTGCTAATAAGAAACAAATTAACTTTCTTGAATACTATAGCGTAATTTATACTAATATTAATTATTAACACCTATATTTATACTACAATCACTTCCCGTAACAACTTTACGCTATAAAAGAAAACCGTAAGATTGGTGCGTGACCAACGGTATTTCTTCGTAATTTTAATCTATAAATCTGGTCACTTTAGCTGATTTTGCTGTGATTTCAGAATTTAATCTTGGTGGTTGATCCCAAAAAAAAATTTTTGGGTCAAATTAAAACAGCTCAAATTTCAGCTCAACTCAAATTTCGGATTTGATACATCATTGAAAGACATTTTGCCTTGAAATCACTGCGTCACTGTAATCCACTGAAGGCCGCAATTGTGCACACCACAAACGATGGAGCCTGCCTGCATCAGCTTATAGTTGATATACTTTGAATAGGTATATTATTATAATCTACTTAAGTGGAAAAAAAACAATAAAAAAAAACGAACCGGACTTAATTTCTCTATTCTAATCTAATCGAGATTTCACGCCCTACATTACCTGGTAGTATATATGATGAAATAAGTATTTCACCAAACGGCCTTTTAGTTTTTTTTTTTTTCCTCGTGAACAGTTTCTTCCAATATGGCACACAAGATCTTCTAGATCAGTTTTAGTTTACATAGGTATAACACAACAAATTATTTTACCTACTGTCACAATATTTATTTGAGATGTTGTCGCACTGGTTATTCGGGTCGGACTAATGTATTAAAAAAATAATAATTTAAATTGAATTGTTACCGATGACTATAGATTACAGAGAGAGAGGAAATGTACTTACATACATATCTAATCGATATTGCATTTGTATTAGGCCATACTGACCACACCATCGGAACAAGATTTCTCACTCTTACGTTTAATAACACCAGATGATTTGTGTAAAACCAATAATATTAAATAATAAACAAAATATGCTTCATAATTATCACTATGTATGTATGGGGGTGGAGAATATCACTTTGGTATCAGGTGGAAAACACCATGGTAGCCAATTTCGCAGCATTAATACATTTATCCAAACCAAAAACAAAATTTTAACGAATTAGTTCGTTACATCGTGGGGAAACCTACCCCTGAGAAGTCTCAAAGCCGGGCTAGATGTTTCACGTACCATGTGTGATATCTTTCATATGATAAATCCCAAGTTTTCTCCCACTTTCATCCTGAATTTCATAGGCCACCTTACCAATCTTTTGATGTATAATTCCTTTAATAGATTTAGGCGCTAATTTTGCAGAAAAATTGTGGCTGGCATCACTTTGCGCAAAATTTCGGACAAAAACTATATCTCCTGGGCAGAAAACGCGCGGACGTGTGCGCAGATTATAATATTTCGCGCTACTTGCATGAGATATTTTCAGATGATTAGCAGCATTTATCCGTACAGAACTTAGTTTATTAGCTTTGTTTGTGACCGAAAAAAAAACATCTTCGGAAAATCCCAAAAGCTTGTACAAATCATATTCCTTTCCATTCAAAATTTGATTTTGACCGAATAATACAAAATGTGGAGAATATCCGGTTCCACTATGTTTAGCATTATTCAACGCGGATTCGAACTCAGATAAATGAACATCCCACATTCTATGATCTAGTTTAATAAAACAACGGACCGCTGACAATAATGTCCTATTCACTCGTTCAGAGGCGTTGCTCTGTGGTGAATATTTTGGTGTAAAGGTATGTTTTATACCATATTTATCCATGAATTGTTTGAAAACAAGAGAACAAAATTGCTGTCCGTTATCTGTGAAAACTGTCTCCGGAACCGAAAATCTTAGAAACAGTTTTTCCAGAAACTCCATTGTTGTTTTAGTCGTGGCCTGACGCATCGGATGTAACCATACGAAACGTGACAGTTTATCAAGTACAATCAGAATATAGCAATTGCCTTGTTTCGATCTAGGATATGGTCCAAGATAGTCGAGATATAAAAATTGGAATGGTCTATTCACATCATAAAACTCACCCATTGGTGGTTTGGTGATATAATTAACAGGTTTACACATTTTGCAAGTAAGACAAGAATTAACATAGTCTTTTACTTGTTTACCCATCCCAACCCAATAGAACTGCCTTTGCAGTCGTTCTAACGTTTTTGCGATACCCAAGTGGGCAGAAGTGGGCGCTTCATGAGATCTTACAAGTAACTCATGAATCATTGGTGTTGGAACTATGAGTTTCCATTGACTAGATACGGAGTTATCATAAGAAAATCCGGAATTAAAACAAATCAACATTTTACCATCTTCAACCCGAACATTTGTTTCCAGATTAGGATTTTGTTGGATCTTAGAAATTGTGGCCGTATATTCAGGGCATAAAAATGACGATGAAGACAAATCAATATGCAAGGCCGGAATGTCCTCAGTGCATTCTTTATCGTCCAAAACAGAAATAAAATACTCATCCATATTTATTCTAGATAAAGTGTCAGGAACAATATTTTTGGCACCACTACGATGAATGATGTTGAATTTGAAGGTTTGCAATTTAAGTGCCCATCTCGCCAGACGTCCAGATAAATCACGTTGCGACATTAGCCATTTTAAACTCATATGATCAGTAATAACCGTAAAAACATAACCCTCAACATATGCACGGAACGACTTAACTGCATGGACAACAGCATAACACTCCAATTCCGTGACAGAGTAGTTCCGTTGTGCAGAATTAAGTTTCTTTGAAACATATGCAATTGGGTGTTCACCTCCATTGTCATCAACCTGGAAGAGTACACTCCCAATGCCTGTTGAACTCGCATCACACTGAATAAAGAATTCTCTTTTAAAATCGGGATTCTGTAGTACCGGAGCAGAAATCAAAGCCTGCTTCAAATCATCTAAGGCACCCTGAGCTTCGTTTGTCCACACAAAACATTTATTTTTCTTTAACATTGCTGTAAGGGGAACAGCTAGCGTCGAATAATTTGAAATAAACCTTCTATAATATCCGGTCATTCCAAGGAATCGACGTATCTGTCGGACATTTTTGGGCACAGGATATTCCTTAATACATTGAACTTTCCCCGGATCGACTTGAATGGTTCCATTACCGACAATGTATCCCAAATAGCGGGTAGATTTTAGAACAAATTTACTTTTAGTAACGTTTATAGTCAAACCTGCTTCACTTAGCAAGCGACTGACCTCTTCCAGAAGTAACAGGTGCTCATCAAAAGTTGCTGAGGTTATTAAGAGATCGTCAAGGTAGACGAAGACTCGCTCATGAAGGCGATGTGGAATTACCCGGTCCATCAGTCGGCACATACGCTGAGGAGCATTACAGAGCCCGAAAGGCATTACAGCAAATTGGTACAAAGGCCTACCCGGCACGGTAAACGCAGTTTTATCCCTTGAACCCTCATCAAGGGGTATCTGCCAAAAGGCATCTTTGAGGTCAATACTTGAAATGTACCTAGTTTGGTCAAGGCGACCTAGCAACCCCTCGATGATGGGCAAGGGATAGGCATCTTTCCTTGTAACCTCGTTTACCTTTCGGGCATCCAGACATAATCGTATCTTTCCATTGGCCTTTCGGACTAATGTAACCGGGGAACTCCATTCACTCTCACGGCACTCCTCGATTACTCCGAGATTGATCATGCGATCAATCTCTGCATCTAGGTCAGCTTGCTTGGCTGGAGAGACAGGATAATATCGCTGCTTTACAGGAACAGCATTTTCCGACAATTGAATCTCATGTTTGGTAAGCATTGTTTTCCCAAGTCCTAACCTTTCTGAAGAAGGTAATGAATTAATGATTCTTTCGAGACGTAATTTCTCAGTATCGGTGAGTTCATGTATATTGGAATCTGTGGATGATGACCCAGACGTAATTGAAGAAACCAAAAATTGATTACGAGAAATTGGAGGTAATGGTGAAGTAATAGTTGGAATAATACCGAACTCTTGCCAAAAATCTATGCCCAAATATAAGTTTTCGGACAAGTCTGGACACAAATGAAACTTAAAGGGTTTTGTATGTTGATTGAAAGTGGTATTCGTAATGAGGTAACCTAACACACGCTTCTTTTGTCCACTAGCTGTTTGTAAGAGAGATGGTAAATTAACGATTTTGTAAGATGGATCTGATAAAAACACTTCACATCCCTTTCCTAATACACTGAGATTTGCTCCACTGTCTAATAACCCACAATAAGAATATTCACCAATTTGTACTTCTGCTCGGGGTCGTCCATCACTAGTATCATTAATGATTGAAGCAGTTATTATTTTTGAAATTGCTTTAAGCGAACGCCAATAATTCATGGTTCGTAGACGTCGCCGATTAACTTTTGCGCTGCCTTCAATAGGAGAACTTGGAATATGAGCGGGTAAAGAGTGAAGCGAGTAAATTGGAGTATTTAAAGATTTTAAATTTTGCGTTGGTCTTTGGTAGGCCAAGTGTTTGCAGACGACTCCTCCGTCGTTGCATTGCTCTTTGGTGCTGGTTGAGGGTGTGAGGGACTTTTCCCAGCTGAAAAATTCCCCGTCTGCACATTTCCCGAGCGGAGTTTACATCGGTTGCAATGGATTTCATCAGTATCGGGAAAACCACATTTTCTGCAAAACTTATGGATCATTCTCTCATATGGACATTGTGCATACGTATGACCCACTTCAACACAATTATAACAAAAAATAGGTGTTTGATTTGTATACGGTTTTTGGTGATAATTGGAAGTAAACGGATTGTATCGAGTAAAATTTGGTTTTTGAACTATTGCTGATAAATTTGAATCATTTGTTTGCTGTCCCGCCACTTTAAGATCATTTACAGGTGGTTCATAATATTGATTTAATACCGGTGGCAAATTTTCACCAGAAAAGTTCCGATCATTTAAATAATGACTAAACGATGGTGTCTGGGTAGAAAAATTTTTCATGCCAGAAATCTCATTCACTTCGTTTCGATTTTTATTTGGTGGATTAACTTGCAAGCCATATTCAGGATTAAAACCTTCCTCGTTCCAACCTTCTTCCAAATCACGGCATCGGTATAATAGTTGGTCAATTGAATGAAATACTTCTCCTCGTGTCGCAATCCTAAGGCCAGGACGCATATTTTTCTTAATAATTCGCATAAACTCGGTGTCAGAATACGGAATATGAAGAGAACTTGATATTAAATACATATCACGAAAATATGCCATAAATGATTCATTCTTTTTATAATTTTGTTGTCGTTTATCAAATTCGGTTTTAATATGGTCATCCGTTCGAGCATCACGGAAGTAACGTAACATTTCCTCACGTAAATGATTCCAAGTAATCTCTTTGTCAAAATTTCTACGAATAAATGCCCAATACCATTCCAATGCATCGTTGGCGAGCAAAGAAGCAAATTCTTTAGCCAGTCGGTTTTGGGAGACATTAAAGGCATTGGCCAGATATTCTGCTTGAAAAATAAATTTTTCTACGGCGCGATCCGTCCGTTCTCCACCATATTTGATGTTCCAGTTTTTTAACAGCCTCGTTTCATCTCTGAACATATATGGGTTATAATTTGGACCAAAGTTGGAATTATAATTAGGTTGAGGATGGCCCATCCCTGATTTTAAGTTAGGAGGTGGTACAGTAACCGGAATCTTTACATTCGCAACTGATCTCAGAAAACTTGTTGAAGTTTGTTCGGGATTCGTAACATAACTTGAACGATCATGGAGTTTTGGAACATGATTCCTTTGATCCGTTCCTACTCTCGAATCAGTTGCAATGTATTTAGCGCTTGGGGGCGGAAATGCTCCATCATCAAACTGAACTTTATGAGGACTGGGCTTTAACAAATGTAACTGCAGTTGAAGAGACTGTACTTCGTTTACTAAACTGAGTATTTTAGCTTCCATATTTCTCATCACTGACTCGTCAACTTTTTGACCAGTTACTGGCGGAACTGTACATTTAGTATTCGACGGGTCCGGCAGATTTTTACTACAGGATGCAATATCACTGCGAGATGATATATTGGATGATTTCTCATTTAATGACTGCAAAGCATTTGACGGATCATCTTCATCAGATGAAGAGAAATCAGCTGTTTCTTGGATATGTGTAATTTGAATTAATTCGTTGGTGGATTGGTCGTGTACATTTTTATGAGTACCCCTAGCATTGTCGATAATTGTCAATAGTTTCTCGCAAGCACCTAATGACCATAAAGCACCATCTTTAGCGACTGGAGAAATTTGAATACGAGATAATCTATCTCTTATATGAATTAAACGTGACTGTGATTTATCAATCAGCGAATTATCGCTTGAATTTTCAGTAAGACTGGTTTGAATTTGTGCTAATTTATTGTTACAAATTTCAACTTCTCGTAGTGGATTTTTACGAGCCTTCTTATGCGCGCGATGAGGGCGTAATACAGGGGTTTGCTTCTCTTTTTCAATAAGAGATTTGAGTGCTTGGTAAAGTTCAGAATCATTACCGGTTAAATCACGAACTTCACATTCAATGTGAAATTCATCGTTAGTTAGATGGTCTATATTAATAATACTCTCGTGAGTAACAGAAGCAACATTAGAATCCCCCACATCTGAAGCCAGAAGTTTGCCTGAACTGACAAATGCTTGAACGGTATCGTCATCTCCGACGGTAGTCTCCTGACTAGTTTGGGACATTCTATCAAAACACAATTTTACAATGGGCAAACGAGAAAACAAAAATATATATATGTAAATACAAATTAAACTATCAATAATAATAACCTTTATCCTAACTTAACTTTAGATTTATGAAACGTCAAGCTTAAACTTGGTTGGATTTGTTTTTATATTATAATTCAAATGGAAAAGGGGTGGATAGGAAGAACATTCACAAATAACATAGCAGTCGTGTTCCCCCCAGAAGAGAAAAAAAAATCATAAATTAAAACGTAATGAAATCAAATTAAATAATCTACGAGTTCTATTCTAAAGGTTGGCCACCATCATTCAACAAATAGATTTTAGATATGATTGAAAAGCACAATAGAAATAAACTGAAAAATATGAAAAAAAAATATTTACGCAATGTAATAAGAATCCAAAAAAAAAATTCTAATAATGATTAATAAGTAATGTATACATTGTTCCGTAACAGTTGAATATACCAACTAGGTATAGCTGTTAACCTGTATGCTCTAACCCGAGAGAAAATCTTCAAGAAAGGTAATCAACCGGTAAAACCGGGATTTACTTCCTATAAATTCCTCCAAAATGAGCGTAATAAACTGGATTCTAGGGTAATTAATATCAACAAACAATTAAGTAACTGGATTAGATAAGTCACTTAACTAACTTCGCCATCGACAATTGACTTAATCAGTTGGAAAAAAAAACCGAAATAATTCACGAATCCTAAAAACATGTGCAACATATACATTAATTAAATCAAAAGAGAAAGAAAAATAAACATACTAATCTACAAAAATATGAGAAAATTATTGATGAGATGCCATAACATAAAGTCATACCATATAACTGTCTACCAACAAGGCCATCTCACAAATTCAACAATTCCAAATGAAAATTTAAATCGGAAATCCGTGAATGACTGTAATAAACAAATACATAATACTCATGAAAATCACAACCTGTTAGGTCATCAACAACTCTCTCACACTGAAAAAAAACAAAAAAAAATTATAGAGCCAGATGCGGCTCCCTTTTGTGAAACTAGTGTATACCGTATGTTTGGGCGCCACTGTAATGGGAAGGGTCACATTACAGAACAAGAAACTCAGGAGTGTCTTGACCTGGTATTTACATTATTCCGGAATTTATTGACGAACCGAAAAGTGTGTGAACCACATCCAAATCGTCTACAAGCAGATTAAATCCGCTCCCCATTAACAGAAATCCATTGCTTAGTTAGTCCGAATTGCAGCCATTGACCTGCTAGCTAGAATCGGCGTTGGGGTGGGTATTCGGTAAGCAACGGATATAATTTAGCTGCATAATTATGGAATTAGTGAACTCGACTGAAACATTAAGAATAATCAACCCATCCTCCCCCTCAAGAAAAAAATTAATTCATCATTCTACAAAACTTAATATATTCTAAAGAAACATAAATTTGGATACATTTAAGATTTTTATAAATTAACTGTTAAATACTAGTTCCTTAATTAGGTGGCAATTCCTATAGATATATATTAATTCATTTGATTTGTCAAATGATATTATCATAATATACTAAATTATCTAAAGTCTATACGTAAATAATTACTTAAATTAATTAATGCAAAACAAGTAAGTGATATTTTGTATATTGAGCTTGAATGCTAATATTGAGAACAAATTGCAACGGTTCAAAAAAAAAACAAATAATAGAAAATTGACGGTTCATTGACGACCGTATTGCAGAATTAAGTACTTGTGAAAAATTGTTATATTGTTTTAAGACACAAAATATGAAAGTTAAATATATAAAAAACTTACCACCAAAACTGCATTGTTGAAGCGCTTCCCCAATGAAATACGGTGAACTGTTCTAAATTAAGTTAGATGTCTGAAACAAAAAAACAACAACTCTTCACGCACCGTCTCACATGACAACGCATCAGACCACCATTGCTAATATGTACAATAAAATCACTCACTCGCGAAAACTATAACACTAGGGCTTTAATAAAGCCAAAACTGAACTTATACTTAACACTGCTAATAAGAAACAAATTAACTTTCTTGAATACTATAGCGTAATTTATACTAATATTAATTATTAACACCTATATTTATACTACAATCACTTCCCGTAACAACTTTACGCTATAAAAGAAAACCGTAAGATTGGTGCGTGACCAACGGTATTTCTTCGTAATTTTAATCTATAAATCTGGTCACTTTAGCTGATTTTGCTGTGATTTCAGAATTTAATCTTGGTGGTTGATCCCAAAAAAAAATTTTTGGGTCAAATTAAAACAGCTCAAATTTCAGCTCAACTCAAATTTCGGATTTGATACATCATTGAAAGACATTTTGCCTTGAAATCACTGCGTCACTGTAATCCACTGAAGGCCGCAATTGTGCACACCACAAACGATGGAGCCTGCCTGCATCAGCTTATAGTTGATATACTTTGAATAGGTATATTATTATAATCTACTTAAGTGGAAAAAAAACAATAAAAAAAAACGAACCGGACTTAATTTCTCTATTCTAATCTAATCGAGATTTCACGCCCTACATTACCTGGTAGTATATATGATGAAATAAGTATTTCACCAAACGGCCTTTTAGTTTTTTTTTTTTTCCTCGTGAACAGTTTCTTCCAATATGGCACACAAGATCTTCTAGATCAGTTTTAGTTTACATAGGTATAACACAACAAATTATTTTACCTACTGTCACAATATTTATTTGAGATGTTGTCGCACTGGTTATTCGGGTCGGACTAATGTATTAAAAAAATAATAATTTAAATTGAATTGTTACCGATGACTATAGATTACAGAGAGAGAGGAAATGTACTTACATACATATCTAATCGATATTGCATTTGTATTAGGCCATACTGACCACACCATCGGAACAAGATTTCTCACTCTTACGTTTAATAACACCAGATGATTTGTGTAAAACCAATAATATTAAATAATAAACAAAATATGCTTCATAATTATCACTATGTATGTATGGGGGTGGAGAATATCACTTTGGTATCAGGTGGAAAACACCATGGTAGCCAATTTCGCAGCATTAATACATTTATCCAAACCAAAAACAAAATTTTAACGAATTAGTTCGTTACAAGTTTTCAGCAACTATGAGAATATTTGGAAAATTTAAAACGAAAAACGTGGAGCGCATCTAACGAAGTTTTGATACATGTTTCATTAACAATTTAATTATGCTCCCTGACAAGTGATGTTATAACTATAATTCTTTTAATACCATCAGAATTGTATTATTATGTGTACCGAATGAAATTTGTGATTCCCAAATTTATATTATCTCATAGGTTACTACGCAAAAGAAACAAACTGGTACCGTTATTTTGTAGAAAAACAATTTAAAAAAACGAATAAACGTCAAATTGGAAATTTGTTTTATTTGTTTCGAAATGGACGCATCATAAGGAGAAAAATGTGATTTAATAATTAGATTGTGCAATGATCATCCCGAGTATACCAATAAAAAAATTGGTAAATTGGCCGGTGTTTCCAATAATATGGTAACAAATGTAAAAAAAAATGTCAAATCAATCTTTCTGTATCACGCAAGCCCGGATCCGGAGAAAAATCAGGTGCTCCAAATAAAATGTTGGATCAGAAAATTGTAAGAGTCATTTCGAAACATCCCTCGATGTCTGTGCGAGATTTGGCCAGAAAAACCAAAACAACCAAATCGATTGTGGAACGAGCTAAAACCAGAAATAATCTACGGACATACAAGAAGTCAAAAATCCCCAAAAGAAGTGTTGAACTATTTAATAGAGGGATCGATCGAGCAAAGAAATACAACAAATGGTTGAACGAAAGAAAAGATTCTTGTTTCGTAATGAACGACGAGACCTACGTCAAAATGGATTTCTCGACACTTCCAGGTCCCCAATATTACATCAAAAAGAAAGGTAAAGAACTGGACGGAGCAATTACTACCATAGCTGTTGAAAAATTTGGCAAAAAAACATATGGTTTGGCAAGCAGTTTGCCAATGCGGCTTAAGATCACATCCATACATAATAAATGGGATTATGAAAAGGTGAATGTTCGCCGTAAAATGAACAAAAAGTTTGAATGAATACGATTATTTAAAAACTGTACAATATGTGCAATAGAACAAGTACAAAAAAATAATGATTATATATTGCCGTTTAGTTTTAATTCTTCATGTACAAATCACAAATTTCATTCGGTACACATAATATACCATTATATGTGCTCCACCTTTTTCGTTTTACATTTTCCAAATATTCTCATAGTTGCTGAAAACTAACAATCGTTAATTCTTAGAATTTTCTGTACTGTGAGGCAAGGAAAAATTATTTTCTTCTTTTTAGTCCATTTTAAAAACGTTATATATTAAAAAGTTTTTTTATTTAATTTATTTTCTGCTTTTTTAGTGTTGCCAACAAGGGTGCTGATGTATTTTCTAGTACTCGGTTATTTTGTATTCATGTATTCGGATACTTGAATATTTTATGACTATGTATTCGGTTACTTGGAGGATAAAAAACTTAGAACCAACTTTTGTTCCGCAACCTATCGAACCTGTCGCCAAATAATAATTATAACTTGGAGGCGTCAAGTTATTGATCGAATTGTTTTCTTCTGAATTTTTATCAGGTCTTCATTGAAATACACTTTAAATTTTTCCATACTATAATTTTGTATGCATAAAAAAACAGCCTACTATGACGTCGGTTTATTGTAACGATCTCGAAAAACGTAATTTACAGCATCACCTGGAGCCGAAATATATCGCAAACTATTGAATATTGCATTGTCATCGAGTTCTGAGCTATGTTCAAGATTTCAAGTCTCTAGGTCATCGGGAAGTTGATTTAAAATCGATTTCAAAATTTGTACCGGACAGACTAATAAAAACGTTATAAAATATTTTTTATATTAAAGAAAATTGCAGTACATATACAGACAGAATACATACACTTATAAAAAAAAACAAAATGGACGAATTACAAAAAAAGAATGAAATTGGAATTTATAAGAATGCAGGATGCAAATTTAATGAATTTGTTCTAGTTAAATAAAAAAGGTATTCAAATCAAGAAAAGCAGAAGCAAACACAATTTCAAAAATTTCAAAAAAGTTTAGGGAAAAAAAGAATAAATACCATTTGTCAGCTCTACCCAATCTTTGGCGAGTTTTTAGTATTCAATATTAAGACTATCACCGCCAGAATACCAATTAAGACTTTCGTTTTAAAAACAATTACAAAATGGGTCTTAAGCCGAATTTAGTTACTTTCTGTGTCGTAAAACTTCGAAGTTTGAAATGAAGTTAGCTGAATATTGTTGATTTTTTCTTTATTAAATTGGTATAAACTGAACAACCAACCATCTCCAAATAAACGTTCGCTCAATATATTTATGTCAAAGCAACACTAATAAATTCATTTAAGTAACATTTTAGTTTGCCTTTGCGCTTTGATGATTAGTATGCAGTTTTAGATTATAGATTTTAGGTTTTTAGGTGAAATAAATTATTACGCTATTTTTTGTTTTGTGCATCATTTCTATTATTTTTAAGCCGCAGCCATACGACTGCAAATATCCAACAAATGTTCGAAATTGGTAAAATAACAAATCGTGTAGACAAAACAAATGACGAATAAGCAGTCAAGGTTACATTCGAATCCGTACCCATTCGATCGACGATTGGAGCGTCTCGGATTCCATCTAGTGGATTTTCTTTTAACTGGGCCAACGCAGTTTTTTGATTGTAAATAAATAATAATCAAATAGGCATTGAGAAACAAGTCTTGATTTGATATTAAATTGTGACTGTCATTTTTTATGATTTTTGCGTTCTTTATAAAATGTCTATCTCAATTTAATATATTTTTGGAACATTTCCATTTTTAAAATTTATTGTTAATTAAAAATATTAGCTGATTTTGGATGAATATTCTGCTTCATTGTTCGTACAAAACAAAAAAAAAAAAATAAACTGACAAATTGTCATAAATTCAAACGTTAAGTGGTAACCATAGATAACTTATAAAAACTTATAAACTTAAATTAAGAAAAATTAAGAATCCGGTAAATGGCATTTATTTGTATTCGCCCATGGAAAACTTAAATTAACTTAAAAATTTCAACGAAGCTTCGTCAAATTTTATCTGTCACTTAAAAAAACTTATGAATGCGAAATTTTCCGTCCAAACTTAAAAAAAATTAAAACAAAACGTCAAAAACATTGTTTCCCCTTGTGCAAAAGTGAAAATTCTAAATTTATCTTTTAAATTTCATATTCTCGCTGAAGTCTTTTATTTTATTTTTGATTTACAAAATTTGTGAAACCGAACGTAAAAAAAATGATTGAAGCACAAATTGATCCTACTAAAAAATAAATGCTATTTTTATAGACATACTATATTTTCTAAAAGTTTCACGAAATTCTCATGGAATGGCCCCAAAAATACTGATTTACCCTAAAATAAAAATTAAAATCGCTGTTATTTACTTAAAGAATTTTTAATTTCTCTATGGTTGAAATGACAAAAAAATACTTTAAAAAAATTGGATTCGTTAAAATTCTTAATTTTTTTTAAGTTTATAATAGTCGTGTTCCAGTCGACCACGTCAAGTACTTATGAGTACTTAGGTTTGTGTCTTTGCTTAAATTTAACTACTCGTAACTGCTCTTGCCAGAAAGCAAGAGCAGTTACGAGTAGTTAAATTTAAGCAAAGACACAAACCTAAGTACTCATAAGTACTTGAAGTGATCGACTGGAACACGACTAATTTCTCACTGGTTGGCCCTTAAGATTTCGGCGTTGGGCCAATTATGTTTTTTTCCGCTAGAGGCGCATTTCCTACTTTTACAATCGTCAATAGGCGATACAAATAAAACAACTCACCAACATTGGTAGAACATTTGGTATCATCCACACGATTTGTAAATAAAATACAATATGTATACATATTATATTTTCTACAGACAGGCGTCACTAGAATTATTATGAATATTAGTTATTAGTAATAGATGTCACTACTAAAAATGTATTCTATTGGCGATTTTCATCAAATGTAGTTAGCGTTGGTTTCTATGTAAGTAAAGCGTGATTTACACGTAGCGAACAAAATTTTTGTTCGATGCCTAGCAAAAAATAAAAAGATAGTATATCATGATTTTCTTTTGCCAGAGAGGGATAAAACTAAAACAAACAAACTTTTGCTCGATGTCGAACAAAATTTTGTTAGGCGTTTTTTTCTTATTTTTTACATTTGTTACTATAAACAGCAAAAATTGAACTATAAAATATGCTCGACATGAGTATATTTTATGGAAACAAAACAATCAAAATGGCGATTTGTGAAATTTTTATAGCTTTTAATTTTAATTTTTAAAAATTTTAATTCAAAATTAAAGTTTACGTTCGAAAAATTTTCATTTTAGGGAAAAAGTGGTAATTTTGATAAATAAAGTAGAATTATCGCCCTATTCGTCAAAAATATTACATCGTCGATTTTATACCGCCAAAAAATTATAGCATGTCCGACATTTTTGTTTTATATTTTTCTCTTTTTATCACATGGGATTTTTTTCTATTGCGCATAGCTCTAAGTTTTTAACAAAAATTGTTGGGCATCGAGCAAAAATTTTGTTCGCTACGTGTAAATCACGCTTAAAGGGGACGAGTATTGTCAAATTCGACTGTTTGACAGTTCTGATCACCCTTGTTCTATGGTTAAATTTTGTTCATATTGTTTTCACCAGATCTCAGCTACTTTGTTGGAAATCGCGAATTGATAAACTATTGACGATTGTAAATGTTCAAAAAGTGCCGACCTACCAGAAAATTAAAAATTAAGTAAGCTATCCTTAATTGACATTTCAGAATAACAAAAAATCACGCGCGTATTATGTACATATATCAGCACTTATGTAGATGTTTATATTTTTTTTAAATTAAAGGAATCTAGCCTTAAATGACATTTCATAATAACAAAATATCAACATAAATGATACTTCATAAAATCTTAAACGTCAAATTGGTGTAGCTCGTTCAGTTCCAAATTTCTCCGCTACGTGGTACCCACGATCCTCCAATCGTCAATTTAACAGCAGGAATTAATAAATCAAAATGGAAAGCTACTACTAGCGTATTTACTTGAGACATTTACAACAACAATTGCACTAAATAATCCCTGAGAGGGATTAAATAATCCCAAATTTTGTTTGGGGTTATTTAAATCTTGTCCCATTTTTTAGTTTTCGTACTTAGCGATAGACGCCACCACATGACATAATACATGTTTTTTTTTTTTTTTTTTTTATAAATGCTGCCAATGGCTTTATTCTTGAATCTTTCTACAAAAGAAACTAACAAGAAGTATTCAAATCTTAACCTAAAATTATTAAAATTTTAAATATTAACCAATGTTAATACCTATTATTTGTGTTCACAATTCAATTAATTTAGATTATACATATGTGTAACCTAAACATTAATAAATTTACAGGTTCATCAGTCCGAGTGGATCTGTTCTTCTTAGTCGCCTAAATCGCGGTTGTTTTAGTATATCCCTGGCCAATTCGTTGGGATGTGCTTCTAGTTTTGAGTAATATTTCGAACTGAATTCTTTAATTGTTTCTTTAATGGTTTTAATTCCAAGGTCGACGTGTATATTACTATTTCGAATGTACCATGGAGCATTGGTAATACTGCGAAGTATTTTCGCTTGGGTTCGTTGAAGGAGTTCTCTGTTTGACGCGCTGGTGGATCCCCATAACTGAATACCATATGTCCATATGGGTTTGATTATCACTTTATATAGTAAAACTTTGTTGTCTAATGACAGCTGAGATTTTCTTCCCATTAGCCAATACATTTTGGAAAACGTCATTTTTATTTGGTTGCGCTTTGCTTCAATATGTTGTTTCCATGTCAGCCGTCTATCCAGGTGCAAACCTAAGTATTTGACCTTGGTTTGTTGAGGAATATTAATATCGTTTAGTACCACTGGTGGGCAGGTGCGTTTGTTCAGCGTGAATGTGACGTGTGTTGATTTTTTTTCATTCACTTTTATTCGCCATTTCTTCAGCCAGTCCTCGATTTTTTTCAAATGACTCTGTAATTGCTTTGAGGCGGTTTCGGGAGTTTTGTTTGACGCCAGGATGGCCGTATCATCGGCAAATGTTGATATCATTACTTTGTTGGTTACAGGCAAATCGGCTGTGTACATCAAGTATAATATTGGTCCTAGGACGCTGCCTTGTGGAACACCTGCGTTTATATCGTAAAAGCAAGTAGTTGCACTATTTTGTTTAACCATGTATTGCCTTTCAAGAAGGTAGTTTTCCAGAATTGAGTGAAATTTTTTAGGTAAAAGTTCTTTAATTTTGTAAATTAGCCCATCATGCCAAACTTTATCAAATGCTTGAGCGATATCCAAGAAGACAGCAGAACAGTATTTCTTTTCCTCGAAGGTTCTTTTGATTACATTTACAATTCTGTGTACTTGCTCTATGGTACTATGTTGATTTCGAAACCCAAATTGATGGTCTGGAATAATATGGCGCACTGTTAACACTGGTTTCAATTTCGTTAATAACATTTTTTCGAATAGCTTGGAAATTGTGGGCAGCATGCTTATTGGACGATATGATGGAATTTGTGTTTCATTTTTTCCTGGCTTAAGAATCATTGTGATTACCGATACTTTCCATTTTTGAGGAATATAACCGGTTCGCATGATCGCGTTGAATATGAATGTTATTAGTTTTATGCAATTGTCTGGCAATTCCCTTATCATTTTTCCAGTAATAAGATCATGCCCTGGTGCCTTTTTAGGGTTTATACAATTTTTAATTGTATTCTTAACTTTCTTCCAATTATACTTTATAGGTTTAAAAGACAATCCATCATCCATTTGCTCGGGTAGCACGAAAGAATTTGTTTCCTGGTGTGGTGCGAATACTGTCGTTAGATGAGCAGCAAAAGCATTGGCTTTTTCTTCATCGCTTCTCGCCCAATCCCCAGTTGGAAGTCTGATTGGTGGATTCGAGTTTGTTGGCCTTTTTAAATTTTTTGTTGCCTTTCACAAAGAGTAGCCTGTCCCTTCCGTTGCCGAAAGTTCACTTAAATAATTCTGGACGTTCTGGTTTTCTTCTTCCCGCAAAGCAAATCTAAGAGTCTTAATAGATCGATTTAATTCCCTTTTTAATGACGGTGATTTTGTTTGTTGCCATTGAGACGAATTTTTCGCTTTTCCTGGATAAGTTCCTGAATACTATGTGGCAGTTTATTAACTTTTTCAAAACTACTTATGATGGGTGTAGCCTTTTCAGCTGACAACGCCAGGGTATCTTTTAAATTTTCTGCTGCCGTATCAATATCTGCTGGTGTGGTAAGAGGAATATTCAGTAGACAATTTTTTTCGACTAGTTTCCTGTATTGATCCCAATTAGTTCGCTTGTTTGTAAGACGTTTCGGAATTTCTGTCCTTAGGACGTCGGTACTCATTGTTACTATTACCGGCGAGTGATCGGAAGACAGATCATAGCAATTGGTTGCATTCACATACGTACGTGGAATGCCTTTAGTTACACAGAAGTCAATTAGATCAGGAACTTTCTTTTGATCCGTGGGCCAGTAAGTGGGGTGACCAGCAGATAAATAATCCAGAGACTGCTCCTCTATAGCTTCGTAAAGTTGTTTGCCTTTTGGTGTCGACAATCTTGATCCCCATTGCACATGTTTAGCATTGTAATCGCCACCCGCAAGGAATTTATTGCCCAGCCGGTTAAAATAATCGATAAATTGCTGCTTTTTAATTGCATGTTTTGGAGGGCAGTAAACGGCCGATATTACACATTTTCCAGACCATTCTTCTAAGCAAATATTAGTTGCTTGGATGTGCTCTTTCTCATACTTGCTGTGTACATAATGCTTTATTCTTTTTTTTATCAAGACAGCAGTGCCACCGTGTACTTTTCCGTCCGGGTGTTGGGTGTCGTATACTGAATATCCGTTAATTTTAAAAAACGTTTTATTCGTGAAGCGTGTTTCTGATATTAGCATGATATCTATACTGTGCTCAATGAGAAAGGCTTGTAACTCAGCTTTATGCTGTGAAAGACCATTCGCATTCCAAATAGCTATTTTTAGGACAGTCATTTTTGGTTTTTGACGATAATTTGCATTAGTGTGTTCATATTTTGCATCATCATGCTCATTTGTTTCTCCATCATCATCATGAAACTTTGGATCGTTTCAGTTAGTTTGTTTACGGTTGCATGAATTGAGACTTCTTCTTCAGTAAAATTAACTTTTGCTTTCGAAGCGGCACCTTTCAGAATGTTTGCATAGGAGATCCCAGGTTGCGCAAAACTGCTGAGATTTGTCCCCAAATTCTCGGTTTGTTGAACAACTGAAGTTCTTGGCGTCAAAGTTCTTTGGTTGTAATTTGCCTTGAGCACTCTTTGCTCATATCGCAATTTTGGATTGATTTTGCGCTTTAAATCCAAGTATACTGGGCACCCTCTATAGTTTGCGGTGTGATTTTCGCCACAGTTACTGCAGCGTTTTACTGAAGGATCATTTTTCACCTTGTTGCTGTAACGTGCCATACACACTATAGCGGTAGCTTCGGCAGACAACTGTATAAAAAACACTAATTGGGCGCCAGTCTGCCGGCACGTAATATTTCCCGGCTAAAACTCAATGAGCAATTTGACTCGGGAGGTTACTTGCGCTGTGGAAAGAAGCTACCACCGCATTTGATCACAATTCATTGTGGTTGAGGACACAGGAAAAAAATGAACTGTACATGCAAATAGCTTTAGCAAAGAGAAAATGAGGACAAAATGAAAGAAAGGATGACTCACCGTTTTTCCGTTAGGGCCGTTCTTATATTTTTTTTTTAGATGAAGACCGCAATTAACTCTCTCGAACCAGCAACGGCAATAGGCAAACTGCTTGCTGCCTCTTCTCAAACTTTCTTGCACTGCACTTTGCACCAACGTTATAAAGCTTTATTACTTATTTTTTTTTTAATTTTTGCAATGGAGGAAAGCGTACCTCGCCCACTTTGTTAAAGTTATTTTTGTACACAGAATTACAACTACACGGCACCTTATTTTTGCATTGTTGGCCAGTCTTGTAGAGCTTTTATTTACTGACGTTCAATTTTACCGCCAACCACAAAAATGAATAAAACACAACTTTTACAGTCAAAAAAAAACACCACTTGTTTTTATTTGTTTGATGAGTTTTTAAAAAAAAAAGAAAAGTCAATACAACTCATTGATAAATTATATATTTTTACTATTGTAATTTTTATTTTTTTTATTTTTTTTACACACAAACAATATATATATTTTCTATTTTTATACACAACTGATACTGTTTTATTTACGAAATATACAAACTCGTAATTTATATTTATTTCTTTACATTCCGTTTATTAATTTACACAAAAAAACAAATTTACAAATTAAATTACTAAGTTAGGCCAAACTTAACGCCATAACTTTTTGTTTGGTTTTTAATGACAAAATAAAATATTTTTTTATTTTGCTCTTCACTTTATGAAATCCAAACGTTAATTGATCTCTTCGCTGCTGCTGCAATCACCACGTCACCAAAATTGCCCATCATAAAATGAAAATAACTTGTCCACAGCTGCCATCTCCCAAATCGATGCGGTGAATGTATTTAAGCTGCGCGCTGCTACCTAGTGGCTAATAGCAGGTTACTCATTTATTCAGCAAACGCATACATGAAATCAAAGTACAAAAATTGTGTTAGTTTTGTTGTATGGACTGTTGTATATTTGTATTGTTTCCAAAAAAAACAATTATTAATGGTGTCGAATGAAACGATGAGTCTTAAGGGAGGAGTTTGTTGCTACAGCAAAAATGGTGTACCAAAATGGAGTAGGCTTAGGAAAAGCATAGAATGGACTGATTTATACAATCAGAATAAAAATTTTCCCAATCACAATTGAATATGCCTCACCATGGTTGGTAGTCTCTCTCCGCGCTAATCTATCGCTGATGTTTTCTGCCCTACCGTATGGAACGCTACATTGCACTGTTTTGAATCGTGAAGTTCGCCACAAATAACACAGACATCGTGTAAGGTACAGTAAGCTTTGGTGTGGCCATATTCTTGGCACTTGATGCACTGAACTGGTCCGGTCCTCTTCTTGGGTTCCTCAACCGTGATTTTACGATAGAGTAAATATCGTAGGTTATATATATCGCGCACTTTCTCTTTTTCTGCATCTGGCTCTAGTTCTAGGCGAAACATAGGTTGGGGTATCTTTTCACGGTTTAGGATATTTGTAATGGATTTGGCATGGAAACCTTTTTCCCTAAGCGCAGAGTGTATTTCGCTTATATCTACAGAGCTCTCAATTCCTCTTAAGATAACAGTTAGCCCCTTTTGACTTTTTAGCTGGTATGTGTAATACCGTTTATGGGCTTGGTCGAAATAATTTACTAAGGCTCTGAACCCATTAGTTTCGAATGGCTGTATTTTCACTTCATTTATCTTACCCCTCTTGAGTGAGGTAATATAAAATTTTGAATCAGTTAATGATTTGATTTTTGCCACAAGCTCATTATTTGATGCCTCTCTTAAGTAAATTGGTGGCGGCTTCTCGTTCTTAGCATTATCTGCTGTAGCTTCGGGAGCTTCTACCTCTAAACTGGAATACCTGTTGCTCAGAGGTATTTGGTCTGCAGATTGTTCCATCCTTGTCGCTTTGCTTCTGCTAGCGAGTTGCGCGGATTTTGGACTTCGTTTTCGCTTGGCTTGAACAGTAAAATACCTATCAAATCCCGTTTGCACTAACTGTGTTTCATTACACTGACCTATGTCACTATCATCATTTTTATTATCGGTCGACGATGAGTTCGTCGCACTGAGTTCATTATTTTTATTTTCATTTAAATTACAATTTATTAAATTTGCTGTTAACGCAATTTTTTTTCGCGGTGATTGTGTTGCATTAAACGGCGGTATAGTTAAATTTGTCAATTGTGCATTATTTTCCTCGTGCATTGTTGATTGTTTCTTTGGGCTATGTTGCACTTTGCCCATTTTAGTTTCACTGTATAGCCATGAGCTTTCTAAATTAGTCCCGTTAGAATTTTGGCTCATCACTTACACATTATTCACTTATTGTTTTTTTATGTTTGTTTATTTTTATTGAATTTAAAAAAAAAAAAACACACACACACAACACATAAAAGAAAAAAAATAAATAATTAAAAAGAACTAACACTGCACTTTTTGATTATTTTAATTTAATTTTATTATGCGCACATCGATTTTACGTCTATTCATCACGACGGTGAAACCGATTATGATAATACATGTTAAATTTATATTTTATTTCGAATAGTTGGCTTTTGCCAATTAAATCAAATTGGCTGTTTTCTTGGGGAAAAAATAAAACCAAAATAATTCAAATGAAATTTTGATCAACAAAATTTATTTTGAATTTTAAGTATACATTTTACTTTGGATTGGTCATGCAATTTAATTTTGCAATTTATTTCCGTATACGAGAAATATCCGGAAATATGGGATTTAAAAAATCTAAAACATAAAAATAGGCTGCACGTATATGATGCGTGGCATAAAATTAAAAGCGAATTATGTACAAATCAAACATGTGTGTTTCATTAATTGCAGAACTAGAGAAATATCGTTCTCAAAATAAATCCTTAAACAGTTCTATATAAGATCGGTGAAGTACATCAATATGAAAGATCCACATGTAATCCCCGAACTTCGAATATCAATAGGGGAAAATTTGGAGTCATTCAAGAAGCTTGCCTCAGATGTAAGCATATCTTCAGTTATAATAAACAGCCTTTAGTAAACCAATATTTCAAATACTAACTTACCAGGTAAGAGTCAAGCAGTCATGTATGATCAAAGACGCTTATAACCAATTTGGTAGTTCAAGTTCAATAACTAGCACAGAAGCTTGGAAGTATTAGGCAATAAAAAGTAGTGATTTTATCGAACCCAATCACTTATACAAAGATGCACTAATACCATAAATAGATGATTGGCAAATTCTATGTACTGAAATATACTACTGCATCTGCGATTACAACTGGCAGTATCTCATCGAACATACCCATTACAGTTCCATAATATTACCATACTTGGTCAAACGGTGTAATTTTGTCCCAAAATTTTTAACATCCAACATTGTACCTAGTAGCACGAACGTCATTGCAAATATTCCAACATTCAGTATATGTACGTGGTATTACGAGTCAGGAGAAATTCCGAACATCGTTTGATCAGGCATATCCTTTTATGGTTCACCCACATGCTCAAATGTACTGGAGTTTTCACCGTAATCATCCTAATTTGCAATGGAACCAGTTAAAAGTTACTTTCCTCGAGAATTTTCAAGGTCGTCCTACAGATGCAGGAATCCGTTAAAAGATCGAATGCCGTAGACAGTTACCGCGTGAAAATTTCTTGGATCTTTATCAACATATGTATGTGGACTTAACGCTACAATTAGGTACATTGTAAAACAAAATGATTGAAATCAAGTTTTTAAGTAGGTAAGATGGTACGATTTTTAAAGTAATCTCAAAATATTTAATTAAATTTCATTAAACTAATATTTGTTTACTAACCTTGTAGTATTTGCCAGCAAATAGTTGTACACCTATAACAGCAAAAATTAACCAAACTACTGCACAAATCACTAGGATATTGAAGACCCACGGTACAACTTGTATGAATGTATTTGCGGCCACCTGAAAATTGGAATTATTAGTTAGACCTTTTGAGTGAGCTAATTTTAATATTATTTTTTGTTTTTGGAATTAAAAGTAAATATATTTTAAAATTTGGTATATATGGTTTTATATATGGTTTTTCACGTTTACATGGATCAAAAAATCTTCTGGTTCATAAATTTCCCATTTGTAATTAAAAGAGAAGATTCTTGAAATTAAAATTAAACATAAACGGTACAAATTAATAGCAATTAATAATTAAACGACAAAAACTTCATTAGCTTTACAAATTTAATTGAAAATATACATTTTTCAATTCAATCATTTTTCGCCACTATGTCTGTCGTGAGTAAACTTTATTTTTGTTAAATACACTTCTAATGATGTACACGGGCATAAATATATGTCCAAAATTTTAATTTTGTCGAAAATCTCAATTTTGTCCAAAAACTTCACAATGTAAACTCGGATAATTTCCTTCCCCAAAGTTTTTGTAATTTTCCGATTAACTCTCGGGCTTGGTAACTCTGACAGCAAAATAAAAGATTTCACAGAATTAACTGAGAGAAAAGTAACAATGTTTAAAGTTTTTCGGGTATATTCGAAATTTTTTGTGAATATAATCATGTTTTTCGAGATTTAAATTGCTGATGTCATAGAATTAGTGAAAAGCAGCGATATACGAGTATATACAATAGGGGATTGATAAAAAATCACATTGATTTACGTCACAAAAAATGGAGCAAATTTTATTTTATAGTATTACTACTCTTTTATATACTCCTCTTTATCAAAAAAAGTATTTCCGAATAAGTGCCGTACTTGAATAAATTTCATTTCGAAATTTTTCGAAACAGATTTTTTTTTTTTAAATTGAATTCCAATATTTAGGATAATGTTTAATTATATTAAAACTAATTAATTAATTATATCAAATTTGAGTAGTCAAACATTACGCTACCAGTTTTCGTACGCTAATCTAAGAATTAATAACCATTTATTCCTTTAAATTTTAAATACATCCCTGAAAAATAAACTTCAATAAAAAAAATTCGAATGAAACGTCAAAAATCTAGCATAAACAAACATTCAAGTGAATTTTTATTTTTTATTTTTAAAATGTTTTTTAAATGTGTTACCATGGTTACTACTACTTTTATATTATTGTATCTGGCATGCTTTTAATTTGCAACGTTTATTTATTCCGTCTCTAGGTTACAGCTACTTTGATTTACCGCCTCCTACACATAAATTAAATTTGAATTTGGTATTCGAAAATTCGGATTTTAAGACAAGGACGAAGGTTTTTTCTTTCTCTGTCACACACTAAATACTTTTTCGGTTTCTCCATAAATTTTGTTCTATTCCCTATCCATGTATATATATCGCTGGTGAAAAGTAGGTATTTAGAATAAAGGGCATATGCAGTACGCCGCGTTTCTTCTATAACTAAATTTATTTATAAATATGAATTTTGGATTCAAAATGAGTTGTGTGTTAAATAGAAAACTTTGTAAAATATTTATAATATATAAGAGATTTATTTATATATTGGCTGATTTATATTCAGAATTACTTACTCTTACACCCTCCCACCTATAAGCTGTATACAAACAAGGTCGTAATACTCTTAAAGCTCTCATTGCTCTAAATGCTGCAATATCAGTTGCACCAGCCCATGTAGCTCCCAAATTTATTAATGATAACTAAACAGACAGTATTTAAATTTTTAAATTAATTATTAATATTTTAAAATGTGTATATATTATGTAAATAAAAACAGACTTCCGCGGACCTAAACCGTTGTCCGCTCATAATCTTCTACATAATTTAAATCTATAAAATATACTCGTTATGTTATGGTTCTAAATAATTTCTAATTTTATTTTAAATGATAAAGGCGATGACGGTTAATTTGAATTTTTTTTTTGTAATCGTCATAAAAGTGATATGTATAAGTAATACTCACCATGACAATAATGAAATCCAGCAGACACCATGAATTCGTAAAATAAACTTTGTAACCGAGGCCCAACCATTTAATTAACATTTCCCAGAAGAATATAACGGTAAATATAAGATCCATAGAATATAACAACACTTGTAATCTCGGCCTGTGCGGTAAATTAACATCTTCCAGCGCTAGCGCTAAACTACTTAATAAAATCATTGTATAAATGACACCTTCAAAATATTTGTTTTCAATCAATTGGAATGTTTTTAATCGTAAATTGGTCCATCCTTGCCAGAAGGGTGAATCATCGTTGCCAGCCAAAAATGGAAATTTTTTATAACAATAATTGGGACAACATTCCACTGGATAACCTTCTGATATTATACTACTAAAATCATCTAGAAACGTTACATCCTCGCCAATTGATGATTCTTCACCATCACGTTCTATATCTAGTTCTTCAAAGTATATTTTCATATGTAGATTACCAGAGAAATTTTACTTTTTCATAAACTTCTTACCTTTCTTCTCCTCACCCTCGACTGTTCCGGCACTACCTGTGGGTCTGTCATCTTTAAACGATCTACTTTCATCACCATCCATTCGATTATTATTAATTTCGTGTTCGATTTTATTGTCACTATGCATGCCTCTTGAATTACCGTTGAGCTATGAAATACAAAAATAAAAATGGATTATATTATAGAGTTTGATTTACAATGAGTCTCTTTGAATAGGTAGATACCTTTGAGTTGAGTAGCGTACTGTTCTCTTTCGTTGTATTAGTTTTTAGATCACCATATATCGTGAATTCCATATCACCACCAATCGCCACTTCGAATTGATATTGTTCTTGCGACACTTTTTTATGCAATCCATCTGCAAGTACAGGCGTAATAATCTGATTGTAAGATAATTGAGATAGTATTTGGATAATTGTGCTACTGATTGGATGTTCGATTGGTGTTCTTCACATCAGATAGACGTTATCGTTCATGCGGGGGACCTCGAGGACACTCTACCCAACACCAACTAGTTCGTCTGGGCGAACATATTTCGACGATGGCAAACATAAACAAGTTCACTGGACTTGTCATGTTAGACATCGAGAAAACCTTTGGCTCTGTCTGGAATGCAGGGCGTTTATATAAGCTCTTACAAAGCATTTTTTGTTGGGTTATGTTGCTTTGACGCAGTCTACATATGAGATCAAACGAGTGAATTGCAGTAAACTATATATGTTGGGCAAACAAGGAACACATTAATATGAGATGCAAAGAACAGCACAATGCGATGACTAAGGAAAAAATAAGAGGATCAACTGTTGCCGATCAGAAGAACTTCTTTTTATCCCACCTTTCGCTGTAGCACAAAAGGAATACTTTCTGAATATACCAAATAAATAAAAGAATGTACGTAAAATGGGATAGAACGAATGAAATGAATAAAACAACGTTTTACCCCAGTTTCGGTTATTTATTGTTTGTTTATGTAAAATAGACACGGTCTGAAAACATGTAGAAGGAAATGCAGCAATGAAATGTAAATAACATCTTACCTGGTTGATGATTTGATGTCAGTATTAATTTGATCCAATTTATGAATATACGAATACGATTAAATGCTTCTAGTATTTTGTGTGTTTCTTGATCGAGTTTCGGTGCGCTTAAGCTACATGAACCAAAATTTGACAAAAGCAAGGCCACAAAAAGGTTAAGAATCTGAAATTCGGGTAATTAAACATTTGATTAATTTATATAAGTTGTTTACAATCAATTTACGAATTTACTTACGACTAAATTACCAATAACGACCGTAACTAAAAAGAATGGGATACACGATATATTTGATGCGACCAACATACAATCCCACATAGATTCTATCCATTCTCCGCAAAAAATACGAAACACAATCATGCATGAATGCATAAAATCAGTGAAGTTCCATCGTGGTAATGTACCATCTCTGAATCGATCCACGTTGTAAATGTAATTTTTACCAAACAGCTGTGTACCCATGATAGCAAATATGAATATAATGATACACATTATAAATATTAGATTTATCAGAGCACCCATCGTCCGACCCATAATGGAAATGAGAAGATTTAATGTTGGCCATGCTTTTACTAATTTGATTACTGGAATCTAAATGAGCGAAAATAAAACAAAATAAAATTAATAATCTTTTTTTAATTAATATTAGTATCTTACCAATCGGAATAATCTTAATATTGATATACCTTGAACATCTTCAAGGCCTAATTCGAGTAATGATAAGGCTACAATAATAAAATCAAAAATATTCCATCCTACTTGAAAATAATATTTCGGACTCATGGCTATCAGTTTCATTGTTGCTTCGATGGTGAATGTGGCAGTGAAAAACTGTGAAATTAATTAATTTTAATTTAATTATACAAGTTTTTTTTGTTTGCTTAGCTTACGTAATTTCCATTTTTTAATGCCGTTTCTAGACCTTTATCCATGCCATGGTGATCTAATGCCATAAACAGCGTATTTATAACAATACAAAGTGTTGTAAATAATACGGTAAATGGATCGAACACAATAATTGATATTATTTTCTGGAATTTTAACCAGGGTCCACAGCAATCCCATACACAAAATAAATCAATTCCTTTAAATATAAATTGTAGACGTTTGTTTTTAAATGTGGAACTGTCCTTATCGTGCTCTGTTGGAAAATAGGAGGCAGGACACATTCTTTTAGTTTTGTTAAATTTATCACAACTTTCTTATTAGAGGTCTTAAAATACCGATTATATACGCGTATATTCCCGAATTGGTTAAAGAAATCAAAATGAGTTCCTTATATTTTTTACTTTTCCCACTATTTCGAAGTTATATTGAGTAAGTATTGTAATCGCGAAAAAAATTTTGTTCCAGATTTTCACATTCCTCGATGAATTTGGTTACCTTACCAGGGAAAGTGACGAACGATATTCTCACTTCTGATCATATGTGTATACCTTTTTCTATTAAACTTAAAAGACCACCGCTTAAACCATACCGTAACAAGAAATTAACCGATTGGGATTTTTTCTCTCTCGAGCTCGTTCCTCTACTTGTTTCACCGAGCCCATCTCGGTCTGCTATGGGTATTGAATTACAAGCATCTTTGCTTACAAAGGCAATTTCGACTGCCTTTGAAAAATCTGGTCCTCTTATCACTAACCAGGAAAAAAATTCGTTAGAAAATTAAAAAATAAAGCCAAAAAATCTAAACTTCAGGGGTAACTTCTTAGTGGCTCAAAAGGATTATAAAAGAAGTTTAAGGCAAGCTCATAGATCATCGTGGATTAGCTTCTGTGAGGAAATTAACAGCCTATCGGCTGTAACTAGACTTAATAAAGCTTTGGCTAAAAATGACGTTTGTAGACTTAATGCTCTTCGTCTGTCGAATAGTCAGCTCACCTCTTCCAATAGGGAGGTCGATGAGTTGCTTCTTTCTGTTCATTTCCCCGGTTGTGACTTCAGTTCTGATTCTGTCGTTTTCAAGCCTGCTAACTTGTTTGTTGAAACTCCCAATTGGGGTTTAGCTCACAAGCTGAGCACTCACGACGTTCTACGTTGGAGTGTGTTCTTATTCGCACCGTACAAAACTGGGGGTTCTATTGGGATTTTCCCTGCTGAATTACAGCATGGCTTTCCCTACATTCGGGAGCATCTGCTTCATCTATTCCAAGCGTGCATTGCATATAGTATTGTTCCACAATGTTGGAGCAAGACTAAAGTTCTTTTTATCCCGAAGGATGGCAAGTCTGATTACACGGACCCTAAGTCATTTCGGCCCATTAGTCTGTCTTCAACTTTTCTTAAGACTTTAGAAAGGTTCGTCGACAGATTTATTAGAGATCATTACTTGCCGCTCTTTCCACTCTGTAACATGCAACATGCTTACAGAGTTGGTAAGTCCTGTGAAACTGCTCTACATGAACTTATCACTAAGGTTGAAAGGTCCCTCAATAATAAAAAGTTCCTTATGGGTGCTTTTCTGGATATGTTTGATAGTACTTCGTTTGCTACGATTACTAAAGCCTGTATCATTTTTGATATTGATCAGGGGGAGTGCTCTCTCCTCTGCTGTGGCTTTTGGTCATTGACGAGCTACTAGTTAAACTATAGTATTCTGGCTTCATTGCCCAAAGTTATGCTGATGATATTGTTGTTACAGTTTCTGGCAAATATCCGAATGTATTGGGCGAATTAATGCAACAGGTCCTACTTATAGTGGAGGCATGATGTATTGAGAAGGGCTTACGCGTTAATCCGTCTAAGACTGATTTAATTGTCTTTACTAGGCGTAGAATTATTAAAAACTTCTCTATTCCTTCTCTTTTTGGAAAAGCGATTACTAGATCTGACCATGTAAAACATCTTGGTGTCTTCTTGGATAGTAAACTCTCATGGAATTACAACCTTGATTACAAAATTAAGAAAGTTACTGCCATTTTTTGGCAGTGTAGAAGAGCTTTTGGGAAATCGTGGGGACTGACCCCAAAAATGTTATTATTTGTTTACAAATCGTTGGTTTTACCAATCCTTTCATATCTTAATGGTTTACAAGCTACTGCTTATAGAGCCATTACTGGAGCTATGTCTTCTACTCCACTTCTGGCTATAGAGTCTATTTTGTGTTTGCCCCAGTTGAACACCTTTCTTCTAGGCACTGCTTGCTCTGCGGCGTATCGATTGAAATGCATTGATGTATGGAGTGTATTAGGTGCAATGGTGGGGCATAGACTAATCATAAAAAAATACCTATCATTGATATTTGATACCAGAAATTGTTATGGTGAATGATAGGCTGCTGCCTGAGTTCAACTTCGACAATTTATTCTCGGTGGTTTATCCATCGAGAGATCTGTGTTCCTTGCAGCAATTTCTAAAAACTTTATCGGAGTCTCTTGCCTTATTTTCTGATGGCTCTTGCTCTGAACATGGTGCTGGATTTGGAACTTACTGCTCTCTGCTTGATAGCAGATCGTTTGGTAGTCTGGGTGCGCACTGCACTGTCTTTCAGGCAGAATTAATTGCTTTGACTAATAGTGTTATTGAGGCTATGGGTGTTGCTATTAACAACAAAAATATATTTTTTTGTACGGATAGTAAAGTTGTGCTGAATTCATTGAGTAATCCCTTGACTAGTTCCAAACTTGTTAATGACTGTAAACATTTCATCAACTTTCTTTGTTCTAACAAAAGAGTTACTGTCTTATGGATACCGGCTCATTGTGAAATCGAAGGTAATGAGATCGCCGATTCCCTAGCCAAGGCTGGCTCGCGATTAACATTAATCGGTCCCGAACCAGCGGATCCCTTAGCTTTCATTAGCGGTAAGAAGGCTATAAAAAACTTCGCTCTTAAAGAGCTAAGGCTGAAGTGGCGTGCTACTTCTGATTGCCGTAAGGCAAAGCACTTTATTAATGAGCCAGATCGGAGGTCTATTAAGGTTGCTTTATCTTTAAAAAGAAACCAGCTCAGAATACTAGTTGCAATCCTTACTGGCCAAGGCCGTTTTAAGGACCATCTTCATCGCTTGGGATTGGCTCAGGATGATATATGTGATGACTGCCTTGAAGAGATTGACAGCTGCACCATTTTGTATGCAGTTATCCAGCTTTCGAAAGTGTTCGTTTTCAATTGTTTAATTGTAGGACTATCCATATCGGTAGGCTGCCTTCTCTACCTTGGTCTAAATTGATCCAATTTACCAAGGTTGCAGTACGCTTCCGTGAGTTGGGATAGAATCATAGGTTTGCACCATGGGCCAATTTGTGGGTTCAGTTGAAGTTGAGTTGGGGTTGGATTAGGATGTAGTGAGCAATTAACCAATTTTTTATAAATGCTTGTTTGAGGATTGAGTTTGGCGTGGAGTTTGCGGTTGAGTTGAGGATTGAGTTCTGTTCCGTTTGCAGGTTGAATTAGGGCTGAGTTGGAGTTGGATTAAGGTTTAGTGAGCAGTTAAACTTGATTTGTGATTTTTTTATAAAAATTGTATGGGATTCTATATCTTATCCGATTTTGATGAAATTAAGTATTTCCAATGGAAATGGGATTCGAAAATGATTTTTGGATAAAGTTCTAAATATGGCCAATTAGGACGGTACTTGGCTATTTCTTAACGGATTTGAATGAAATTTGACATCTGCGATGGAAATCTAATTCTAAAATAATATTTGGATAAAGATCTGGAATATGGTCAAGTATGATGGAACTGACAAATTTGACATGTGCGTTGTAAATGGGATTCTAAAATGATTTTGGGATAAAGTTCTGACGATATAAATTATCATTTAGTATGATGGCGTGATGGTATGACGGTATGGTGAATTTATGGTAAGATAGTCATCACTGTGTGATGGTTCGACTATGATACGAAGTATTTGTGTATGGTGGTTTAATGGTATAGTGTCATGATGGTATGATATTATGGAATAATGATATGGTGGAATGATTGTTTAAGGTTATGATGGTACGAAGGTACGTATGCCGAGGGTAGAGAGTTGAGATTGTGGTCGAGCTAAGTTGAGTTGAAGTGAGTTAGGATTTAGTTAGCTTGTATAGTTAAGTGTGTTGTTCGTTTGGGGGATTATTTAAGGTTTAATTTGGAGTTAGGTTAAGGGTTGATTTGAAAGTTGATTTGGGGTTGATTTGGTGATAGAGTTGAGGGTTAGTTTAGCGGTTAATTTGGTGGTTGCGTTTAGGATTGTGTTGCGATTGAGCTGGAAATTAATCTAGACCAAAGTTCTGGTCACCTCATGAGGATTCAGCCCTTTATACATATATAAGCTCGGTGCTGAATAGTATTGTTACCATATTATTGTAAAATTAATTATTACAATGCATTCGCATAATTGTGCAAGAATAAAAACTACGTGTTTTTTGAAAGTGAATAATAAATCGAGCGTCGAGTGAAATACGACTCGATACAACTTTATAGCCCTATAGTTATGTTTATGCAATGTTAGAAATAAAACAATGAACGAATAAGACATTTAAGGCGGCAACGATTGATTAAAGAATGTTTTGTTACCACTGCTGCTAGTAAAAGCAAAAAAATGACACAGCCACACAAAAAAAAGTTGTGACCCAAAGGGATACCCCACTATTCCTACGTTTTCGAGGTCGCTGAAACTGAATATGACCATAGAAACTGTTTCCAATGGGCCATTTTCCCGTTAAAACCCCCTACGGGTCGAAATTTAAATTTCCATGGAAAATTGAGATTGATGTACATTTCTATGTTTTTTGGGTCGCTGGAACCGAAAATTACAACAAACAATAAATTTGACCCTTGGCCCTCCATCACTCCCTAACACTTCTTACTACCTCCTGGAGGGGGTTTTAATCTATTTTCTTCCAAAATCGAGATGGATGTGTATTTCTCTATTTTAGGCGCAGCTCACGATTCGGGGTACTTCTTTAAAGTGAGTCCGCTTACCTTTCATTATTCGTGGTTCTTATTCAACGTGAGTCCCCTCGCCTCTCACGAACGATTTCGGGCGCTTTTTTCTTCCTGTGGTACCGAACTCTCTTGCTTTCAAATGAAGCATGGATGCCTTGTGAAAAGACTTTGTCGTCCCAGAAGGATTGTTAGTATCTTCAGATCGCCGCAAATCTGCCAGTTATGTTCCGTATACTTTATAGAACAAGCTTCAATGAGTTATACTCTTCTGGCATATTTAACGAATATGCTATCGGTATCGAAGCTAACTTATTGGTATTGTGTAAGAGTACAACTTTCAGACTGCGGGTGGAAGAATCGATGAAGAGCCTCCATTCTTCACTCATACCTTTGAATTAAATCATGCAAATATAGCAATCTGCTTAAGTTTCAGGCTCTTTCCACACAGCAGGAGACTTCATGGAATTCTTGGCGCTTGAATCGGACGATTGAAGTTATAATCTAATCCTGCATTTGTTGCAGATACTGCTAGATATCCATGTATGTATACTCTATACGGAGTTTTTCCGTTTCAAACTTACCACATACGTAGCAAAACATGGAACTGTTTGTTGCAGCTATGAATGGAACAATCTGGAATGTACATATCACATTCCGTAGATAGACTCATTGCGTGCTTTCTTGGTCCATCATCAATGGTGAGAGGCCAGGGGACTCACTTTAAAGAAGCATCCCGAATCGTGAGCTGCGCGTAAAACATAAAAATACACAGCCATCTCGATTTTGGAAGAAAATAGAAATTCCAACCCCCTCCAGGAGGTAGTAAGGGATGCTAGGGGTGATGTAGAGGTCAAATTTACTTTTTGTTGTAATTTTCGGTTCCAGCGACCCAAAAAACATAGAAATGTGCATCATCTCAATTTTGCATGGAAATTGAAATTTCGACCCGCCGGGGTGGTAACGGGGTGGTAACAAAAAAATGGGCTATTGGTCCACTTTTTATGATCATATTCGGTTTCAGCGACCTCGAAAACGTAGGAATAGTGGGGTCTCCCTCTGGGTCACGACTTTTTTTTTGTGTGCCTGTGTGATTATTTGTTGGAGCGATAGTTGATTAAATTTTGTATTCGGTTTCGGCACTCTTCGCATTCTACATATCATGAATTCCACAAAAAGGTAACCCTCAAACTTGAAAAATGGAATCAATAGATGATAATAACAGGTATATTGTTTAGAAAAAGAAATATTTCGACATTACATATGACAGAATTTTTCATGTTTTTGCACTTGCACAACGAATTGCACTTGAATAAAGAATTAAAAAAATTTCGCCATAGAAAAGTTTGTATGGTGTCACACGTACGTTATCCATGTGACTTGTACGTTATTTAGTGAAAAATTGAAAAGTCAGTTAGTATTAGTTTATTCTAAATGAAAACAGCACTTAAATGTTTTAGCATAGCTGCCTCTATTTAGATAAAAAAATTGATTTTCAGGTCCAAACCAATTCGCAAGTAATTTTATATAACGTACACAACTCAAAATCAGAGGAAAAAATTTGTCACATGTACGTTATACGTATTTTGTTAAATATTTTGGTAATTAGTAATGCGATTTTTAAATATTTAATATATTCTAAATGAAGAGATAAATTGGTCATTATAAATCATAAAGAATTGTTTTAGAAATAGTAATTTGTTATTAAATTTTGGTAAAAACATTCGCACACTGTCACAGTACGTTATATGGAATTCGTGATATATTCTTTGCTAAAATTTTTTTTCGACTAGAGCACAAGGCTACGCTAGACGCAAGATGTATTCTAAATAAAACCTTGAAAGGGTTTAATCTAACGTAAACTACAATTTAAGGATAAGTAATTTGTGCATTGATCACAAACAGAGAATACTGCCAAAGATTTTTTGATTTACCTTTCTTGCATAATTCCTTACTTTTACTCAATTTTGTTAAAACAGATAATAAAAATGTTTTGAATAATTAATATAAGACGCATAAAATGTTTACCTTCTTGATTTCCACTTGTTCTACTAAGTCGTCCAGCTGCTTGCTCGATTATATCGTTTAATACCATCCCATCTGAAATAATTTATAAGCGTGTACAATTTTAGTATAACTTTGTGGAAATACTTTTGTTCGTATACCTTCCATATCGGCTACGGTTTGAGGGTGGACGGGCACAATAAAAGGATTTTCATTGTGTTTTATTTTATCAGCCTCTTCTGTAAAATATGGTAATGCGTCCTAAAATGGTGAAACATAAATATCATGCCAAGAATATTTGATTGTATTTTTTTGTAAATAAATCGATTATGTATTAAATTGGCTTCACATATACAAATTACCTACTTGAAATTATTTATTAAAATTTAATAAAATTGATCGTGAAATTATTTATTATCTAATGTCGTTTGTTCTTTTTCTTTTTTTCTTTTGTCTCTATCTCTGCAACCTTTTCTGGTGCTCAAGGCACTCCCAACTCTTTTGCAGTTCCCTTTAACGTCCTACCTTACGCCGTTGCCAGCCAACTCGAGAACGTACGGCTATAGACCCGCTTTTATTTAAAGTACCTGCACATTGCAATGCTTCATGCCAGCAAATGTCGTTTGTTTCTATAACTTGTCCGGCATTCCGACATTATATGTAAAATATGAAAGCCTTCAAACTAATTGTATTCAGATTCACGAGTTAATGCTAGCTTGCTAGTTATAATCACAGGCAAATCGCATGGTTCTCATGTTTTTCTAAATTTCTTATTTCAAAACTAATTAATTCTAGAATTCTAATATTTTACGCAGCTCAAATTAGCCATATTTTCCCGTTTTGTAAGTGTGTCAGTCTGTAACCTTATGTTAACTCAAACAATATTTAAACGATTTTTATTAAACAAAGACAAGGTTTGGAAAAGGTATAGCTGAGATCTGTATTTGGTCAGATTGCAAAGTTAACGATGCGTGCGAATGCCTGAAAATATGCACCCTTATTCCCTTAGTCGTCTCACTTCATTCGACGTGACAATTGTCGTGTCACTTCAGTGTAAAATTGTTATTCTTCAAGTCGATCGAAGTGACGTAACATGACAAATGTCATAAACCAGAATTCTTTAGGCGACACTAATATATTTACTATTATATGACTGAACTTTGCCATTTAAAAATCAAGGAAATGTCAATTGTGTTGTTGTAAAATCGAAAATATGTTTAAAATTAGAAAAATTCTTTTTAAAAATTTGTATTTCAAAATTTTTTGTGTGAATTGATTTTTGTTAGCTATCTCGATGCTTGGTCGTACATTCAAATCAATTAATTCTCAAGTTTTATTTTGAGTAACAGGTAATTCAAAAAATTTACTTTTTCAAAATAAAAATACAGCCACTTATCGAAAAAAAACCGTCATTTTATACGTACCGCACTCATTTTTCGGATATTTGATGTACCAGGTGCAATAGCTGATGATTCGGTTGGTCATGTCATTTCGCTCAAAGACTCCAACTCCCCACTCCTTATCGACATTTCTGACTGAATTTTTAGTGCTTCTTCTGCCTCCTAATAATATTAATTATAATTAAATAAATAAACAAAAAATCATTCTGTTTGATGGAAAAAAATTATTTTAGTATCGATGTATATAAATTACTCTCAGAGCCTCCGCTTTATACATTTGTTCTTCTTCAGCCTTCCTTTGCAACTCATCATATGAAAAAGCAACAATAGTTAAAATCAAATTAACTAAATTAATTGATCCCAGGAATATAATCATAATAAAGAACAGCAAATGCCATGGGCCAGCTGATCGTGAAACTAATTGATATAAATTTGCCCAATAATCTTGTGTCATCAAACGAAATGCAGACACAAAAGCCCAACCAAATGAATCAAAACTTGTATAACCATAATTTGGGTTTTTACCATAACCAGATAAGCACATATATTCTGGTTGGCATGTACTAGCCCCTGAAGAGTTTCCACATAGTGGATAGTCGTCTAGATTTCGGTCCAAATACCAATTAGCTAAGAAAAATTTTAAAAAATTTTGTTGTTTTCGTACATATGTATGTATGAATATATAACAGCACTAAACTTACTTTTATTTTGATTGAAGTTTTCCCAATTTTCATTCGTTAAGTTACCCCATGAACCATCCTCGGGAAATTTTTGAATGCACTTTTTTGTTAAAACACCCTTATAAATTTGCAATCCAATTAAAGCGAATACTGTTAGTGAGAACATAGTTAAGATTATTACATCGCGAAGATTTTTTACAGAGACTATAACAGCACAAACGCAAAGTTTTAATTCTAAAATTGTAAAAAAAAAAAAAAAAATCATATTTTTAATTAATTTTGTTTAGATCGTATTTATTAAATTATAATCATAAGTTTGCTTCGAACTGATATTAATACAAAAGAATCATTAAAGATGGCCGCTGCCAAATAAGCACCGTTTTATCTCCAATTCTTAAATAAAATAATTAAATATTAAGCTACTATTAAATAAATATTGTTTAATTAAAGAAATTAAGAAATTAATAATTAATTGAACTTGTATAAGGAAACAGTTTTTAGTGCATTAACATTAAAACTATAATTTGGTTAGTTAGCATTTTCGGAATGAACGCTTAATGATTTCTTCTGTATGAGGTTTTTGTTTAACAAACATGCCATATATTGGTAACTAAAATAATATTAATTTGATTAACAACTTGGCATGTAATATCTGTGAAATAAACATAATACACTCCCGAGCAACTGAATCGACTAGACCATCAAAACGCATATTTGTTTAAAATGGCTGGATCGATTTTCGAAAAACAACCTTCTTTTGACAGCCTAGTATTTTATCTTTTCAAGGATATCTTTATCATCAAAATCCATACAGTACTTTTCAAATTAAAGCAGTCTTAGCAAAATGCGATGTTTCGGTGAAAACAATTTGCGTGATGCAATCTCCTGTATATTGCCACGTTGACCGATATTTGTCGTCACTTATGAGTCAGACGTTGACCTGAACAAATCTCTACCAGTTTAATTCATTGTTTCCTTAAAATCATGGATACTACTCCAGAAAAATCCGCCAAGTTGTTGCTGTATTGCAGGAAGGACACAATCAACAAGAAGTCGCTCGTCAGCTTAACATGAGCCAATCTGCTGCCTCAAGAGTATTCAGAAGGTTTCAGGAAACTGGTACCTTCAATCGAAGATCACAAACCAGCCGGTTTCGGTGTACATCAGAGAGGGACGATCGATTTATCGTCCTAACTTCACTGCGAAATCGCCATCTCACGGGCGTCGATGCGCAGCAGGAGCAAGACAAGTTCGAGATATAGCTGTTAGTCATTGGACAGTAAGAAGACGCTTAAAGGAAGCCAACCTCACTCCAAGACGGCCCGCTAGAGGCCCAAAATTGACAACACGCCACCGCAAACAGCGACTCGAATTTGCTCGCGAACACATCAATTGGAACATCGAGCAATGGACGTCCGTTCTATTCACTGACGGGTGCAGAATATGTCTCCATGGTAGTGATATGAGAGATCGGGTCTACCGGCGTCCAGGAGAGCGATTTTCGCAGTGCTGTTTTGCTGAAACAGTCTCATACGGCGGCGGTTCGTGTATGGTGTGGGCTGGCATATCGTTTGAGGGAAAAACAGATCTTGTTTTCGTACCTGGTGGAGGCCGTGAAGGAGGTCTGACCGCTGAACGATATATCGAGGGCATTTTCTTGGATCATGTAGTGCCCTATGCGGGATATATAGGGGAAGATTTTCATATTGATGCATGACAATGCCCGGTGTCACACAGCTCGAACCACTCGACAGTTCTTGGATGAGGTCAGACTCGAGACGATGAGGTAGCCAGCACTCAGTCCAGACATGAATCCAATTGAGCATTTATGGGACGAACTAAAACGGAGGGTCCGAGCTAGAAATCCGGTACCATCTAACATCAGTGACCTGAAGATTGCGTTGTTGGAGGAGTGGGGTGCGATTCCCCAAGTATTTGTCAAAACCTTAATAAGGTCAATGGGGAACCGCATGCGAACCGTTGTAGACGCAAGGGGGGCCATACTTATTATTAACCAATAAAATTATTTTTGTTTTGCTTGAGTTTTTTGTTGTAATTTAATTTTAAACACCTCCAATATTTTTTGCTTAATCATCAATTTTGGTTGCGTTTTCATTCAAAATTCATTACAAAAAAAGGTACTAAACCAATTTTCATAAAAATAGTGTCATTTTAAAGCAAAAATATCAGGCTTTCAAAAAAATAATGTCTTATGAAAATCGGTTTGACCGTTCTAACAAAAATCGCCCTTATGTGAGCGCTTAAATGAAGAAAAACTCGAAAGAAATAAGAAAATTAGCTTTTAAATCAAGAAAAAGTACATTTTCTTGAATTAAAAGTCCGTTTTCTTAGCTGAGGACCAGTTTATTTTTTTCCGTGTAGCCTTGATTAAATAACATTTTTTGAAATGGTTTGTTTTTTGTTGTTGAAGATACAGGGTGTCAAATTTAGGGAAAAATGGTAATCATGATGTTGTATTTATGGCAATAAAAAGAAAAATAATTATCCGACAATTATGATTTTGAGCTCATTTTAAAGGTAAGTTAATAGTGATTATTAAAAAGATATAAAAATAGTATGTTGTTTAATTTCTTCTAAAAAAATAAAAAAATATAAATAAAAAAAGATTCAATTTTGAGAAAATTGAAAAAAAACTGTTTCGGCGGCCATTTTGAAAAATAACAAATGAAAGATGGTACCATTTTTATAATTATTTTATAATCCCTATTCATTTATCTTTAAAATGAGCCCAATCTTATATTTTTCGAATAATTAGTTTTCTTTATATAGCAATAAATACAATACCAAGTGCATTGAATTTTTAAATATTTGACACCCTGTATCTTAAAAAACAACAACAACAAGAAAATTATTTTCCATAAATGTTTTGTTTAATTAGTGCTACACATTCGAAACATAAAAATCTAAAAATTAACATATGACTTCAAAAAAAATTGGAATATCCAAAAAAAAAACAAACAAAAAAAAAATTGACCTTGATCTTGACTTTGACCTTGACCTTGAACTTGATATTTGACCTTGATAAAAAGTAGGTCACCTCAAGTACCCCGACTACTACTCGCTTGATTGGGGTATTGGGCCCCATCTTGCACCTCCCGATTACTCGGGACATACCACCAATGGAATATTCAACCATATCAACTTATGTTGTAGGGAACGATGCAATAGGAGCAACAAATAAACTTCAAACATCGAAATTAAGAACTGTTTCGTCTTATTTTAAACTGGAATACTTTTTAAGGTTATTTTAAGGCGAGGACATCCGGTCAATTTACCTTATACATTCGACAAGCTGAATTAGAGCTAAATCAACCTTACTAAAAATATTGGAAACACATCTTACTTATAAACTATACGCTTGGTGCAGCATTGGCGACCGATAGACTGGGGAGTAAAGATTAAATTTCCTATAAGATAAATAATTACAACAAATTAAAATTAACGGAGGATATCTATAAATAATTAATACAATTTTAATGTTTGTATAACAAAAATACCTTTCAGTTGACGTCTGACAAGATCCATATTGCAATTTAAAAATTTGGTCCTTTATCCAGCACCCCTACGGCAGACAATCCGTTAAAAAACAAAATATCTTAAACTCTTTGTCTGCACCAACCAAACAAAACTTTCATTCTCACTAATTATATTATACACAATTTAACTTAAGTTAATCACCCTGTGTATACGAATATACCGGATATTTTAAATAGTTTTAAATTCTTTAGAAACAGAGACTGATATAAGAAAAATTTCGTTTATTTAATAACAAAGTTTTCAACGTAAAACTTATTGGTTGAAGAATTAATTCATATTTATAAATTTTCCAATTAATATTATTAAAGACGGTTATGTTATAGTAAAACACATTTGTAATATTAACGAATTTTTTCTGTTTTCTCTATGCTAATATTTTTTCAGTCTCTCCTCTTTGGTTCATTTTAATGTCGAAACTAAATACATAAACAAATATGATTCCTAGTCATGTGTATGATTAATCGATTCACATGAAAATCACTAATAAAAGTCAAAAAAATGCAGACAATTGTCTGTTCGATTATGACTAATTCAGATGAAATCACTATTTTTGTTTTGTTTTGTGTTTTATCATTTTAAACCAAAACTAAAAACCAGCGTGAGGGTAATCACTATCAGTGTTACCAGACGGACCAGAAAAAAAAACTTAATCAACTTAAAACATGTGACCAAAAAAATGTTTTTCTGTATAAAAGCTGATTTATGTATTTTGAAAACACTTTATGTTATAACAAAAACTTAATATGATAACACTAAGAGTAGTAATAGAAATTGATTTCATAATAAAACGGACAATTTCATTTTGTGCATGCGCCCAAGAAAAAACAAAATTTTGGATTCTCCATCTTCACAAATTGTCATTTGACTAGGAAAGTTCACAAAAAGTAATTCCAAACGATAAAAATGGAATATGTAATGGGGTTGTAGACCCCCAAACAATTAAATACTACACAACATAATTTACAAAAGGGGTATATTTGAAAAAAACAATTTAGAATAAATAAGACTGTAGACCTCTAGTAGTGATGCTCCATCTTTTTCCACTCGCGAGTGGAAATTTTGAAAATCGATTTTATTTTTGGAGTAATAGCGGAATAAAAGAAAATAATGATTTACGCAGAATCGCACCTAAAACCAAAATTATTACAAAACTGTTGGTGTATTTTTGTGTTAGATCGCGATAGCAATTATTCAAATTTAGTTAATTTGAAATAACATAGTGTTAATTTTTAAATTATACAGTATAAGGAAGTTTCAAATTTCTTCCATATTTAGCAAAAAAAAAAAACCACACAAAATATTTATTAGATATCTTTAAATCCCTGGACATCGAGTATTGAGAATTTTGTACACAGAATATGTATAATGCGTATAATATACAATTTGCTCTTGTGGGCTGTCAAATATTTTTGTTGCATTAAGCTGAATTCATCAGATTTGTCCATTGAGCTCGTCAAGAAAATGACAACTTGACGAATTTAAAAACCGAGTTAAAAATATGTTATCTCGCTTTTTTTTTTTAGAAATTTCAGAATTAGTAAAACCTAAAATAAGAATGGCAAAAGAAAAAACAATGTTGGTATCCCTGAAATTTTGTGTCCAGCGAGATAACTTATTTTTAACTCGGTTTTTAACTCCGTCAAGTTGTCATTTTCTTGACGAGCTCAATGGACAAATCTGGTGAATTCAGCTTTAGTGTATTTTCTCATGATGGTAAGTATGAAAAATAACCGAATCGTGTGAAATCGGTTCAAATTTCATCGGTTCAACTGCTTAAAATGCGTTTTGAGTCATTTGTCTCTTTCTTCTAACATGAGAAACAGAGAAAATCATGTTTTTGAATCTTTTATTGAGAGATGTAACCGACGACATTCACCCCTATTATGATTGTCGCGTCGATCGACAATCGACACGACTCTGTATTGCGTTTTCTTTTTTTCATTTGATAAAAACAATACGAAAAAAGAAAAAGCAACATAAAGTCGTATCGATTGTCGATTGAAATCATAATAGGGGTGATTGTTTCGTTAAGCGTGATTTACACGTTCTAACTATGTTTTTCCAACTTTTTTTGTTGGAGACTTAGAGCTACACGCAATAGAAAAAATGTTCATGCCATAAAAAGAGAAAAGTATAAAACAAAAATGGCGGGAATGCTATAATTTTTTGGCTGTATTATATCGACGATGTAATTTTTGACGAATTCCGCGGTGATACTACTTTATTTATCAAAATTACCACTTTTTTTTGGCTAAAATGAAAACTTTTCGAATGTAAATTTTAATTTTGAATTAAAATTTAAAAAAAATAAAAATAAAGCGCTATAAAAATTTCACAAATCGCCATTTTATTATTTTTGTTTCCATAAAATATACTCGGGTCGAGTATATTTTATGGTCAAACAATTTTTTTTATGGAAACAAAGTTGAAAAAAAAGAAAAAAAAAACTCCAACAAAATTTTGTTTGTTTATATATTTGTTCTTGTCTTTCAAATGCAATTCGCGACATACTAATCTCTTCATTTTTTGTTGGCCAACATTGTTGGAACGTGTAAATCACGCTTTAATAAAAAAACTAAAATAAAAAATATACGTAAACAAAAAAATTTCTCGTGATTGTAAAGCAATATAAATAATAAATGGGTTTTAATTTACACACTCTTCGTTGGGCACATTCGTAATATTTTTAATTTTTTTTTGGAAAAACAAAATAAAGTGTAGTCAATATTTTAATCTAAAGGTTTTACACTTCAAATTGAACATTTTACACTTCAAATTGAACTTTTTACACTTCAAATTGAACCTTCTACATTCCAAATTGAACCTTTAGCAAATCATACGTATGGCCAATTAGGATGGAACTTATCTATTTCTTAACGGATTTTAGTGAAATTTGACATCAGCGTTGCAAATGTCTGTGAAGCTGGCACGTAAAGTTAACACGTAAAACGCAAAGGCAACACTTTTAGTAATAACAAATAAAAGACGCAGCAGCACCCTGATTCTCTAAAATAAGACAATGGGTAAACGTGTAAACTTGCAAAAAGCAAAGCCTACTTTAATGAATTCGTAATTTTTCGATTTGATTACTACTTCAAGTAAAATCGAAAAATTTCCAACTGATAAAAGAAAGCTTTGCTTTTTACGAGTTTTCACGTTTACCCATTATCTTATTTTTTATAGAATCAGTACACTGTGCTAAAAAGTTAGCACGTAAATTGTAATATTCGATAGGCCGGAATAAAATTAGCACGGGAAAAGGGAAAATCAAAGAATAACAAAAATTCCATTAGAAAATAAAATAAACTCTTATTTTAATTTTCATAAATCAAATAAAATAAAAAAATACCGAAAACTAACAGGAATAAATTTATTTTCTACGTTTAGAATTCATTTCAAATAAGAATTTATTTTGTAAATTTGACGATTGGAACATCACGGATTCCACCTACTTAGTGGAACATTTTTAAACTATGAGCTACCTGATAATTTGACGTTCGAAATTATTGTAAACAGTGTTGCGAAACGTTACCTGTAACGGAACGAAATACCGGTATACCGGTGTTAACCACGATGGTTTAGCGGATATGCGATTGTTGCACGGACGAGAGTATTCACAAATAAAAACGCTTGACACGATCAGATCAATTTTAGTTCACTTTATTAATTTTATTAATTGTTAATCTGTAATTATTATGGGGTTGATGTTATGTTATTAGTATTGAGCAATGCGATTATGTTTTATTTTTTACAAAGAAAATGGCCACTGATTGCGAATACGTTGTTGTTTTTCTAGCGATTGACACGAGAAGAGAAGACCGACTAAAAACACGTCGTGTAGTTTGACGTTTTTGGTTTTTGGTGTTGCCTGACGAATTGGTTACTTTGATGTGTTCGCCACCAGGCCTTGCACCAGTCGTGTATTCAGTGGTGGCGCCAACAACCGGATTTTTTTCAAATAACGTTAACAATACCAATATCCAAATTTTTTAATCCGTGTTTACCGGTATTTTTACCATAACAAAAAAATATTATTTTGGTATTTCGTTACATTGTGGTAAATTATAAATTCGAATTCTTAAATCATTAACTATGAAAAAAAAAAATTAAAATTTTTAAATAACTAATGTAAAAGTTGTCAAGATAACAATGTTACCACAATCATACCGGGTTGTCACACTGGAAATTTAGTAACACATCTGAAGAGACGACAAGCTGGTTATTTCTTCTTAGAGCAAGTTAAATAAAAAAAAAGTTAATGTTTTGTAACGTTATACCATAACGTAACGAAATAATATTTTGGTACAATACCGGAAAACGGAACGATACCAAAATATTTTATTGGAGTGTAACGAAACGTGTAACGTTATACATTTTTTTTTCGTTTCGCAACACTGATTGTAAACAATTCCAATTTTGAACTGTAAACACAATTTTTACTTACCGGATTGCTAAATTTTCTTTCGTCACATTTGTGATAACCCGAGTAACCGAAATTTGTGATCACCATGCGGTCCCACCAATTTCTGACAAAAACGTTTGTCTTTTTTTTCACACAAAAATGTCGACAAATTTTTCACAAAAAATTGTTTAAATTTTGTCAATCACATGATTATTTCGTAAAAATTCAAATTGTTAATGAAAAATTATTAACAAAAACATGTGGAAGTTTTGTCGAACTAATTTTATGACAAATTTTCAACCATTTTTTAACAGAAAAATAATTACAGTTTGTGGAACTATTTTATTGACAAATTGTTGACCAATAATTGTTGATACGCGATTATTTCGTTAAACACAAATTTTGATGATACGCGATTATTTCGTTAAACAAAAATTTTTAATAACAAATTAATGATAAACAAATTTGGAACGCTCACACTGCAGTCCTAAAGACCTTAGACCGATTAGCTTGTCTTCTTTCCTTTTCAAAATACTGGAAAGACAAATTGAAGCTTATATTAGAGGCACGATTGTGCCGAAAAAGCTGTCTAAATCTCAACATGCCTATTGCAAGGAGAGATCTGTAGAAACTGCTCTTCATTCTCTTATATATTTTATTGAAAAATCTTTCGAATATAGAGACTACGCGATGGTAACCTTTTTGGACATTGAGGGAGCCTTTAACAACGTGCTTACAGGAGCTATAACTCGGGCACTTTCGAACCTAGGAGTGGATGAATCTCTCAAGGACTGGATAGAGATCAAATGCTAAAAGAGGCAGGATCATAAATGCCAGTCTGGGGAAATCCTCCGCCAGAAGATTTGCAAGCAGAGGCACACCGCAGGGTGGCATACTGTCCCCCCAGCTTTGGAACTTGGTCATAAATGATCTGTTGCTGAGGCTGGAGGATAGTGGCTTCAAGGTGGTTGCCTATGCGGATGACGTCGCTATTGGTGTCCGTGGAAAATATCCCGGCACACTTAGCGAGCTTATTCAAAATGTTCTGGGCGTTCTTTCATTATGGGCCAATGGTTGTGCATTGAATGTGAACCCACGCAAAACCGAATTGGGTCTCTTCTCCAGGAAATATAAACTTCCTCATGTCGACCCTCCCACTTTAAATAGTTTCAACTTGGCTTTTATAGATGAAGCAAAGTTTTTGGGTCTCGTCTTGGACAGTAAATTAAACTGGAAACCTAATATTATGGAAAGAGTAAAGAAAAATATGGTAGCGCTATACTCTTGCAAAAATACCGTTGGGAAAGGCTGAGGGCTGGAGCCCCACATGGTCCTTTGGCTATACACAGCAGTAGTTAGACCCATTCTTCTGTATGGTATAACAGTCTGGTGGCCTGCTTTGGACAAAACTATCAACCTAAAGTTGATGACAAAAGTTCAGAGAACAATTTCTCTGTGGATCAGTGGTGCACTGAGGAGCACATCCACTCAGGCACTGGAGACTCTGCTATTTCTGACTCCTCTAGAACCTGCAACAATACAGGGCACTCATCTATACTTTGTAACAAAGGGTTTCCCAAAACCACCGACTTTACTGTCCCGTCACTATCTTTTGATAGAAAGTTCCGGACTATTATCCCATCCAGAGAGGACTGGATATTGGATGCAGTTTTGGAACAAGGAGTTTTAAACTTCTTCACTGATGGTTCAAAATGGGATGGAAGATTCGGGGCCGGGGTGTTCTGCGAGGAGCTTATGTTAAACCTCTCCTTCTGTCTCCCTGACTACTGTAGCATTTTTCAAGCTGAAGTAACTGCGATAAAAGAAGTCGTGGACTGGTTGAGGTATAATGTAATATCGACTTGTGATATTCGCATATATACGGACAGTCAGGCTGCCATTAAAGCGCTTCAATCACACCTTCTCACGTCGAAAGTAGTCCGGAACTGGCTCTCATCTCTTAACGAGATGACAGATCAGTTCAATATTCACATTATATGGGTACCAGGACATTTCATTAGTACAGGGAATATAAAAGCTGATGAACTGGCTCGACGTGGTACAACGGACCACATCTCAAACAGCAAAAAGGATATTGAAATGCCTTTTGCGGTATGCAAGCTGCTGCTTCAGGAGTAAGCTAGTAAGTTGACGAATGACAGATGGTCAAAACCTCATCTTCTTTGCACCTGTCCTCGTCTGGCACGAAACAGACTGCATTTTCTAGGGACACATCTTTTCAACGACCTGACGGAGTTCAGCAAGATGGACGTCAGGAGTATGTAGCGATTCGTAGCAAGCTCAAAGTTGTTCCAGTGAGTTGGAGGAAATTTTTTAAATTGTGGTAAGGTTACGGACCTTTTTGGGTCTATGCCTGGTCCTAGTGAACCGCCACCCAAATCTAACCTAACCTAACCTTTTTCGAGCTGTAAACTATTAGAATCACTTATGTGTTTAAAAATTAGTTTTAAATTGTTATTGAATTACATAATTGTCTTGATATTGTTTGTTATTTTTTATAATGTGTTCAAATTCTCTTTTCCCAACATTTGCCTTACATTTTATTTAATTGAAATAGCGATCTTCAGAGTCTGCCATTTTAATATGCATAAAGGCCGGTATTCACGTATAATTAAATTGAGAAATATAATTGTGTGACGTCAATATTGCACAATAAAATCTCAATATCTTGAATAAAATTTGATATTATTTTGCAATGTTCTGATGACACACTATTATATTGCGCAATTTAATTGTACGTGAATACCGGCCTTAATCTGCTTCCCAAAATTGACGAGTGCAGATTGAAGTTTTCGGACATTAACATACATGTGGTTTGTGTCTTGGAGACTTAGGTTAGGGCTGTAATCAATAACACTGCAATCGGACTTACCAATGTTTATGATAATCGTAACGACCGAGTTGATCGCTCTGGAGTAAACGTCTGTATTTTTCTTCACTCAAAATTTAAAAGCAAACTCGTTTATCAATCATCCCCAAACAGTACAGCCGAAAGCTTTTTTATTGAGGTCAATTTCGATGAAAAGATTTATTTAACACGAGCGATTTATATTGCTTATTTTAATCTAGTTACTTGCCGAACAAGAGGATTTGATCATGTTACGTCGAAATATATTAATATTATCATTACTGGGGACTTCAATCGTGACGTACTATAACTTCTTCGATTCACAACTTTAAAAATCTGATTGATTCGTTTTCTTTCCCCTCTATATAAACAGTATACCTACCATTCCAACTCATTTTTGCACTACAGTCTGAACTTTATTGGATCTTCTTATCACTAACCTCAAAATTATTACTTCGGTCTAACAAAGTATTAAACTCAGTTTGAAAAAATGATCAAACATTTTGTTGGGCCAAAAACACTTTTCTTGACGTTCTGAAGCCACTGATTCTGAATACGTTCGGGCGTCTGGATGTCTGTACCCATAGTACCTCGAGAACGGCTTGTATGATTTGGATTTTTTTTTCGCCAATCTGTTTCAATGGGCATGGCGGAGATTTGGAAAGTTTTTGAAACTTGTATGTCGAGAGGATCGAGTACCTGCCATATACGAATTAACTCAAAAACACCTGGTTATATAAATATTTACCAATTTTTTATCTGGTTTGACTATTAAGTAGGGCATTGAGATTGGGGTTGAGTTGAAGGTTAAGTTAATATTCAATTTGCGGGTTGAGTTGAAGTTGAATTAGGGTTGGATTAGAATATAGTGAGCAGCAGAACAATTTTTTATTTACGAAAATGAATGAATTGGGTTGCGTTTGTGGGTTGAATTGAGTGAGAAGTTCGGTTAGGGATTCATTTGATGTGGTTATTATAGTTGTTATCGCGTGATATAATATTCGATGAGGAATGTGTGTTAGTATATTTAATTAAATTCATATAATTAATAAAAAACTTAGTAAATTTAATGAAACACCAGTTAATTTTCCATTTTTATTATTATTTCGTGAATTTAAATTAGTTACATCATTTTTAAGCTCATACATTTTTTGTTTAAATCATTTTGAGTTTTTTTTTGTTTGTTTTTAAATACATTATTAATTGTTTATAAATTGTATATTGAAAGCTAACCCCACCCCTCGCAAATATTAATTTGTAGCAGTTAAAAGAATATTGAAATGCTACATTCTAATTTGTACAACCATCTTATTTAAATCGGCTGGTTAAAATCTCATAATACGGGTGAATCCGCCATCGTGCACTCAACACATCAAGCACAATTATTTAACTGCTTTAAAGCTTTCGAGTGACGGATAAAACCTAATAATAGTTAATTTTGTAACAAAATTCAATTAATAAGGGTTTTAATTTATATTTTATAAAATTAAAATTGTTATTACAATTATTATTAACGGACGATTGTCCAAAAATTAATATTTTATTTGTTAACAAATTGTTTACATAAATTGGCGTTTTAATCAAGACAACAGTTACTTAAAAATGTACGAAGAAACAATGATGATTTTTATATTAATATAATTGTTTAATTAATTATTTTTGGTATATAAATAACCAGTGCGTATAAAAAGCTTGTGATTTTTTTAAATTTTTTTAAATAATCGAGGCGAATAATTTTTAACAATCATTTTAATTAAATTGTTTTTTGTTTATATGGATATTATTATGATGATTGCTTAAAGGACGAAGAGGACATTTGGAATTTTGGAAGTTTTATTAATTTTTTGGCAATCGGTTTTTGTTACATACTTACATAAATTGTATAAAAAAATATATTATAAAATTATTAAAATTTGTTATTTTTAAATTATTTAAATTAATGTTATTGTTTTGGTTAAGTTAAATTCAAGTTCGAAAATAATTTTGATTTTAGAAAATTGATTCATTTTATTATGTGTCTTTTGTGTGATTTGTACTAATTTGTTGATTTTTATTTGTGTACTTCTAACATATTTCTAAACATTTGCTGCTTGCGATGTTGTACTCGGTGGCTTTGATTGAATTACAACACGTTGTCCATCACTTTCGGCTAAAATTGCAGTCTGACGGCCTAACGGCTCGCTACTATTTTCTTTTACGATATTAATTACATGTCCATCATCTTTTTGCAATTTATGATTTCTCCAGGTATTTTGTATTAATCGAGCACCATTTTCTTCACGTTGCCGCTTTAGCGTCGATGAAACTGGTTCATATTTGGGATCATTGGAACGCGGTGCATCTTCACTAAATGAAACAATATCCTCAATTGGATTACCTTTGCGGCAAAAAAAATCTCTTGTTAGCGCATCAAGTATATCAGCGCAAAATATTAAATCCCCTCGACATATTGGTATATCCATTGAAATTATTTGATTTTCATTCGGTTTGTTTATTTGAAATGGTTGTTCTAGCGCAACTAATAAGTCGGACAGTTGCTCATATTTTATGTAACCGGAAGCTTCCGGATCAAATTGCTGCCAAATTTCATAGAACATATCATAATCATCATCTGTCAAACCTTCTTGTATATCTTCGCAGACTTTTGCATAATTGTCGAAAATAACAGCAAAGTACAAATTCATAATGATTAGAAAACTTATTACGAGGTAGGATACTAAATAGATTATTCCTATTATTGATGATCCGCAATTACCGGGGAAACCGTGATCATTATCAGGTGGTAGGCAATCGTCTTCATTAGTAATACCATCTAAAACACCGTCCCAACCAGCCGAGGTAGACATCTGAAAATTCAGTTATTTTTTATTAGTAAATTAAAATTTAATGCATTTAGTTATTGCAAAAAGTAACTCTTTTAATATTTATATAATTTAGAATAAGGAATAAGGAAATTTAGCATATTTGGAAGTTTCAGTATTCTGGCATTTAAATTCATTTTATTAATATTAAATTAATTATAATTATTTAAATAACAAAATTTAAAAATTACGAATTTTGAATTTAAAAATTAACAAACTTGAGGATTTAATTATTTAATTAACATCGATGCGCAAGTACCAAAGTTGCTGCAATCCTACCAAAAACCACGCAAAATATTGTTGGTCCAAAACCACTTTTCTCGATGTTTTGACAGTCCGGAAAAACAAAACTAATAAAAATGTCCGTTCGTCTGTCTGTATTGTCCGATTTGGATTTTTCCTCCAATCTGTTTCTATGGTCAAGGAGCAAACTTCAAAAAATGTTGGAACTTATACCTCAAGAGGATCGAGCACTTGCCATACAAATTGAACCAAAATCAATTTTTTATAAACGCTGGTTTGATGGTTGAGTTGGGCGTTGAACTTGCGGTTGAGTTGAGGATTGAGTTAGGTTCCATTTGCGGGTTGAGTTGAGGTTGGGTTCGATTTAGTGAGTATTTCAGCTGGAGGTTTATTGAATTGTTGGTTGAATTGAAGAGTTTGTTTAAGTTAAGTTTCTGTACGCAAGTAGTTTTTAAAACCATGTTTTTGGGGAGTTGAGTTGGGCGCGAGCTCAACATACATTTAATGGATGGATTGCCGATCGAGGCTAGGTGAGCTAGAGTTGAAGTCATCTGTTAAGTTGAGAACATATTTGGGGTTGTGTTGAGGGTTTAGTTGGAAGTTAGCTTGAGTTGGATTCCTAAACAAATGTAGTTAATCGAACCACGTTGATTTGAGGATTGAGTTGGACATTGAGTATGGGGTTAAGTTAAGGGTTGGTGTGGGAGATTTAGTTAGGGCTTGAGTTTAGTTGAATTGATTGGTGAGTTGGGGTTACGTTGAGGTTTAGTGAGTGGTTTAGCTGAAGAGAGTTGTGGGTTGATTTGAAAGTTAGCTCGAGCTGAGTTCATGTACATATGTAATGTATCCTATCGGACCATATTGATCTGGGGATTGAGTAGGGCGTTGGTTTTGAGTTGAGGGTTGAATTTGGGGTTGGGTTGCGATTGAGTTGAATTTGGTTCAGCCGTTTAACTGGGAATTTATTTTGGAGGACTCGTGGTTAAAGTGGCGGTTAAACTAAGTTGGGTTCATGCACGCATGAAGATTTCGAACGGTGTTGTTTTAGGATTTGAGCTTAACGTAAAGTTTGGGGTTGAATTAAGAGTTGACTTAGGCCTTGGGTTCATGGGGTTGAGTTGAGGTCGAGGTGGGCATGAGTCGATTTGGGATTGAGTTGAATTCATTCAAGCATCTAGCTTTTGAATAGAGTTGATTTCGAGATTGAGCTGGCCGTTGAAATTTGAATTGAGTAGAGGGTTGAAATGATTCGAGCTACACAGGTATATTTCAAGATCAGTTATGGTTTAGCTAGTTTGCGTTGGGGTTGAGTGAGGGGTTCAGTTGTTTAATTATTTGGGGTTTATTCTTGGATTAAGGTAGGCACTGAGGTTGGGGTTATGTTAAGTGTTGATTTAAAAGTTGATGCGTTGTTGAATTGGTTATTGAGTTGAAGGTTAAGTTGGCGTTTGTTTAATCGATTGCCTTGGAGATTGCGTTGCGATTGAGTTCGAGGTAGTGCTGAAGATTAAGTTAAGGGGTTCAGTTAAAGCGTGATTTCACGTGTACACTTAGCTTTCTGGACCGAAGTTCTGATCGCCTCGTGAGACGCCAGCCCTTTATATTTTAAAAGGCCACAAATTAAACATAAATTAAACAAAAAATTTAATAAAGTGATATAACATAGAAAGAGATAAGAGAGCTCATTGTTGTAGTACTTGTTTCTCCTTGATAAAACCAGAAATTAACAAAACAATAAATCCTTTGTTTTGTTTAGGGAGTATGGTTAATGCGCCTGTTTGTCGAAAATAATGTTGTACAAACGATAATATTTATTTAGAGTCAGGGTTCCTTAGACAAGACCAAGTGGATTATATGTTTTTTGGGTCGCTAAAACCTAATCCGTAACCTGTCTGGCCCCATCACGTCAGAAGTTGTTTCTAACCTCAAAAAACCGCTTGAAACTATAAAACCCAACAATATCAACACTTAGACCTTATAACCCTATACTTTCATAGCTCAATAACCTTAAGATCGATAACCTATAACCCTAAAACCCATAACCTCAAAATCAATAACCTCAAAACTCAGAAATCTCAAACCCCAATAAACTGCAAACCAAAAATGCAGCAAAAAAACAAAAACAACGTACACGCAAAACTCAAATCTCAATTTCGGAGAGTTTTAGCTTTATAATTCCATACGTCCATTACTTCATTACCTCACAACCCATAAGCTCCACAACCCTGCAGTCTCATAACCATACAGACCCAGTAATCCAAACCTCATAACCCTATAAATCTCCACGACACCACATCTTTATAAGTTCATCACCTTTCAACTTGTAACCCTATAACCGCATAACCCTAAAATACAACACTAAATGTACTTGCACGTATGACTTGAGTTCTGAGTCTAAGAGTTTTGCCGTGTGTCGGCATCCAAGGGCACCTCCACGCGGTGACGGTCGGCACATGGAAAAGTACGATGCCGAGAGTCGGAACTCCAGTATCGGCAGCTGGTCAGGGTGAGAAAGCGGACCCGCAGGCGTCGTCATCAAACGACCGCAGCTCTACATCGGTGGGTAACTTGTCCTTTGAATAGTAGCTATAATGTTAAAAGAAAGCCATCATGCAATTATTGCGTAGACTCTTTCTGCATTGTTTGTGGAGAATATGTTGTGAGTAAAGTTAGAAAATTATTCACAGATGTACTTGAAAGTACACTACTCCAAAAAATTAAAGGAACACTAATTTTTTTCAATTTTTTTAGTGGTTTTTGAAGAGCTGTATCTTTGTAAAATACGGTCGTACAGAGATGTAAAGAAAAGCATTTTAAAGCTTCAAATCTCTAGTTTTGAGACTTTTGAGCGAACAATTTTTGTGAGATACCGTTATCACGCAATCATAACAAAGAGCGCGAAATAAAAAAATTCGAATTTTTTTTTTTTTTTTTGTGAGGATCCATGGGCGCGGGGAATTTTTTTTAAGTTAAACCAATGCATAGGTCAGTTAGCCTGTTAATTAGGCGTAAATTAATTTTTTTTCTGGTCTCCCTATGTCAACTTTTTGCTGAGATATCTGACTTTGAATCAAAAAAGATCCTTTTGCCTTTGATCATCGATATCTCAGCAACCAATGATTGCACAGTAAACTTTAGGGCAACCTTAAAAACTTCAGTAAATTTCCTACAAGACCCTTTAATGATTAGTTGAGAACAAATTTTTTTCTCATCTTCAATACTGATTCGAAAAAAGTACAAAAAAACGACTTTTTAGGTTTGCTTAGTAAATCTACCGTTACTTTACAAATATCGATGAAAAGGCTAATGTTGCCAAGCCATTTTACAGTTTAATGTACTCCTAATAGCCCTGTATTATTTTCAAATTGATCCATCCGACCATTTTTCCGGACAGATTGATCAAAGTTTTATAAAACAATTAAAGGAACAAGTGATCATCAAAATAAAAAAACGACCTTTTTCACATTTTGCGTTAATTATTTGTTAATCCTTAACGAACGTAAGATTTTTTTGCAATACTCACCCATAAGAGACGACAGAAAATTAAATAAAGTTCTGCAATATGACCAATTATTATGGAACTTGGCAATTTCTCATCCGATATGATGAAATTCAGCACGTGCCTTAGAAATGGGATTCTAAACTGATTTTTTGATAAAGTTCCAGAATTTGGCCATTTGTTATGGAACTTGGAAATTTTGTATCCTATTTTTATGAATTTCAGCATTCACGATGAAAATGAGATTCTTAAATTATTGATAAAATAAATCATTAAATACATGGACCATTTTAGTTTTTTACTTTTAAAGCACATGTCGAATTTCTTTTATTCGTTTAAGGAATAGGCAAGCGCCTTCCAAATTAACCATATAAATTTAACCAAACATAATTTTAGAGTTTTACTTCTATAGTACATGCTGAATTTGTTTAAAATCGGATAAAAAATGGCCTAGTTCCATCCTAATACGGCTTATTCCAGAATTTCCAATTTTTATTACACATGCTGAATTTCATCAAAATCTTATAAGAAATGGCCAAGTTCCTACCTAATTGGCCATATTCCAGAACTTTAGTGAAAATTCATTTTAGAATCCCATTTCCATAGCCCAAAAGAAATTTAACTAAAATCGGTTCAGCAATAGCCAAGTTCCATCCTAGTTGGCCATATTCCATAACTTTATCCAAAAATCACATTAGAATCCCATTTCCATCACGAATACCAAATTTCACTAAAAAAATATTCCAGAACTTTATCAAATAATCATTTTAGAATCCAATTTCCATCGTACATGCCGAATTTCATCAAAATCGGATAAGAAATGCCCAAGTTCCATCCTAGTTGGCCATATTCCAGAACTTTATCCAAAAATCATTTTCGAATCCCATTTCCATCGCGCATACCAAATTTTATCAAAAATGGATGAGAAATGGCCAAGTTCCTTCCTAGTTGGCCATATTCCAGAACTTCATCCACGAATCGTTTTAGAATCCCATTTCAATAACGCATACCAAATTTCACTAAAATCGGATGAGAAATTGCCAAGTTCCATAATAATTGAAATTCCGTCACTTATGGGCGAATATTGCAAAAAAATCTTACGATCGTTAAGGGTTAACAAATAATTAACGCAAAATGTGAAAAAGGTCGTTTTTTTATTTTGATGATCACTTGTTCCTTTAATTGTTTTATAAAACTTTGATCAATCTGTCCGGAAAAATGGTTGGATGGATCAATTTGAAAATAATACAGGGCTATTAGGAGTACAATAAACTGTAAAATGGCTTGGCAACATTAGTCTTTTCATCGATATTTGTAAAGTAACGGTAGATTTACTAAGACAACCTAAAAAGTCGTTTTTTTGTACTTTTTTCAAATCAGTATTGAGGGTGAAAGAAAAATTTGTTTTCAACTAATCATTAAAGGGTCTTGTAGGAAATTTACTGAAGTTTTTAAGGCTGCCATAAAGTTTACTGTGCAATCATTGGTTGCTGAGATATCGATGATCAAAGGCAAAAGGATCTTTTTTGATTCAAAGTCAGATATCTCAGCAAAAGGTTGACATAGGGAGACCACTAAATTCCAAAAAAGAATGACTAAGGTGGAGTAAAGTTTTAGAGACGTTACGAAAAAATTATTATTTTATTTATAAGCAAACTTTAACGTTTTACTGTGATTTTTGAATACATTCTCCAATACATGTAACTACCAAATATGCTACCATGGTACGAAAAAATTTCTAGGAAATAGGAAAGATCCTAATTACGTAACTATTGACGATTGTAAAAGTAGAGAAAGCGCCTCTCGAGGAGTAAAGTTAAAATGATGCACCTGATAAAATGACATTTGTCACAAATGCGACGAAATAAAATTTATCAATGCGGTAGTTAAAAATTATTTTTATAGTCCAAAATTTGAATTATTTACAATTATTAGCAATCCGGTAAATAAAAATTGTGTTTACGGTTCAAAATTGGAATTGTTTACAATAATTTCGAACGTCAAATTATCAGGTAGCTTAGTTTAAAAAGTTTCTACTAGGTGAAATCCGTGATGCTCCAATCGTCAATAGTGAAAATATGGTACACAATTTTTAAAATATTGGATGCCTAATGCATCTAAAGCGGCACTTTCTTCATTCTCATGTTCAGTAATTTCCTGAAAATTTAGGCGATTTTGGTGAAGATCAGGGTGACAGTTTCGGAATAGGGTCGAAAGGTCGAATGTCGAAAGGCCAAATGTAGAAAGGCCGAACGCCGAAAGGCCGAATGTCGAAACGCCGAATGTTTGGAAAGGCCGAATGTCGAAAAGCCGAATGGGTCGAAATGCCGAATATGTCGAAAGGCCGATTGTGCCGAAAGGCCGAATATCGAAAGGCCGTTTGTGTTGAAATTGATTTTAATTTTTCATCTTTTTACGAATGAAAATTTTCAAAACTTTAATTTTTATGCAAAAAAAAATTTATATTTTTATCAAAATTTTTGTATACAAATGTTTAATAGTAAATCGTCTCATCGTTTTGTTTTGTCATATAAAAATTAATTAATTAGAATAAAAAAAAAAAATAAAAATATATTTTTTTTTTCCGACAAAATTTGATCAAATTAATATGCTACATACACAGGATTTATTAGCACGTATTTTCAATTTATTTAAATCATTGTACATTAAGAAATAAATTCAGTGGTTTTAAATATTGATGTCAATCAATTAATTGAAGGAAAATTTAATGGAAATTCGGCTTTCGACCCAATCGGTCTTTCCACACGGAGGGCTTAGCCCTCCTAGGGGATTTAGATTTGAACTTTGGGGGACATAGGAGCCGGGATCAGCAAACATGTCGCACTACGTGCCGCACGTAGGAGCGGATTATATAGAATTTATTACTGGCACCTACTAAAAAGAAAAATAATGCACTATTTTGTTATAAAACATCCGCCATTGAAAATGGAAAATATGTACATAACGCTAACATAAAAATATTTTTTTCTTACCTACTCAAATATTAAAAGCGGCGGCAAAATATGCTTAGAAATAATCTCCTTGGCCACAAAAAAATAAACATATCGCCTATCAACAACAGTTATTATAACAAAACGCACAAAAATTGTAACCGATACCTCAAATAGCAATAAAGAAAAAAAAAACACAAAGAAAGACACACATAGTTCCGAAAAAATTTGATCACATTAATATGCTACATGAACAGGATTTATCAGCATGTATTTTCAATTTATTTAAAACATTTTACATTAAGAAATAAATGTAATGGTTTTAAATATTCATTTCAATGGGTTGGCTACGGAATAGCATCATATTCCCGAACAGAAAAATCTAAAAAAAAAAATAGCCAAAAATACAAAGTAAACTGCCACATCGAAAGGGAAGACCCCAATAAATTTTTGATAACTAAAATATGAAAACAAAAGGAATCTACATAATTTCATGTCATCCTTGCGCGGAAAGGGCCATTGCTAAGCGGCTTTGAGGAGTTTTTTATTTTAGTATGTGAAATACAAACGTAAATATTTTTACAAATGTTAATTTTTTTTAAAATCTTTCTGACGTTTTCCTGTCATCTTTGCGCAAAGGGTCCATTGCTAAGCGGCTTTGGGGAGTTATCTATTTTAGTATGCGAATTATTATTAAAAAATACTAATTTTTCAAAAATGGTGCAATCACTATGAATAGTAGAATTCCAAAAAAATCGTCAGAACGCGGGTTTGGAGGCGGCAAATAAAATAATATTTCAAAAATTTGTTATTTTTAAAAAACTTGGTTTTTTGGGATTTTTGTTTTTTTTTGGATTTTTTTATTTTGGATAACGACCCCAACCCAAGATTCCGGATTGGTATCGTTATCCAAAAAAAACAAAAATCCCAAAAAACCAAGTATTTTAAAAATAACAAATTTTTGAAATATTATTTTAACTCGTTTTATACCTTGAACGGCTCCCGCCCCAAACCCCGGCCCTGAGATTTTTGAAATTCTAATATTCATAGTGATTGAACCATTTTCGAAAAATTTGTATTTTTTAATAATAATTCACATACTAAAATAGAGAACTCAAAAAAGCCGATTAGCATTAACATTTGTAAAAATATTTACGTTTGTATTTCCGTTCGATGTTGAAAGGCCGGATGTCGGAAGGCCGAATATCGAAAGGCCGAACGCGGAAAGGCCGAATGGGTCTGAAGGCCGAATGTCGAAAGGCCGAATTTTAAAAATATTTTCGTTCTCGTATTTAAATTAAGTGAGGTTTCAGTGTACATATATATTATCATAATAGTGTTTCTTTTGTTTTATTTTTCTTTATTTTGTAATTTTTAAGGGTGAACGAAATTTAAACGTGTTGCAGAATTTCTTTTATTCTTTATTAAATATGTTTACGAGAAGATAGCATTTTATAGTTTAAATTACAGCATTCTTTTTCTATTTTATAAACAGGGTATCCCCGAACTTTAATTCGCCAGCTCATTCCTGACTCAACACTAAAATGTAAATAAATAATCGAATAATCGAAAATGAATTTTATCATCTTTAACTAAATTCGAATATTGACGTAAGTTTATCTTTAATTTAGCATGGCTATTTTTGAGTATAAATCGAACAAAGGAAGAACCATGTTATCCGTTGATGGTTATTTCTTTACTTTGAACAAAAAAGTGAATTTAACTTATTATTGGGAATGTGAAAGGCGATATCACAGCCAATGTGGTAAAGAGAAAGAACATTTTTGTAACGCTCGAATTACAACTTTTACAACGCCGGTTAGAGGCGTAATAAAGACAATTCGCGAGAATACTAAAACAGCAGCCAAAATCCCTTATTTTAAACCAGTATAGATAATACAAGAATTTGGCGAAGCAGCTGTATTCGATACATGTTCCGATTGGTAGCTGCAATTCTATAATATTTTCAATGATATACATATGTGCTTATGACAAGCAAATCAACAGAATGTTATGATCGAATGTTGGAGGAGATTATAGAAGTTGCTGCCCAAAATAATACATATATTATTAAATCCAAAGTTTATTCTTACGGATTTTGAAATTAGCGCCGTAAATGCTTTCAAACGTGCATTTCCAACTACTATAAATAATGCATGCTTTTTTCATCTAAGCCAATCTATATACCGTAGGATCCACTCAGTTGGCCTAGCAGCAAGATATGGTACGGATATACAAATCAACATGGAGGGTCGTAAACTACTCGCGTTGGCATTTTTGCCCTCTGAAAAAAAAAAAGACGCTTTTCTGGAATTGAAATCCACAGTTTCAGACCAACTAAATACAGTTTTTTCGTGGTTCGAAAACAATTATGTACTAGGACTTATGATGTCTGATCGGAGAAAACCACCGCTCTTTCACCCTGCCTCTTGGTCAGTTTTTAATCATGTTGAGAACGATATTTCACGAACCACCAATACGCTTGAATCATGGCACCGAAGGTGGAACACCATTTTAAATGAAAAACATTTGGGTGTGTTTCATTTTATTTAACATTTAATAAAGGAACAACATACAGTTGACGGCCAAATTGAGCAAATTTCAGCTGGAATGAACCTACCACAAACGTCAAATGTTAAAAAAAATAAATATTGATAAAGTGGTTAAAAGAACAGAAGCTCCTTTGATGAAATTAAACGGAATAGCGCATAATTTAAATTTTTAAGATTATTTTACATAAGTTTTATCAAATGTTAAGTTGAAGTTATCTATTAAAAGTTATTTATTAAGTTAACTTATTTCAAATTCAACTTTTATTATTATATTAAAAATGAATTACAATTTACAGAAATAGATATGAAACTTTAATTATTTTATAAAACTTTTTAAATTTTCATAAGTAACACCTTCCGAACAGCAAAGTTTGAACGTGTGGAAAGTGGGTTTGGGGTATTTGCCTGCAAGACAAAATCTTGTTTTGCCGATCGATCTTGTATTTTGAATTCTTACTGTATAAAATATAGTTTACCAAAATTTTGTTTTTTTGTCCCTTATTTTAAGTTCATTTTTCACATGAACACTAGCAGGCATTTGTTTTAATTTTAATAATAAATTTAGGTACATACACACATTTTATTTAAAATTATAATTTCAGAAGTAAGTTTCTTTTCTTGAGATATGTTTGAAAAAATATAATAAAAATTAAACTAAATTTAATGGATTAGTGCTATAAATTAATGAAGAGCTATATTATTTGCAATGCCTTTAAGGAAAGAAGAGTTTGTAAAACAAGATTTTGGAGAAAAGATGTTAGAAACAGAACATTTTCATTAAATTTTCTTTCTCTTAAGGGGGGAACCCTCCTCCAGCTATTAATTTTTTTGCACTTTTTTTTTACTTTAAAAATTCATTTAGTATCTGAAGAATATATTTCCAAAGTTTGAAGCCCAACAGAAAGTCCTAAAGATCCCTAGGAAGTCACAGAAGTGATGCGAAGTAATGCGTTCTTTTCAAGAGCGAAAACTTCAATCGAGTTTTTCTTGAAACGTGTTTTTTTTTGCGCGCCGTGGAATGTAACTCAAAAAGTAATGGATCAATCAACTTCAAATTTTTTACACATATTCTTTAGCTTGTCGGCCTTTGCACAAACCTAAAATTTCGTATAAATTGTTTAAACAAATATTGGTTTTAACGAATTGTTTATAAAAAAAACGTGTTTTATTTTCTTTTTGTCCTCAAAATTTTATTTTTTTTGCGCTACTTTTAGGGTCATGCAAAGCGGAATGAATTATTTTAATAAAAAAAATTTGTTTCGGTGATTTTAGTTAACTACAAGGATCTGGGCGTTCCACGGCGCAAACTTTAATAGTCTAGTTCGAGCACCTCTAGCGCCACCATTTTGTTTTTTTTTCACTCATAAAAAAAATTTTTTGTATTCATTTAAACGTCAATATTATTATGCAATTTGTTTCATTGCAATAAATGCTCTCAACTTTTTGTAAAAAATTATTAAAAAACCAGTTATCTGGAGGAGGTTGACATCAATATTTAAAACCATTGAATTTATTTCGTAATGTAAAATGTAAATCCTGTGTATTTAGCATACATATTAATGTGATCAAATTTTGTCGAAAAAACATTTATTTATTTTTCTTTTTTATTATAATTAATTAATTTTTATATGGCAAAAAAAACTCAAGAAGATTTTAATATTTAAGACGATTTACTATTAAACATTTTTATACAAAAATTTTGATGAAAATATGAATTTTGTTTTTTCATAAAAATATAAATTTTGAAAATTTTCATTCATAAAAAGATGAAAAATTAAAATCAATTTCGACATAAACGGCCTTTCTTTTTCGACACATTCGACCTTTCACCACATTCGGCCTTTCGATACATTCGGCCTTTCGACATTCGGCCTTTCGACACATTCGGCCTTTCGACACATTCGGCCTTTCGACACATTCGGCCTTTCGACATTCTGCCTTTTGACACATTCGGCCTTTCGACACATTTGGCCTTTCGACACATTCGGCCTTTCAACACATTCGGCCTTTCGACATTCGGCCCATCGTACCCTTTCCTGTATTTCACATACTAAAATAAAAACTCCTCAAAGCCGCTTAGCGTTGGTCCTTTCCGTGCAAGGATGACATCAAAAATTTATGGGGGTCTTTCCTTTCGATGGGCCGTTTACTTTGTATTTTTCAGTATTTTTTTTGGGGATTTTTCCGTTCGGGAATATGATGGTATCCCAAGATTCCACCAGGATTTAAAAGATATTGTAAAGAGATATCAGAGTGTTTGAGTTAGCCATATGTTGGCGGGCCACTGTTGGTCTTTGAAAAGAGACACGTCAAACCAACACAAAAGAAAACCACTACGAAGGATACCTGTGAAATACTTCCCAAAGTAAAATCCCAAATTTTCCGTATACGTATATATTTTATGTATGTGGTGGTAATTTATTCGCCTAAATGCCATTTACAGCAATAATATTAGACAAATAATCTTCTTTTAGGGGAAATACAATATTCAATTTTGTTTAAAAGATCCCATTTAGGCAGCTTTTATTAGTCAAAATGTGTAAAGCAAAAGCCGTACATTGGCTGTGCATCTTGATTTTATGTAAAATTAAATAAATAACAGGCCCGTTTCAACATATTACATACCGTCAGTTGCACACGTCGAAATCCGTTCAACAAAAATCGAAAGATAGACGTTCGAATATAGTTTCTTAGATGTATATTGTATAAGCCTCATTGTAAAATATCATTTGGTCGATCCCTGTGAATGTTGCAACACGCTTCAATGAAGAAATCTCTTCAACAAAAATCAAAAAAACAAAATGCGAATATGGTTTCTAGGATATCTGTCGCATTGACTTTGTACTGGGAATTTCAAATGGACTCCCAAGTGCAACATTTTCAAAGCATGCAGCACGGGAAAGTGTTGCAGAAATGCAAATTATTTGCGTGGAAATATTAAACCATTTGGGAACGCATTCATATTGCCTGCAGGAGATTTCAGGCAAACATTACCTGTAATTCCTCGATCAGTATAAGCGGACGAAATAAATGCTTGCCTGAAATACTCTACATTGTGGCGACACGTAAAGACGCTGAAATTAATTACAAATTTGCATGTCCAGCTACAGAACGATCGATCAGCTGAAATATTCTCCCATAAATTGCTGGAAATTGGGAACGGAAAGGTGCCGGTTGATCTGACCCCAGGACGAATTTCATTGCCTCATAACTTCTGCAATTTAGTGACGTCAAAAGAATAATTGGCTGAAAAAGTATTTCCCAATATTCAGACCAATTATAAGAATCTCGATTGGCTCAGTGAACGAGCTATTCTTGCCGCCAAGAACATGACGTCTACGAACTTAACAATGTTATTCAGTCTAAAATTCAAAGCGAGGCAGTCACATACAAGTCGGTCGACACTGTTGTGGAAGCAGATAAAGCGGTTAATTATTCATTAGAATTTTTGAATTCACTAGATTTGCCAGGGATGCCATCGCACGTACTGCAATTGAAAATCGGCATGCCAATTTACATGTTGCCAAATATTAACCAGCCAAAGCTTTGCAACGGCACGCGGCTTGCAGTAAAAAAATTAATAATCAACGTCGTAGAAGCAACAATCTTGACAGGACCATTCAAAGGAGAAGATGTTCTCATTCCTCGCATTCCTATGATTCCAACGGAAATGCCATTTCAATTTAAGAGGTTAAATTCCCAATTCGATTGGCGGTTACAATCACCATCAACAAAACTCAGAGCCAATCTTTAGAATTCTGCGGTTTAGGGATTGCTTCTCACTTGAGCAATTATGCGTTGCATGTTCTAGAGTCGGCAAACCAGACAATATCTAAATCTGCACAGACAATTTAATCTTCATTGAAACATGCTGCAACATTCCTTATATGTATTGCCTGTTATTCATATCGCCGACCGCAGGGATCGTCCATTTGAAATTTCGAGTACAAAGTCAATATAACAGATATCCTAGAAACCATATTCGCATATCGGTTTTTTGATTTAGGTTGAAGAGATTTCTTCATTGAAACGTGCTGCAACATTCCGCAATCCGCATATATTTTACAGGCATGAAGTCAGTGACAAATTGACGACATCGATTGCTAATCAAGAAACCGACGCTAAATTCATGTTTACACATGTTATTGCTATGACAGAGGTTAGTCCGCAGCGACTATAATCGGTGATGTCAATGCCGATTAGTCTTGTTTCCTGTAGCGCTATGATGTCGAGTTTATACGTAGATGCTAGTTCGAAGAGTTGATGGAGGCTCTCCGGGCGGTATAGGCTGAGTACGTTCCATGTTCCAAATTTAAAATCGTTGTCTTTATATCGTGTCCGAGGTCGTTGTGGTGAATCCAAAAATATCTGAGGCTCACATTGAGGTTTCGTAACAAAAAAAGTTTTACAGGTTGGGCTGTTAACCCAACGCCAACCTCCTGTAAAAAAACCCCAGCCTTCCCACTTTAGCCTATTCTTTTAACAGAGTAGTTTCTAGTGGCCGCCACGAAGAAGTGGTGTGAGCACTCGCTGAAGTACAGGATACAATGAGAAAGTGACCTATTTTCAAGAAAATAGACGAGTTCGTCTTAATGGAGAAAACTCATACTCGTAGTAGTAAAATAAACTAAACTAATATTGAATAAAATTTGTGGGGAACCGTAGTTGGTATGTTTTAGATGATGACGGTAAAATTGTAAAATACTAATTTCAAAAAAATGTTATATTGAAAATTTGGTTAAATAAAATTGGTTTATTTTTTACTTACTTGAAATAGTAATATCATACTCTGTCCAAATGTTTTAAAGTTAAAAACATCGTCTAGGCCGCTCCTGTCTTGAACATGCTTGAAAAGTGACATACCGAAAATCGCATAGACAAACGTTACCAAAAAGAGTAATAAGCAAATATTAAATAAGGCAGGTATTGACGCTGTCAATGTGAATAATATTGATTTTATGCCTCTTGCACCTTTTACTAAGTGTAACAAACGAACGAATTTAGCTAATCGCACTACAGGAACCAGGCCTGCCGAAACAAAATATTTTGCCATTAAATCACTCAATACAAGACCTAAAAATAAATTATTTAGTATTAGTAAAAAACAGTAATAATTTTATTAAAAAATTAGCTTTGTGTTAGTTACCTAAAATTGAATAAGCAACTAGAACAAAATCGAATATATTCCATGGTTTTTCAAAATAATGATGTCGTAAAGCAAATATCTTTATCACACATTCACCAATGAAAATGAATATAAAAATAATATGTAAATAATCTAAGACATTTGTAAAATCCTCGGATTGTTGATAATGATCTAATGTCAAAGTCAACATATTCAAACCGATGAACAACAACATAACGATATCGAATTTTTTGTTTGTAACTAAATCGAATGCAATTGCTTGTGGTCGCCACTAAAAACATAAAAAATAATAATAATAATCTCAGATTAAACTCAATTCGATGAATATAATAAATAATATTTACGCTTGGTCGTGGAATAGCTTTTAACGGTTTTTTCGAGCCCATTTTTCTCATTGCATTGTAATAACACTTTTGAGCCTCTGTCATAAACATTTCTAGTGAGCCACCGGCTCTTTTCCTATGCTCATTGAAATTATTAATGATAACAGCAACGAATAGATTACGGGTAATAAAAGATCCAAAAATAATGAATAATACAAAATATAAATACATATAAATATTCGTTTCTCGAATGGGCTGCAATCCAACCTAAAAAAAAATTAATGTTTTATGTGTTAAATAAATTACAATAACAAAATTAAATTTGTAAAATATACTTCTCTTGAATCAGTTGCATCGTTCATAATTTGTATCCAACCTTTAAATGTTGCTACCTGTAAGAGACTTAAATAAGCATGTCCAACATGATCGAAATTCATTCTTGAATTTTGCCATGTATAATTTGCTGTTAGGCAGGCGTTTATATCCGGTATTATTTCGAAACTAATCGGTGTTTCGTTTTCATCGACGCACTATATTTAAAAAAGAAAATAAATAATTAAGCAAATTTATTTAAAGGTTTGAGATTTAATTTAAAAATCGTACTATTTTTCCAACTCAACTGTAATAAATTTGATTTTTATTTAATATCAATGTAATAGCGATCTCCGTTAGAAATGTTTATTTTGGAAGAAAATCCGTCGAATTATTGTAATTTTCTACTTCTGTTTAGTAATAACTTTATTAAGTACGCTTTTGATGGTGGAGAAAACAAAACAAAACTCACGATGAATTTATTACTCTCCTGTTTATTTAGTTACCACAGATTGAATTCATTACTCACTGGTTGATACCATGCCAAGGCAATAATATTATATTATTCAACGAGCATATAATGATACCTGTTATTTACGAAGATGAAGTTTATCGACACGAGCCGATAGGCGAGTGTCGTAAATCATCTGAGTGAATAACAGCCATTATATGATAGTAGAATACGATATCTTGCGAACGACCGACAAATAACCTTGTATTTTATAATCAAATTCTTTAAATAAACCTAAAATAATTTCTGTCGACATTTTGACGTCTCAATTTAATTATAATGAAAATGGCGAGAAGCTACAAGAAAAAATTTCAAAAATGGATAACAGTGATTAATGATTAATCACTGCTAGCAGTGAATAATGGATATCATTATAATTGAAGAATTGAAATAGTATCTTAGTAGGCTTTTGTTTTATAAATGTTTACTTTTGAAATATTAAAACTGTTTGATAATTCTCACGGTGGAGTTTAGTATGCTGTCAAAATTGTACACTGCGTTTTATTATTCAATCAGTGTACATTCACCCTAAACAATGTGTTGTATATTAAACCGGTTCAAATTCAAACTATCAGATGGCGTTTTGTATCTCGCCCAGTACACATTTTTTTTTGCATACGATATCAAGGAATTTACACTGGATGACAAGTAAGAGCAAGCAGTGCAAATTATGAAAAACAACGGAAGGTGTTAAAAGTAAGTAACAAGAATAAAATACATTTGTAAAATAACAACACAAAAGTAGCTTCACATTTGGCCATGGATAAAATAATCATTTACATTATACGTTATTTTGAACGAATTTCTGAAATATGGCCATTTAGGATGAAACTTCGCTATTTCTGAATATATTATGACTAAATTTGGCATGCGCGTTGGAGAAGGGATCCTGAAATGATTTTTAGGTGAATTTTTTGAATATTGCCAATAAGAATGGGACTTAACTATTTTTAATGGATTTTAGTGAAATTTGACATGTGCGATTGAAATGGGATTTTAAAATAATTTTTGGATAAAGTTCTTGGATAAAACTTGATTATTAACTAAACCGATTTTAGTGAAATTTTACAATTGTCTTGGAAATGGGATTAAAAAATCATTTTGAGTTGAAGTGCTGGAATATAGCCAATTATGATTTAACTTGGCTATTCCTTAACCGATTATGATGGAATTTGATATGTCCGTTGGAAATGGGATTCAGTACCATTTCCATCAAAAGGAACTTTTACTAAAATCGGATCACCCTTTTTTCGTAAATTTTCGATTAATATACTCCGATTAATCGGACGGTCGATTAAGCGAAATATTGGTCCATACCCTCCACATAAACAAAAATAAATAAAACAAGATGTTGAACTGTCAAATAAATACAGAAGGGCCAGTAAACAGTGTATCGCAGAGTGAATGTACTACACCTATAAACTCTGCTTGAGGGTCAACTCGACCCGTACAATGGTCGGACATCTGCCTTTAAATCTGAAGGAAATATAGATGGCGGAGCGGTGAAGAAGGCTAATCTAGGCCTTCTTAAGAAGTCCTCCAAATAGACGAGGGCATACATCGCCTGTCTATAGATAAACCCGCATCATGCAAGGACGTTTTCGGATGTCCTTTGCCGCAGGTTTATCTGCCGACTTATTGGCATGGCCAGAATTCAGGAACCATGGTCGACAGGTAACCAAATTAGAGATATACACTGAGAAAATTATAATACTTCAATGTTAAAGATTGGGTACTTTTAAAATAAAGAACTGTGTTTTTCTTAAAAATGAATGTAAAATCCATTAAATTAATTGATTTATTCTTAAATTTAAAGAACAATGAAACTTTGAAATAAAGGTTTAAAAATCTTTATTTTTAATGACTTAATAACAGTATACAAACTAAAATTGTCCATTCCTTTTTGTTTGATATTTTTTTGTATTTCATGATGAGCGAGTAGACAAGAGAGAAGAGACGCAACATATTCAACAACGAGTCAAGCTACATTTGATACGGTTAGTACAAATTTAGGTGACCGCTTGGGAACATTGATATTGATGATGGAACGAAATCTCGCCGCTCCGGTATTGGAAAAATAGTGGAGAAACAAATAATTAATTAAATTAAAGCTTTTCAGATCTTGTAGTTACAACTGGAGAGGGGGTGGGTAGTAAAGGGGAAAACTATTGCGAATATTTGTTTACTTTAAATTGTAAAGTTTTAGTTTCTTAAGTTTAAATTTATTTTCTTTGAAATTGAATAATTTTCAAAACTTAAAACCAAAGATTTTAAATCCTTAAAAATAAAACCTAAATTCCTTTGCGCAAAAAATATAGGAAAAATATCTTAGTTTTAATTGGTAAATTCTTAAATTTAAAGGATTATTTTTCTGGGTGTACCAAATCAAGTGGGTAATCTTATTTATTATAACGGAACTGAGAGCCCAAAAGCAACTATTTTCGCTATCTCGCAAATTCATTTTATTCCCATTTCAAAGTTCACACAGTTAGAACAGGAAAAAACCTTAGAGACACTACTAGATACCCGGAAATATTCCCTAGCTTGAACCAGATGTTTTGGGCAAATTATGATTTTAACATTTCGAAACTCTGGAGGAGATTAAATGTGGTCCTTACATTATACCAAAGGGAAGGGTCGCTCGCACATACAGCCCAAGGCTTATCGGCCAATTAGTCTTACATCGTTTATATTAAAAAATATGCAAAAAATCTTGAATTATCAAATAAGAAGTGAGATCCAGCCCTTGCTTATCAAACTGGTAAATTTACTGTGATAGCTCTAAGCGATCTACCGTCTTCCCTTGAAAAAAGGACCGGTCCCTTTTTTCAAATACGCGGACTAGTGGTCCATTTATTTGTTTAGAAAGATCGGTTCTTATAGTCGTGTCAAATACAGTAACTTTTTGCTAACACTCGAAATTGAAATTAACGATTTTTTTTTTCTTATTTTCTCTTCTAAATTTCGCGTTTTTGTTGCAACTTTAGTTTTGGTCATATTGTACAAAAATGTTTACCAAGGTGAATTTTGCGTAATTTTTGCTTTTGAGAACAAATATTTCAATTTAAAACGACATTTCTTAGCTTCGAATAGAAGGATTGGTCCTTTTATTCGAAAGTCCTTTTATTCAAACTAGTTTGCCAACTTCTAAAATTTTGCTAAAAGATGGAGGGCGTATTCTCCTGAGTTTATATACAAGTGATTATTTTGTTAGCTTGGTCGTACATTCTGACTAATCAATCAATCAACTTCTAAAATTTTGCTAAAAAAAAAAATAATCTAGAATAGAAGGACCGATCCTTTTGTTCGAGGGAAGACGGTAGCCACAACATTGAAAGAGTGATGGTCAATAAAGAAATGCACTTTCCGCCTTTGTAGACATCGATAGGGCGTTTGATAATACCTCACAATACAGCCAAGTTAGGTGGCGAGACAGAAACCACCAGGACCGTAAAGAGTTGTCCCATGGATGCGTGCAGTCTCCTCTATTATAGTCATTGGTTATTGACAGACTATTGATCCGCCCTTCTGAGTATTTATGGGCGGGTGATATGGCTATCATAATCAGAGGCAAGTTTGATGGGATCATCTCTGATCTCATGCAAAATGCAATCAATATAATTTGGGAATGGTGTGACCAGGAAGGACTTAGTGTCAATAAAAACAAAACTGTCATTGTTCCTTTTACGAGAAGGAAAAAGCTTGCGCGTATAGCTCCCTCGTTAAACGTTTTTTCCAAAGAGGTTAAATACCTAGTGGTTTGGTTAGCCTAGATCAAAAACTAAACTGGAAACAACATATACATATGTATATTGAAGCTCAAAATAGAGCTACCAAGGGTTTCTGGGCCTGTAAGAGACGTACTTGGGGCTACAATCTAAAATGATCTACTGGTAATTTCTAGCAACATTAGGCGTATGACCACTGAGGCATAGGCATAGGCATTGCAAAAGCCATAAATGATGCAAAGATGTATGCTATGTATATCAGACAGCCAATCTGCCTTAAAGGCTGTTAGGTATTGCGCCGTTGAGTCAAGGATTGTATGGGACTGTCTGCAGGTTATTAAACATCTGGCAAGATCAAATAAGGTTACACTATTGTGGGTGGCTGGACTGGCCATACTGGAATTGAGGGAAATGAGGCTGCTGATGGCCTTGCCCGTGAAAAGATTGATATCACCTTAATTAGTCAGGGTAAAGGAGTTTCTTGAATTTAAGAAACCTGAGTTGTGGCTACTAGCCGGCTCCTCACAGTTCGCGTTCCCTTACGGTACCACCTTAACAAAATATGAGCCTAAGTACGTTTTGTCAGAAACTTCGTTTATTAAAGTAACGTTTTGTTTGTTTATTACAAAATGTCAGTTGATGTCTACTACCAGTAAAAAATATTCGAATAAATTTTTGTAGTTGGTAAAATGATACGAATTTTAAATTAAACTCTAAATTTATTTTTCTTATAATTATTTACTCACCTTGTAATATTTGCCGGCGAATAATTGAACACCCATAATAGCAAAAAGTAACCAAAAGATTAAACAGACCAGCAGTGCACTGAAGATGGACGGTATGGATTGTGCAAATGCATTTACGGCTACCTGTAAATTACAATTATTCGTTAGACTTTTTTATATGTTAATGAATTTTTTGTTTTAATTAAATTTAATATCTACAAAGCACAAAACAAATCTAATATAAAAATAACAAAATCTGCCTATACTTATTTTTAAGCAGTTACATGCTGTACTGCTGGCACCATGCATTTTAATTGATATATTGTTTAACATTTTGATTGACCCTCAGGTCAGTATTTTTCAGAGAGTCTTGAAAATAATATTTCAATAATGTATCCTAGTTACCAAAAAAAAAAGATTATCTAAAGGATTTTAAATTGTAATATTTACTGTTTGAATGCGACTATGAAGTTTCTAACAAAACAATTAAAACTTAAGTAAATCAAAATAATTCCAAAATCGTCAACGACTAGGACTATACTAATCGAATTTTGACTAATCGACAATTCGATAAATTTTCATGCTATTTATCTATGCTATTTCAAAAATACTAACGAATTCAAAGATTTGAATTGCAAATTTGACCTAATTTTGGTGTGTTAAAATTGGCTGCAACAGAAAAAACTCGTTCACATGCTGTAGATGTTGGTCAAAATTGGTAAGGCTGTGAAGTTTGTCCTAGAATTAAACTATTTATCGTAAACCTTGTTTTTCTGAGAATGTGTTAGCAAAAATAATAAATCTATCGTAGAACACACATTTTATAAGTAATCGAGGACACTTTCTAACCAACAAATATAACAATGTATTCCATGTCCATCCCTATATGTAAGTTCGTCCGAAATTTTTTAACGCGAAAGGTTTTATATTTCCAATTGGAATTTAGATTATATGAAAATTTAAATTTTTTGTAATTTTGAATTTTTCGTACTATCAAACCCTGCATAGGAAACAGGTTATTTTCATCATTTTCAGATAGCTGGACCATCTGTTTACCTCGTTGGTCAAAAGCATTCAATTTTGTGGAACCTTACTGTATTTCAGATAATTTAAAAGTTGACTGATTTTTGATAATTTAAATAATTGTTTAGCGCCAATTGCGAAGATGTCCCGAAGGTCCCGCATGTTTTTTTAGAATAACTAGGCCATATAGCTGTATATGTCATCAAGCTGATCCAATTGTGATGAACCTACTATATTTCATTTTTAATAATTTTGGATGATTTTATAAATTGTTATATCGCCGGCCACAGAGATGTCCAAATTGGTTTTTCCCACATTCCCGAATAGCCCTTATTTTCGGATAACTTGGCCATAAGCCAGTCTATGCAGCCAACCGGATCCAGTTGTGATGAACTTTACTATACTTCACAGTATTTAGAATTTTTAATAATTTTGATGGTTTTATAAATTGTTGTATCTCCTATCACAGAGATGTACATAAGGTCTTGCCCATAATTTCGGATAACTTTTCCATATGCCAACCTACGTGGCGAACCTGATCCAGTTGCGATGAACTTTACTATACTTCACAGAATTTAGATCTCAAGGATTTATATAAAATCTTGCTCACATTTTCAGATAGCTTGTCTAAGAGGCATTATTAAGGCGAAACTGCCTGAATATTATTAATTATAATAATATTGTAGTGAAGGATATTAAAGAGCATTTTGATTGTATTTCAAGAGCGAATTGAATGTATTAATGGCCAAATTATCCCAAAATATGGGCATGTGGACATCTCTGTGATCGGAGATACAACAGTTTATAAAATCATCAAAATTATTAAAAATTCTAAATGCTGTGAAGTATAGTGAAGTTCATCATAACTGGATCAGGTTGGCCACGTAGACTGGTATATAGCCAAGTTAAGCGACTGGTCGTTCAGTACCATCCTCCATAAGATGAGACAGAACAACTCCGATTCTGTAGGGAGATGCATCACAGCAGAAAACAAGAAGAACCTTTTCATGGTAGTGCGTAAGAGGTCTTCAAGTCGTCAAAATACTTTTGATGAAATAAATTCGATGAAGAGGCTCAGCGACATTAGCTTTGTCTGGCAAGAATAAATGTCTACCATTAATTTAGCAATCAAAGGAATGCTTGAAGTTGTTGTTTATTTTTTGGTTCTGGTGCATCTTTAATGTCTGTTATTTTGTCATCAGTAGGTCTGATCCCCAATGCGTCAATTTTATAACCCAGAAAATTTATTGACGGAGTTTTCAAAATGCATTTGGCTTTAAAGATACGAAATTCATATTCGTATTCATCCTGGAGACGTGCCGCTAATTTAGCTTCGTTTTTCGCAGAAATAACGATATCGTCAAAATACGGTAAGATTTCTTCAACATTTCTTAAAATATTTTCAATAAGACTTTGAAAATATTCTGGAGAGAGGAAATTCCAACCAAATTGCAGGCACTTGACTCGGAATGCCCCTTTCCTCGTAAGGTGACTATTGTTTGAAGCATTGACGATTCCTCGTCATCTGGTAGTTACTGGTAAGCTTGTGCCAAATCAAGTTTTACACAAAATGTTATCTCTTTTGAACGAGGATAACAGATAACTTATCGCTGGAATTTGATGAGTATGTGATTTCAAAGCCTTGTTTAATGTAGATTTATAATCCTCACATATGCGAATATTCCCATCATGTTTAAAAACTGGAACTATTACAGTGGTCCAGTCAGAATATTCAACAGGATCTCGGAACCCTGCGATTGAAGACGATCGAGTTCAGTTTTGACTTTTTTTGAGCGCGTCTAATTGGTTGAACTGACTGGTCGAGTTAGAAGGATATTAGCTTTCGTTTATAACAACCCAACTCCTCGAAGAATAGGTGGTTGAATTTATTGACGACAGCATCAACAGGTGATTGTTGTTTTACATTATGTACGCCTTGCAAGCTGATACCTATCGGTGTGCCTATGTACGCCTTGTAAGCTGACACCACATTTACTATGACGATTGTAAGGTTTTCGCTTACAGTGTTATTGTAGTAAGTATCGTCTATAATACCAGTAAATGGAATAGCATTTTTTTGGACTTCCATTTACTGATATTATAGACTTTGATGGTACTGGTGTAGTGGATCGGCATACCTTTTGAAGATGTCCTATTATGCTACACTTAAAACATACGGCATTACGGTAAGGACACATAAAACGCGATCTTAATCCACAAACGTTACAATGCCGAGACGGTTGATTTTTATTAAAGTGTGATGGGTTTTTCGTTTAAATCACATGTACACATCCACTGCGACGAATTTCGATTTGATTTTTTGCTGCTGCTTCAGATATGGATACCTTCTCAATAACCTTAGTCAAGGTTAATTTCGATTCAGCAAAAAGAGCACGTTGAAGCGATTCATCTATGAGCCCGCATACGATTCGGTCTCTCAATATTCTGTGAAGGGCGTTTTTGAATTTGAAATCAGCTGCAAGTTTCCTTAATTCCTTACGAAAAATTTGTAGAATTCAGCGATCTCGAAATGTCGGTCACCCACATTTGTACTAACCGTAGCAAATGTTGCTTGACGTTGTTGTTTAGTTGATGTGTCTCTTCTTTGTAGTCGGGGACCTCCGGAACCTCTCTAAATATAACTTAAAACAATTCTCAAAATCTAGAAGACAGGTGCGTTCCATCGATCGATCTAAATTCATACGAAGTTTGATTTTAAAAAATTGCCAATTTGGCCCAAAGACCCTACTGGCAAAAACCCACATTTTTATGGGTTGACAGGGATATTATCTAACCAAAACCAAAAACAAATTCCTAAAATCTAGAAGATAAATGACTTAGGATAGGTGTGTTCTGCCCCCTTATGAAAGCTGAATTGACCAATTTTGGAAATCTGGCCCAAAAATCGTACCCAAGTGGACAAATATTTTTTGGGTACTCGAAGGCTCTATTCTCAGTCCTTGTATGTAAGTTCTTACGAAATTAGATTTTAAAAAATTTGTCCATCTGGCCCAAAGATCGTATCCAAAATGTCACATGGGTAGTCGGGGATCCTTTTTAATCAAAACATATAACAACTTTCTAAAATTTAGAAGAAAAGTGACTTAGGGCAGATGTGTAGTTCATACGGAATTTGTTTTTAAAAAATATGCCAATCTGGCCACAAGACCGTCCCCGAAAGAACAAACGTTTTTATGGGTATTCGAGGGACCCCCTCTAAACAAAATATAACTTTCTATAAATTAGAAGATAATTGACTTATACCACTGATAGCCTAGGGATTAGCTAAGCTCCACTATCTAATAGCGCCGAGTTTATGGTATCGGTATTAATATAATTAAAGGTATTAATTGAGCTGATTTTTTGATTTGGTTTTTAAACTGATCAAAATTCAACAAACCTACTAAACATTGAAAAATTGATGATAATTTAATTACTTTAATTATTAATTTCAATTGAAAATTTTTATTTTATTTTTATAACGAATTGCTTGTACTTTTAAAATGGGAATGATAGCTCTATCTGTATTAAAATAGCGCAAGTTGTATTTGCCATTTTAGTGGCGCTACTTCTACTTTAGCTAAACTCAATGAGTTAAAATTTAATCTATTTAGTGATTAGTTCACTATTCGCGCGCCACTAATCTTGAAATGAAAAGCGATTAGGTAATTTTGAACTGGATATACTATAGCTATCTCGAAAAATTCATCAATCGCCCTTAGCTAGTTCATAGTAAGAAGTGCGTTTTTTATTGGCTATCCAGAGCCACTATTGAGCGCCCTCATAAAAAAGTTGCCCCCGATAGCAATTTTTATAAGACGACTCTCGATAGCAGTTCCGGGTAGCGAATAAAAAAATGCACTATTTACTTCCAATTACTTTATTAACCGGCTCCAAAATTTCTCTCCCATTTATTAAAAAGTAGAAATTCAGTCTAAAGTAATTGATTCAAAAAATTTTAGTTAACAAAGCAGGTACATAGTTTACTTGCTCACCCTGTATATTTTACATTTTTTGAATAAATAGACAAATTAAAATGATCTAAGCATTTTAATAATAATCAAAACACATTGCTATAAAATAGAAAGCAAACATTGTTAATAAATTTTTCTTTCTTAGGTTAACGTTTAAAATATAAAATTTACCCCTTAAAAGGTTTTACTGTATTAATTATCTATTTGCATATACAGAAATACCATTTATAAATTATTGACAAATGTAAAAATAATTTATATTTTCTTCTTGTTTTTTTTTGGATGTTTGACATCTTAATTAAAAATATTTAATTTATAGCCATTTATTTATTTATAATAATAGCATTTGTAACATGATCACATATTATGATATTATTAAAAAAAATGAAATAAATTAAAATAACAAAGACGCAACATAACGACGAATAAAAATATTTATAATGAAACATTTATTTATTTAAAATTGAGAATCTAATTTATATTCTGAAATACTTACTCTCACACCATGTAGCCTAGAAGCTATACACAAAGGTCGTAGAGCTCTTAAAAATATTATTGCTCTAATCGCCGGAATGTCAGTTGCACCAGTCCATCTAGTGACCACAGTTATGATTGATACCTAAATAGACATTATTTAAATTAATTATTAATATTTTAAAATACAAATAAAAACCATAATACTACAAATACAGAAGGTAAGATGTGATCTGACGTCACCAGCGACAACAAGAGATTTTTGGACGACTTTATTAGAAAATAATATTTATCGGTTTAATTTCAAATATCTTTTTTAATTGAGAACTTCACGAATGTTTAAAGAATAACTTAAAATATCAATCGACTTAAGCGATGGGGCCAGATTCAGCACATAACTCAAGCATTCTGTAAAAATGGTCTATCGTATACATATGCCTGCCTTTTCAAGGAAGACACAGCCAAATAAAATTCTGTTGAAACAATATGTAATGTTTTAAAAGGACGCCGCGGTTATGTTACGCCAAAATTAAATCTTTTCTCATTAAATTTCTGTAAATGTATTGGAGTTAACATTTTATAATTTTTATGTTCATTTTGAAAAAATAAACCAAATTTGCATTATATACAGTCCACATTTTGAGTTCTCCTAAAGGGAAGTTTAATTTGAATTATCGATTGTCTCATGGTATAACATATGTGTTATACAACATGGAAACATATAGAAACAAGTACTTGGGACTGTTTTAGGAAACTCCTATGCGTTGGCCTCATATTGATTCTACACGCAATTATATTTTAAGTTCATTCCGTTCTTTAACCGTCTTAAAAATTATTTATTTTGCGCTGGTTGAATTAACACCATGCTTTGGTTCAGTATGTTGGGGAAGGACTTTTTATACTAGGATTCATCCCTGTACTGTTGCTGAGAAACATATATATGAGACTACCTGCTTCTTGTCCTATGCTTGATTTCTTTGAGATTTCCCCTATTAGGAATTTCTTCGTGCAGAACGTAATGAACGCATTTTTTCTATTAAGGATACTGAAATTGAAAAATGTACAACCATACAAAATACCAAAATTCATTTCTAATATTGGCTCGCAATTTGCTCTTAGTGTGAATAGTCGCTCAATTAGAAGTTAGAAAATCGGCATTATTTATTCTAATGTAAGGAATTCATACAATTTAATATTTCAAAATGTTCACTTAAGGCGGATTCAGTGTTGCGTTCTTTCGTTCCTTTAATCGTTCTGATAATTTTTTTTATTCAATCAAAGGAACCAAAATGAAAAATAACGTCATTTTTAAACAATGAAATTGGTTTAAAAAAATTTCAGAAGGAAGGAAGGAACGAAAGAACGCAACACTGAATCCACCTTTAGATTTTGTTCCTTCTTGTTTTTGTGGTAAGTCATATAATAATATAGAAATACAAGCGTATATTTTAACTCACCATGACAACAACAAAATCCAGCAAATGCCATCCACTTGAAAAATAAACTTTGCAACCGAGAGCCAACCATTTAATTAGCATTTCCGAGAGGAATACGATGGCAAATATAATATCCACATAATATAAAAACACTTGTAACTTCGGTCTGTGCGGTAAATTAACATCTTCTAGTGCTAACGCTATACTACTTATTACAATCGTTGTAATGATGGCGATTTCAAAACATTTGTTTTCGATCAGTAAATTTGCCCAATTTGTTGTTTGTTTTGAATCATCGTTGCCAGCTATAAATATGAATTTTTTATATCAATTATTAGAATAATATTTCGATAAATAATACAACGTTTCTTCACCTTCATCTTCATCTTCTTCAAGTAATTCTTGAAATTATATTTATCTTATGTAGATTATATGGGAAATTTATTTTTTCAAAAATTGCTTACCTTTATCCAATCCTACTTCGTCTTGACTAACATTTCGTTTTTCCGCATCCTGTAACTTTTCGGGACTACTTACGGGTTGCGTCGATTCTTTGTTATCACCAATCGCCAGCTCTAATTGATTTTGTTCTGTCAAACCTTTTTTCAGCAATTCATCTGCAAGTGTTTCATCTGTTACCAGCTCCACATCGTTTTTATTGTCCTCTGCGGATAAAGAATAAATTCTCTTCAAATAGGTTTTTTTGTTCTAATTATTTTAAAATAATTGGGTTTATGTATGAGATAATAGCCCTTGGCTCTTGCGCGAAAAATATACAGCGGCTTGTGTAATAGTTTGCTAAAACGCCTTTGATTTATGTAAATTTCGAGCGGTAGTTAAGATAGATGTTTAGTTCACTGGGGTCCTGAGTTCAGTTCTTAACCCTTATTAAAATTTAATTAATTATTAACAACTGGAATGCCATCGACCAACATAAAAAACACTGGGCCGCGTATTTTTTTCTAGATTTTACAATTGTGCTGAGTACAATACAATATATGTGAGTCATTTTGTTTCTCGTTTTTTCATGGGATAATGATATTTTCGTTTTGCTTCTTGCATTCTAAAATTCACTATAAGCAGAATATCATAAAATTAACAGCCATATTCCAGAACTTCATCCAAAAATCATTTTAGAATCCCATTTCCAACACACTTGTCGAATTTCATAATAATCGGTTGAGAAATAGGCAACTTCCATCCTACTTGGCCATATTCCAGAGCTTTATACAAAAATTATTTTAGAATCATATTTAGATCGTGGATGTCAAATTTCACTAAAATCCGTTAGGAAATAGATAAGTTTTATCCTAATTGGCTATACATATAATTTGTTAAAGGTGCCACTTGAAGTATAAAACCTGTGTATGTGTAAGATATGTAAACAAATCCACACACCTTGACTGATTTGAACCAAACTTTGCACAAATATTGTTTTTGGAAGTTGAGCTGAAGATTGACTTGAGAGGTTCAATTAGGGATTGATTTGGGAGTTGAATTAATTTTGAAGACGGAAGTTCTGACCACCTCATGAGGTTTCAGCCCTTTATAAAGAATAAGCAGTAAGACCATCATCTTAGAGAAGAGCCACTACTTCTCGAGATGTAATCGCTAACGGGGAGAGAGACAAAATCCAGAGAATCAAAATCTCACGGGTTTCAAACAATTTCGGTAGTATCAAATCCCTAGGATATATAATCCCGAAGATACAAAATCCCGAGGATACAAAACCCCGAGGATACTAAATCCCGAAATATAAAATCCGTAAGGTACAAAATCCCGAAAGCATATGAAAATTCCAAAATTTAGTTGTTGCACAATTTGTGTAATTTTACCTTGATTTCAACACACAAACAATCGAGGGGTCGTAACGATTCCCGCATTTCAAAATCCCGATTTATCAAAATCCCACCCAAATAAAATACCGCTTTTTAAAATCCCATTTTTCATAATCCTATGCTTTTAAGAAGGGATACCATCATATTCCCGAACGGAAAAATCCCCCAAAAAAATACCGAAAAATTCAAAGTAAATTGCCCCATCGAAAGGGAGGACCCCAATTAATTTTTGATATCTAAAATATGAAAACAAAAGGAACCTACATAATTTCATGTCATTCTTGCGCGATAAGGACCAATGCTAAGCGGCTTTGAGGATGCTGCATAAGATAGCAGAAAATTTTCAGCAGAAAAATGAGTTTTCTACTCACCACCAGGGGCAGCACTAAAACAAAAGAGAACGTTTTCTGCTGAAATATTTATTAGGCAGCAAAAAAATTATGAATAGATATTGTTAATTTTTTTGTTGTTGTTTTTTAAATGTTTATTTCTGTTTTTAATATTGTTGTTATTCGTATTTCTCGTTCGCAAAGATTGTCTAATTTATTTAGCGAAACGCTCTTCAAGCAGCCAAACTGAATTTTTCAGTTTTTCCACTGTATCGTATGGGCGGACCCCCTTGTAACCAATATGGGATCCTGATTTTTGGATACCTGGGGTCATAACACATTCACACAAGCAATCTTAAGATAACCGATCGAGTCTAAAGAGCTACAGAATTTTTCAAATAAATTTGGCCAAACTGAATTTTTCAGTTTTTTCACTGTGTCGTTTAGACGGACCCCATTGTAAAAATTGAGGAAAATTTGCTTTTATGTGAAATTGTGAAAATTAACACCACGGGGGAGAATATATTTAACTGCATTGCAATAAATTAACTGAGGAAAATGTTTGGAAGTATGCAGCGATGGAGCAAAAGCAACGACAGGAAAAGTGAGTAGGCTGTATCACGGATTAAAAATGTTGCACATGTAACAGTAATTATGGCATTCTTCACAGATATGCATTGGAACAAAAAGGATTTCAGTTACATTTAAATTTGTTCTAGACGAAGCAGTGAAGATTATTAATTTTTTTAAAAGTCGACCATTGCAATCACGTATTTTCAAAGCCATGTGTGAAGATATGGGTAGTCTTCACACCACTTTACTTCTTCATACGGAAATTAGATGGTTATCGCGTGGTAAAATTCTTGTGCGAATATTTGAATTGCGAAATGAACTGTTGGCGTATTTTATTTGTCATAAATTTGAATTATCAGACAGATTAAATATTATGACTTCGGTATCTACACTTTCATACCTTGTTGATATATTTGGAAAATTGAACGAATCATGTTTGGCTCTGCAAGGAAAACAAGTCAACATATTGCAAACAAAAGATAAATTGGTTGCCTTTTGGTGGAGCAAAATAACTTTGACTGTTTCCAGACGCTTAGTGGTTTTCTCAAAGAATCTGAAGTGGATTTAGATATGGAAATCCGTGATACAGTGAAAAAACTGAAAAATTCAGTTTGGCCAACTGATTTTGGCTGCCTGAAGAGCGTTTCGCTAATTAAATTAGACAATCTTTGCGAACGAGAAATACGAATAACAACAATATTAAAAACAGAAATAAACATTTAAAAAACAACAACAAAAAAATTAACAATATCTATTCATAATTTTTCTGCTGCCTAATAAATATTTCAGCAGAAAACGTTCTCTTTTGTTTTAGTGCTGCCCCTGGTGGTGAGTAGAAAACTCATTTTTCTGCTGAAAATTTTCTGCTATCTTATACAGCATCTTTGAGGAGTTTTTTATTTTAGTATGTGAAATACAAACGTAAATATTTTTACAAATGTTAACTTTTTTTGAAATTTTTCTGACGTTTTCCTGTCATCTTTGCGCAAAGGGTCCAATGCTAAGCAGCTTTGGGGAGTTTTCTATTTTAGTATGTGAATTATTATTAAAAAATACAAATTTTTCAAAATTGGTTCAATCACTGTGAATATTAGAATTTCAAAAAATCGTTAGGGCGGGGGTTTGGGGGCGGCAGCCCCCATCCTCCAAGGTATAAAACAGATTAAAATAATATTTCAAAAATTTGTTATTTTTAAAAAACTTGGTTTTTTGGGATTTTTTTATTTTGGATAACGATACCAACCCTTTTAAAAATCCCGGTTCTGGAAAAATAAAAATGCCGGTTTTTATTTTTATTTTAATTTAAATTAAAATTCTGCTTCATCAGAAAGGGCGGCCCGAATTAAAATAAAATATGTCTTTCGAAACCACAAAACCAAGATTTTGAAATCCAAGATTTTGAAAACTGGGATTTTGGAAACAGGGACTTTGAATCCGGGATTTTAAAGGCGAGGTATTGAAAAGCGGCCAAACTTTCCAAAATGAAATTTGTATGTGGTTTTGATAATATACCCCCAAGTAGTCTTAAAGATCTCAGTAAAGTCATTTTCATTGCGTTTATCTGGGTGTGTGACTAAAGCCCGGTTTTCATATTCCCGGTTTGTCAACATACTGTTTTTTTTTAGTTAATCCTGATTTTCAAAATTCCGGTTCTGCAAAAGTAAATAGCCCGGTTTTCAGAAAATCTCGGTTTTGATTTTTATTTTACTTTAAATTAAAATGTTCCATCACCAACCGGGATTTTGAATCCGTAATTTTGAATCCGGGATTATGAATCCAGGATTTTGAAAACTGCGGTTTTCTAGTACACGCCTTTTATCTTTAGTTTTCAATGCTTCTCTGAAGAATGGCATTTTTCCTGCGAGATTTAAGAAGTCAATCATTAGCCCAATCTTCAAATCTGGTAAACTTTATGACAACAAAAATTATAGGGGAATATCCAAACCTAAATTATTTGAACTGGTTATAACTAATTATCTGTATTTGAATGTGAACTCTTCATTAGCAATTCAACAACATGGGTTCATTCGACAACGTTCTACCGCTACAAATTTGTTAAGCTTGACATCGGAAGTAATCGATGCTTTTGCTTCTAGAAGGATATCATTTTTACTGATTTTTCGAAGGCATTTGAGACACAGTAGTCACAGATAAGAATATCAGATGAACCAAGCCCGAATGATTTTGCGGTTTTTTGAACTGGAACCTAATATTAAGGCCCGAATTTATAGTCGTAACTATTACTATTGCTATAGCAACGATTTTCGATAATCGTTTTAAAATCATGTATAAAATTCGATACGAATTTCGAATTTACTTTCTTGTCTTCGATATATTGTAGCAGCGTTTATAGTGATGGATTTTGATCACTATAACCATTGTTACATTACAAATAAATCTTATAGTGAGGTTTATAAATACGAAAACTGTTACTATAACAGTAGTTATAGTTGTAGCAACGACTATAAATTCGGGCCTACATAAAATTTAATTCACTTTTTAAGCTTTTTTTTGTTATAATAAAATAATTTTCTTTGGTTTTTAGCTTAATGTTTTATTTATTTTTATTAATTATTTAATAAAAACCCGACGTTTCGACGGTACATTCCGTCATTCTCAGGGGCATAATTTTTACTACACAATTTGAAAGAAAATTTTATTTTTTTAATAACGAATGTTTTCCTAATGTAACTAGAGTTCAAATTAAAATTTACGAATTACTCAGTTTAACCGAAAAAATTTAAAGTTATTCAATTTGAGTGACAAAATTTTTTTTAAGAAAATCTACAAAATGTTGTCGTAATAATTTACCAAATATTTTGAAACTTCCTGGATATTTAATAAATTTTGAGATAAATTTTGTTCTTTTTTGATGTAAATGTTTTCCAAAATCAACCTTTTATTGAGATTTTGCTCCCTATCAAGTATCTTAGCGTCATCTATAGATAACGAGTGGTTACTTCCACGTAGATGATTCTATAATGCACTGTGTGACGGTTTAAACTCATACGTAGAATCATAAATATGTTGACGAATTCGTTTTTTAAAATTTTGTTTAGTTTGACCGATATACTCTTTTCCACACGAACATTTTAATTTATATATTAGATTTGATTGTAACTCTATGGGAATTTTGTCTTTTAATTTAGTGAATAAAGCCATGCCCAAACTGTGAAATGCTCTACCAACAAGTTGTATATCATAATTTTGTAAAAGAAATTTTATTTTTTCGAAAAGAATTTTAACATATGGGATCGAAATGTAAAGTTTGCGATTATTTTCAACGATTAAATTTGGATTTACGCGCGTATTTTCCAAAATATTTCCCAAATTACTATGTTTGTCTATAGCCTTTCTAATTCCTCTAGTAACTACACCTCTCGGATAGCCATTTTGAGTTAGAACATTACTTAAAATTTTGAAATTTTTGGCATGAAAACCCTCATCCGATAATCTCAAAATTTTTTCAGCCAACAGAAACACTGTATTATTTTTGTAAGATGATGGAAGCCACGAGTTATACCTTTCTGGATACTATGGTAATACGTAATGAGGATGAAAGTTTAACTACAGATTTATATCATAAAAAAACCTGGTCGGGTCGGTATCTAAATTATAACTCGTGGCTTCCATCATCTTACAAAAATAATACAGTGTTTCTGTTGGCTGAAAAAATGTTGAGATTATCGGATGTGGGTTTTCATGCCAAAAATTTCAAAATTTTAAGTAATGTTCTAACTCAAAATGGCTATCCGAGAGGTGTAGTTACTAGAGGAATTAGAAAGGCTATAGACAGACATAGCAATTCGGGAAATATTTTGGAAAATACGCGCGTAAATCCAAATTTAATCGTTGAAAATAATCGCAAACTTTACATTTCGATCCCATATGTTAAAATTCTTTTCGAAAAAATAAAATTTCTTTTACAAAATTATGATATACAACTACTTATTGGTAGAGCATTTCACAGTTTGGACATGGCTTTATTCACTAAATTAAAAGACAAAATTCCCATAGAGTTACAATCAAATCTAATAGTTATATAAATTAAAATGTTCGTGTGGAAAAGAGTATATCGGTCAAACTAAACAAAATTTTAAAAAACGAATTCGTCAACATATTTATGATTCTACGTATGAGTTTAAACCGTCACACAGTGCGTTATCTAATCATCTACGTGGAAGTAACCACTCGTTATCTATAGATGACGCTAAGATACTTGATAGGGAGCAAAATCTCAATAAAAGGTTAATTTTGGAAAGCATTTACATCAAAAAAGAACAAAATTTATCTCAAAATTTATTAAATATCCATCAAGTTTCAAAATATTTGGTAAATTATTACGACAACATTTTGTAGATTTTCTTAAAAAATTTTTTGTCACTCAAATTGTATAACTTTAAATTTTTTCGGTTAAACTGAGTAATTCGTAAATTTTAATTTGAACTCTAGTTACATTAGGAAAACATTCGTTATTAAAAAAATAAAATTTTCTTTCAAATTGTGTAGTAAAAATTATGCCCCTGAGAATGACGGAATGTACCGTCGAAACGTCGGGTTTTTATTAAATAATTAATAAAAATAAATAAAACATTAAGTTAAAAACCAAAGAAAATTATTTTATTACTAAATAAAATATTTATGTTCAATGACCCAAGCGTCAACTTAAATTACATTTAAAGAAAACAATTAAATCGTAATATGCAATAGTTGCATTTTTCATCTCTACTTTAATCAATCCATAATTGACCGTGTTTTAATTTACAACTCCTTTGGCACGTTCTATCCCGTAAAACAAAACATTATAATCGGTGTTAAACCAAGATAACTAACTCTTCTTGAATTCTCTCTGTGGTGGTTTGGTTTCCTACTGAAAGGTTTGCATGTACAAAAAGTTTGATCTATTCCGCAGGTAGCTACGACCAAACTATAAAAATACAATTTTCACTTCATACATTAAGTATGAGGCAAGAACTTACTGACCTAGCGAATTATATTTACTAAATCAAAAACTCAAGGAAACCCCTGATTTCTGTGTGTTTTATGCCCACACAAATAATAGAAAGAGAAATTTATCTGTTTATTACTGACAAAATATAGTAACAATAATGGCATTCACCATTATTTGAAAATTTTAATAAATAATTTGAATTTCATTTTGTGCAATAAATATCATAATTTAATATTTTAATATTATTAACTATGTACTATATATACGAGATGTGTTGTTTAAATATTAGTGTTTTGTGAATAAGTTTGTAAATAGTGTAAATATTATATTTGGGCTTATTTGACATTGGCATTTGTAAATAGTTTTCTTTGTTCTGTTATTGTGTTAATATTATAATATGGAGTGCGGTAAATGCAGCTTGCCATTTACCAATAATCAAATGATTAGCTGCTCTGGATTTTGTAGTAACACTTTCCACTATGGATGTGCTAAGGTTGATCGAGTTACATGTAATCAAACCTAGAAATGCCCAAATATCATGCTGCGATTGCCGTGACCTTTTAAGAAATAAATCATTTCAGAAATTAATGAACAATAATTTGAGTGATAATAACGCTCTGCATTCCTTCATTGAAAAGTTGCTTGATGAAGTTTCCTGTCTTAAACAAAAGATCGGTATGATGTTGGATTGTTTACTTCAGTTGAAATTGACTAATGATATTACGTCTATGCCTTTAAATTCCTCTGTAGGTGTGAATGAATATTTAGATTCGCGGATTGAATCATATAATATTGGTGTCATCAATAATTATGATCAACTTTCATGTACTGGTTTATCTTCATCCGCAGCTGTGGTTACATCGTCTTTAACTAATGACGGCGATCATATTCCAGTATTTTCCAGTCTTACTAGTTTCGGTGCTTGTACGACTTTTGCTGAAGTGTGGCAAAAAATCCTGCCATTATGCCTGTTACAGCATCGACTATAGTCACAAAAGTGTATACACTTACTTCTCAAAGTAGTGCTCCGGATCAACCAAGCAAATATATGAATGCTAGTGAAGTTAAAGTTAAAACTCCACAGCGCATAATCTCTAAACCTATTTGTGGTACTAGGGATATTCCGGTTAATTTTGGTATACAAACGATTGCTCCAATGTGTTGGATAATTGGGGTGGGGTTGTTCTTTATTGTTGGCCCACTTTAAAGGTTAAAAAAATATTCTCTGGTTCTTTGGGTAAAGTAGAATATCTAGCATCTGAACTTACCGGGAGTTTTGGTAAAATTTTAATTTTGGTTATTTACAACCCACCTCCTGCTTGTAGTAATGATATTAACAGTTTACAAACAATTTTTGCTGAATACCTAATAAGCTATGAAACGATTTTCTGCTGTGGTGATTTTAACTTCAATAATGATGGTTAATAATCAACTAGAAGCTTGCTCGAATTTGCATAATTTATGTTATTTGCCTTATAGACCCACTAGAATCAGTCTTTTGGATCTGATAATTTTGTACATACCTGATAGACATAGTATTATTTCGTTTGGCCAGACAGCTGTTCCTGCTATTTCTGATTATGATTTGATTTTTGCATCTTATAAGTTTTCTCATACTAGGGATCAAATTTCTTATACTGTTGTTCCTGATTATAAAGCTATCAATCACGAGAATTTTATAAATAATTTCTTTTCGTTAGATTGGTCTAATATGTACAACCATTCCGATGTGGATGACATCCTTGATATATTTAATTCAAATTTCTTACTTCTTTAGATTTAGCTTAGAAGGCATCAATAAAGCCAAACATAAATTTTATTTTCAGAATGCTCATAACTCTAAGGCAACGTGGAATAATTTAAAAAAACTAGGTATTTCAAGCTCTACAGGTGATGCAGCCATTGAATTTTCTGCGGAACAAATCTTATCTGGGATTTGTAATATTTGTGATTCTATTGGGGTTTTACCTATACCTGACAATGATTTCTGTATTTCTGAAAATGATGCCTTTGTATTTGATGGCACTGATGAACTTACAGTGTTGAATGCGATTCGTGCAATTAAATCAGATTCGAAAGCTTATGATATGGTAGACTTTGAGGTACTAAAATTATTTATTGACCTGTTCCTGCCTCTTATAACATTCATCATAAATCAATGTTTGACAAAGTCTGTGTTCCCTGATTTATGGAAGATAGCTTCTATCACACCACTACCTAAATGGTATTGGTGATATACGTCTAATTAATATTTTGCCTGCTCTATCTAAGGTCTCGGGAAAAGTTATGCAATTGCAGATCCAGGCGCACCTTAATAAATTTGATTTTCTTTGTAAATATCAATCCGGATACAAATATACTAAAAAGCTTCGGCTTTCTGAACATTTTAATAAAATATTACTATTACTACTATTACTATTCACATCATTTTTCGACTTGTTAATCAGAAAAAAACAGAAATCAGGGTTTTCCTTTAGATTTTTAATTTAGTGAATATAATTCGCTAGGGCAGTACGTTCTTGCCTCATACTTAATGTATGAAGTGAGAATTGTATTTTTGTAGTTTGATCGTAGCTACCTGAGGAGTAGATCGATCTTTTTGTACGTGTGAACATTGCAGTACGAAACCAAACTATGTACCACATACAGGACTCAAGGAGGGTCAATACAATTTGTATGACTCTTGCGTTAAAGTACGGGAGGGGGGGGAGGGATTTTGATATTTCTACTTTTTTGGTAGATATATTATAGATGATTGGCCTCTTCATTTTTTCTGACTAACAAATCGAGAAATGTTGTGGATGCCATTATGTTTAATATATTTTGTCTATAAAAAGCCGAAAGAATCTTATTGATTTTAATACACAGACGAACTTCTCTTTCTATTTTGAGCACGAAACTATTTCACAAAATATTGGGTAGATTAGGTGGTTAATAACAATAAATTTAAAAAATGGCAGCTTTAGAATTACATAATACCATCCGCAGCCCAGTCATTAATACTCATTAAAGTTTCCAAAACCATCAATACTGCTAGGGCCATATTTATAGTCCGCACTACAACCACTGTTGTTACTAAAGCAACTCATTTGGTATTTATAAACCTCACTATAACAACTGTTTCAAAAAAAATCAATTCAAAAACAGTTGTTTTTCGAAAACAGTGACTACTGCTATAGTTGTAGTTTGGTCTATAAATATGGCCCCTAGTGTAGCTTGGAACACAATTCAACGCTATTACAGGTTTTGTTTTTGCATTTTCCAGGCGATTAATTTTAATAATGAATTTTGCTTATATACCTTCAAATGACGCGAGGCCCAGCCCAGGTTGAAGAATTATCGATTCTTCAAATATATGTACAATAAATTATAAAAAGTAATTTTTATGGTCACATTTTAGTTATGTTGAACCATTCGTGTAAAATTGTTATTGAATTGTGTTTAGCAAACGTTTATAATTTTGTTAAAGCACCCTGAATTAGTTCATAAACGGTTGCGTTTGTATAGTTCGTCGCGCAATACATCGTATATTATATATTTATTGAATTATGATTCTAGATCCAATTAATTTATTTTATATATCCGTAAATTTTTTTTTAAACATGCGAGTAGAGAAGTTAAATGGCATCCTACCTGTTGATGTGATCCAATTTTTGAATTTACCAATACGGTTAAAAGCTTCTAATATTTGGTTAGCTTCTTGATCGGCTGTCGGTTCGGATACACTACATAAATTAATATTTAATAAAAACAACACTAAGTAAAAGTTAACAATCTGAAATTTGAGTAATTAATAATTTGATTAATTTATAAATGTTATAATACGTTTATGTTATTAACGAATGTACTTACGACTAAGTTGCCAATAATAGCCGCAGCCAAAAAGAATGGGATACATGATCCATTTGATATCAACATGCAATCCCACATCGATTCTATCCATTCTCCGCAAAAAGCACGAAACACAATCATGAATGAATGCAAAAAATCGGTGAAGTTCCATCGCGGTAAATCACCATCGGGGAATCGATCCACATTGTCAATGTAATTTTGACCAAATAGATGCATACCTATGACAGCAAATATGCACAAAAGTACAAACATCACAAATGTTAGAATTGTTAGACCGAACATCGTACAACGCATAATGACAATGACAAGATCCATTGTTGGCCATAATTTTGGTAATTTGAATAATTTGAATAATCGAAGCTATGTGAGAGAAAATAAAAAAACAAAATAATAACTTTAGTATGGTGTTTATAATAAAGATTAGGTTCTTACCAATCGGAATACTCTTAATATTGATAAACCTTGAACACCTTCAAGGCCTAATTCAATAAGGGATACGACTACAATAATAAAATCAAAAATATTCCATCCGTTTTGAAAATAATATTTTGGACTCATGGCTATCAGTTTCATTGCTGCTTCTAAAGTGTATATGGCAATGAAAAACTGTGGAATTAATAATAACTTTAATTAATTATACAATTTTTTATTTATTTTTTTTATTTGCTTAGCTTACGTAATTTCCATTTCTTAATACCCTTTCTAGATCTCTGTCCATGTTATGATGATCTAACGCCATAAACAGTATATTTGCAACAATACAAACTATTACAAATAACTCAACAAATGGATTGAATATAATAAGTGAAATAACTTTTTGGAATTTTATCCAGGGTCGACAGCAATCCCATACACAAAATAAATCAGTTCCTTTACACACAAATTGTAGTGCTTTGCCTTTAGGTGTGGGGTCATCTTCATCATCTTCTGTTGGCAAATAGTAGACAGCACCTGAATACACATTCTATTAGTATACAATTTTGACTCACAATTTCATTTTTTTAGTTTTATTTTGTTAGTTCTTATAATACCGACACGGTACCGTATATTCCTTAAGTTTGTTTTGAAATTATTAATTAACTCACCCTTACATAATTAGTTTGTGGAAAGCTTGTATGGATGCTAAATAAGAAATAGTAATAAAATTTTACCCTCACGGAACCCTTTTGAAGTTATCTCAAACTTTGATCTCAGAAATTTTGAAATTACTTCCGACTTTTTATTTAATACACTAAATCATATGTCGGATTAGTTTATATCGATGGTTACTTTATTTTCTAATGACTACGTCAAGGTCGGAGCCAATTCTAAATTCGGTTTGCGAATTAAAATTTTTTCCGCTTCATATTCCGTAGTTAGAAATGGAGAAAATTAAAAAATTCGTGTGGTAAAGATTATGGTGGCCCTGGAAATTTTTTATGTTGGTGTAGGAGTCCTTTTTACAATCGCTGGGCCAATTCTTAATCTGGCTTGCTTGCTAGAATTTTCACTAAATCAATGAATGTATTGTTTATCCGAAACAAAATTTAAAAAAAAATTCCCTGAGGCAACGGACAATACTTTTTAATATAATGTTATAAAAGTTGTAAGGGTCAGCATAATCTTAAACAGAAGACTGTTTTTAATTTTTTTTTTGTCATTGAAAACTGAGGGATAGCTATACTTTTATTAATATAGTGAAAATTTTAACAAGCAAACCTGATTCAGAAAAAGCTTAGAGGTATACAGAATGGGTCACCATAAGGGTCACCATAATCTTGACCAAAAGATTTTTTTAAATTTGTATGTTTATTCTTAACTACGGTAAGGCTATACATTTATTTATGTAGTGAAAAATTCTAACAAGCCAACCATGTTCAGAATTGGCCAGAGGCAGCCAATATGACCCCTTACTACATCGACAAAATAAATTTCCAGAGTTCCCATAATATTGACCAGATGGATTTATTTATTCCACTGTACCGGGTGGCAAAATATTTATTGACACTGTGAACATTCTAAAAAACAAACTGGCTTCAGATTTGACCCAGGAGAAGCCAATGGGACTACTTACTATACCGACGTAACAAATTTCCATAGTCACCGTAATCTTGACCACAAGAATTTTTTTCTGTTTGTAAACTGTGGACATTGTAATCTTCCATTCGCTCAATTCTGTGATGTGCGAGATGAAATGCGGAATATTAGATAGTGGGGCAAGTCACGGTATATTAGGTAAAGGATGACCCCTTTTTATCAAACCAAACTTAATTTTGTATTCCTTTTAAAAACAGCTACATAGTGAACCAAACCTATTAAATTTCATTTGTGTCCTGATTTGCCCAAAAAGTTTCAATTAGGGACAGATTTTTAGCAAGAATTTGGTATCGCTCCAGCTGTTATTCCGCCGATTTCTGTTTCTTCCGTTACACCAGTTGATTCGTCATCAGCAGATTTGAAAATGCATAATGTCACACACAATCAACAAGAATATTTTGAAGGAATAATTAATTTGTTTCCATTCCACATGCTATGTTATTGCAGGTTGATGATGATTGAGGTGAACATCCTATTGCGTACGTGTCGAAAAGTTTAATTCCGCACAACGCCATTACTCTGTAATGAAGTTAGAATGCTAGGCTGTTGTGCATGAATTTAAGGGCTTCCGCGCGTTTATTGAAGGATACATTTTCACTGTCATGCCACAACACGATTTAACTGGAGAATGGAAAAATTAAATTTCTTTTAATTCTAGAATTTCTCACGAAATCCATCGAGAACTCTGTTTATAGTCAATGGAATATTCTAGAATCCACACCTTTGACTCATGAGCTAATTTTATGTAGGAGCACACAAATCACCATCTTCCGCTCGTCTGGGAGGTATAATGAAAACTTTAGATAGGTTGCCAAATTCGGAGAGGTTATGCATCTCACTAAGTTATACTACAAGATCATCAGTCGTCATGAAGTTTTTCGACCATTCCATGTTTTATACCTCGGGTATCTTAGCCCGTATTAATTGTCACAATTTGTATATGATTATATGCAATGCGATAAATCACGACTAAAGCCACTTTGATATTTGTCACCAGGCATTTTCACGGAAAAGTGACAGCAATTTTATTTCCTTGCTTCTAAACAATTTTTGGACAAATACGGTATAAATCATGCTGTTACTGCGAAATATTCTCGGAGTAACTCGTCCGAGTGTGTGAATAGATCTTTATTAACGGCAGTCCGTTGTTATATTAAACAGGAAAAAAGAATGTGTGGATCAAAATTTATCCAAGTACGAATCAGCATTTAATAATGCTAAGCACAGTCAATCTTTGTTGATACTGTGGCGTTTCCCCCCAATTATTAGTATGTAACTCATTGAATCCTGTCGGATAAATAAATAAATATGTTGACTTTTGGCAACTTATGTATTTAACTAACATTTTTAAATTGGAGCCATAGGCAGTTATAATGTTTAAAAAATGTTGTTCTAAATATAAAGTGCATTCCAAATGCAAAGTTTAGCATTGTACTAAATAATATGTATATGTACTAAAACAAAATATAATTTTTCTGTAAATTAGGTTACTTTAAGGGAAAATCTTATTCTAATCTAGCTCAAAATATTGAATAGATATATGTTTGCATTATTGGTTGCATATTTCTTTCATTTTCCGTTTTGTTCCAGCTGTAATCAAACAAGCTCTCAAAGCGTTAAATAAATTTAGATTAATATGAATAAAATTAGTACATATCGAAACATGTAATTTTTGTACTTATAATTTTTTCTACAAAAACAACGGGATACCATCATATTCCCGAACGGAAAAATCCCAAAAAAAAATACCGAAAAATACAAAGTAAACTGCCCCATCGAAAGGGAAGAGCCCAATAAATTTTTGATAGCTAAAATATGAAAACAAAAGGAATCTACATAATTTTATGCCATCCTTGTGCGGAAAGGACCAATGCTAAGCATCTTTGAGGAGTTTTTTTATTCTAGTATGTGATATATTGTACAAACGTAAATATTTTTACAAATGTTAATATTTTTGAAATTTTTCTGACGTTTTCCTGTCATCCATGCGCAAAGGGTCCAATGCTAAGCGGCTTTGGGGAATTCTCTATTATTAAAAATTAAAAAATTTTAAAAATGGTTCAATCACTATGAATATTAGAATTTCAAAAAATCGTCAGGGCGGGGGTTTGGGGCGGCAGGCCCCATCGTCCAAGGTATAAAACGAATTAAAATAATATTTCAAAAATTTGATATTTTAAAAAAACTAGGTTTTTTGGGATTTCTGTTTTTTTTGGGATTTTTTATTTTGGATAACGATACCAAGACCAACCCATAAATAACATTTTAAGTACAGGTTGGTGACAAAATTCCGAATTACAAAATCCCGAAAAAACAAAAAATCCCGAAACAACAAGATTTTTAAATACATATACATATATAAAAAATGTTTGAAATATTATTTTAATTCGTTTTTATAGCTTAGAAGAAGGAGGCTGCCACCCCAAAACCCCGCTTTGACGATTTTTTAAAAATCTAACATTCATAGAAATTGGAGCATTTTTCAAAATGTATGTTTTTTTAATAATTATTCACATACTAAAATAGAGAACTCCCCAAAGCCGCTTACCATAGGTCCTTTCCGCGCAAGGATAACATGAAGTTATGTAGATTCCTTTTGTTTTCATATTGTAAAATTTAAAGGGATCTTCCTTTTCGATGGGGCAGTTTACTTTATATTTTCGGTATTTTTTCGAGATTTTTTTCGAGATTTTTTCGTTCGGGAATATGATGGTATTCCTTTAAGTACAATTAATAATTTTTAATTTATTTTTTGGTCTTGGTTTGTTGTGGTCAGCTGTTTCCAACCATATGACCTATTTCTCCTTATTCAATTTACCAATATTTGTTGGGTGTTTAATGGTTGTATTGTTTTTTTTTAAGTGATATTATCTTATACATTTTAATTTCATTTTAACTTAATTTCATAAATTGTTTTTATTCTACCCACCACCATTTTATTAGAGTTAATTATCTTCTATGATTATTTCCCATCACCTTAATATTGTTAATGTGTGTCAGGGCAGTTAGTGTTGCCATCATTTTTTTTTTTTTTGTGCTGAATAGGTTTTATTTTTTGTAATATGTTGTATTTTTGGTATAAATTGTATAATTTTATTAGAGATTTTTCTTCTTTTATTTCTTTTCCTATTTTTATGGTGTTGTGTAGTTGGTTAATTATATATTTTAGAGATTTCAATTTAATATCCAGATCTATTGTATATTATGTGGCTTCTGCTATCATAATAATATTGGTAACGATGTGGTTTTTGTTAATCCAAGGCATAGTGTAATTCCTGTATTTTTTATTGTTAGCATATTTTATTTACTGTTCTGTTATCTTCCTCCGTAAAAATGTAAGCATATTCCAACTTATAATGATTTATTGGGTGTGTGAATTAATTCTTAGACTCGACATTTAGATGTCGCTATGTGAGATTGCGTATAATTTGACAAGCAATTCCAATTGCATTTTGTAGCTGTTACAATTATTGTCAATCTAATTCAGAGCAGAAAGTGTTATTTTTGATATTACGTAATTTTTTTGTAATCGATTTAAAATGGATCGTGATAAGTTGTTTTTTCGAGGGGTTCTTCTTTTCTTTTTTGATTTCAACAAAACTGCCGCTGAAGCTCACCGATTGCTTTCTGATACTTATGGTAATCAAGCTCCATCGAGAGCAAGCTGTTTCAATTGGTTTCATCGATTCCAAAGTGGTGATTTTGACTTGACAGACAAAGAACGGCCAGGTCAGCCAAAAAAGTTTGAAGATGCCGAATTACAAGCATTATTGGATGAAAATGCGTGTCAAATGCAAAAAGAACTTGCAATGCAGTTAAACATTGACTGATCAACTATTTCTCATCGTTTGCACGCAATGTGAAAGATTCGAAAGCTAGGCAGCTGGGTCCCACATCAACTGTCCGAAAATCAATTGAAAGCACGAATTGAAGCATGCAAAAAAGTCTTGCTGAGTACAAAAAACATAGTTTTTTGCATCGAATTGTTACTGGCGATGAAAAGTGGGTTTATTACGACAACCCCAAGCGTAAAGCAGCTTACGTCGATCCAGGCCAAGCAGGACCATCGCAGCCAAAACGAGATATTCATTGCGATAAATTATGCTAAGTATTTCCAAAATCCAAATGAAACGGTTACAGGTGATCGCTAAACGGCCAGCAATAGCGAACAAAAGCTATAAAGTTTTGTTTCATGATGACAATGCCAGACCACATCGTTTAAATTTTACATTGTTTAAATTTTTTATCAGATAAATAGTAAACGTTCTGAATACGCTTTTCAATGTTAAGAGCTGATTTGATTAAATGGTTATCATTGTGTTTTTTTGACCAAAATAAGCAAAATCTTTAAATGTTGAAATCGCATTTAAAGTCACATGTATCGAGAGGTGGTTGAAATTCTTCTACACCGCCCGGGTGATTCAATTCATCAGACTCGGTATCTAAAACATCGCTAACACCAAACTGACATTGTAATAGATGGATTATTTCGTAAATTCACCTGTCGCCACAACGGCATTGTCAATTTCAATAAAATCGATCCAAGGTGCTTCTATAGCATTTCATCACAATCATCGATATTTACAGATTAGATTTCGCGCTGTGATTTATTTAAACACCAACCTGCATGATTAAAGTACTTTTGTATTGTACAGGCTTTACCTTCTCTACACTCGTAAATTCATTTGATTCACAATGCTGTATCGTTTATAGCATCAAAAATTTCCTGTAATTACATTTAAGGGATTTTATTTTTTTCGATAGTCGAAGTTCTGAATCCCATTGAAGAAGCCATTTTCTGAAAATATGCGATATCATCCAAGCTTTAGTTTTCGCATCATAATCGACTGGCAAAGATTTTATATTCTTAAAGCAACACTGTTTTTTAGATGTACCGATAATAAAATGCTTTCTTTTATCACTTTCATCCAATATTGGTAAATAGCTAAAAGACCTGTAATTCTACCTTTGGAAAATATTCTTCCAGTGCATTTTCACCTTTGAATTTTAGCGTCTTGTCTGGCGTCAATTTGAAAATTAAGGCCGTTTCATCAGCATTATAAATATCCGACGGCTTAAAGGTGTTACAAATCTTCGGGAAAGCATTGCGCAACCAAATACTAAAATTAGCACATGAAACAGAATCAATCCGCTTTCTTTACTCGGCTTTTCGATTACATTCTTTTATGTTGATTTATTTTGTCAGGCGTTTCGATACATTATTGTATCATTTTCAATGATTAATAAATCAATACAGAAAATAAAAATAAAATAATACCAAAGAAATGATACAATAATGATAATATCGAAACGTCTGACAAAATAAATCAACATAAAAGGATGTAATGTTGTTTTATTTATAATAACAAATAGTTTTATTTCCTCCATTTATAATGTGTTGTTTGTCTTCCTGATTGCATCTTTGACGTTTATTAGGACATCATCAGCAATATTTTGATTGTTCGAACTCTTTTGTGGAGTGTTTAATTTATTCTCAATGCTTTGATTTGCTTCTTGAGTTCTTCCACTACTGGTTGCAGTGCCTTCATCATCCTATTTGTATCTATTATTTGTTCCTCCAGTCTTTTCTTCTCCTTTGTTTTTCCCAATTTTCCAAATTCGAGAAATCTAGGAGTGCTCTTTGTTTTGTTCCAACCAATTTCTCTTTCGACTCGTCATATGCTCTGTGATGTTTCTTTGTTTTTGTTTTTCTCTGCATCCTTTATGGTTTGTGACATGCTATTCCCCACAAAATTTTCACTTATCCTTCAAGTCGCATAAAAGATTTGCACTTTTGCATACGTTACATTTTGGTGTTCCCTCGTATCTGCACCTTATTACTGTATGTCCATAGTTTAGACAAAACTTGCAGAACATAGGGTTCGGTATATAGTGATCGACCTTTGGTGGTATATTGTCATACATTGCTATATTATTTGGTGGCGTATTTGATAAGAAAGTGATTTTAATCAGTTCCATATTTTTTTTTAGTATTCGTAGTTGAATCCCACTTGGTCATCATCTCTATTTATGTAATTTCCACCGCTTATTTTATATTGTTTATAATTTCATCAATTGATATTGTAAGGGATTTTGTCCTATTGAAATTGTAAGGGATAACGGCTTCGAAAAGGTCAAATTGTCTTAACTTTTCTGAGTTTACACATAAGTTATAGTCTTTATAATTTTTAAATATAATTTTGGTGATGTTTGCTAACTTGTTCCACTGCATTTATGTTCTCGAATTTAGTAGCCTTTAACGCTTTACCCAGGTGGATCATATTTAGATTTTTTTTTTTTTTGAAATCATTACTTTAAAAGGTCCTGAATCACTTATTTTATTTATATTTAATTCTTTGGTCATTTCTCTGGTATTGATATTGCCACTTATATTATTATAGGTATATTTGTATTTTCCGTTCCCATTTTGGATATTGTTTCAATCACTTGTGCACTTATTATGTTAATGTCTAAATATTCTAGGTTATTTGGTTCTCTATTTATAATATTTTCTTTATCTACACTGGAACAAGATGCCTTTTGGCCCCGTTAAATTCGTTTTTAATTTATTTGAATTTGTTATTGTTTAGTTATAATAATTATATCCTCGTTTGAAGTTTGTTTGTATTATTTTCCTTTTCTATACTGTAATATGCGTCGCTCGGCCCCGTTAATTCTTTTTTTAATAAATTTGTGTTAATTATTGATTCATAATTAGTTGGTTTTTTAGTAAACATATTCTCATTGGGGATACTTGTTTCTTTTTGAAACAGATTTCCTTATCACGTTTTTAACCCCACTTTTTTCTACATTAGTTTTTTTGTGTGATAATTTTTATATTCACTTTTATTTTTCCTTTTTCCTGTTTTATATTTTACCATATCATGGTCCTTTATACATACTTTCAATACTTGGGCCTGTCTTCCGAGGGTATTATAATTTTAACAAATTTTGGAGGCATGTGGGTCTCTCCACATTCCTCTATGTTTGGCGAAAAATCGCCCAATTTAGTATGTTAATACTATGGGTAGTTCTTACCTGACAAAAACTTTCCTGTGTACTTAATATTACAAGTACTAAATAGTACATATACCAATATGTACTAATTTTCAACAATGAATCTAAATTAATAAAGCCCTGAGAGTTATTTATATCTACAAAACACCAAATAAAAGAAGTTTAAAACTAATATTAGGGAACATGCATCAATATTTTGAGCTAGCTCTACTAGAAATAGCTTTTCCTACATCTTATTTAGATAAATAATATGTATATTCCTATTTTTAGTACATAAATATTTAGTACAAAGCTAAAATTTTTATGTTGAATTCGACAAATATTAACAGCAACATTTTTAACATAATGGTTGTTGTTGGTTGGGCTTTGAAAATATTTAGTTAAATATTAAATCGTATGGGTTCAACATGCCCCGACAAGATTTGACATGTCCTAAATAGTTTAGCAATCGATTGTGTATTCAAATTACCTTCGTATGATTCTCCAGCAAAGAAGTACGAATATCTACAAATCAAAATTTGTCTGCACACACAAAAGATGGTCTAATAGATAAATAACGAAATTTAGACAGGATTGTTTTTTAAACCCTTGTAACCATCAGTTGTCCCATTATGCGGCATTAAAGTTGGAGTTGTTTTTGCAGTTTCAATTTTTTTAGTATTGGATTTCTAGAAGTTCTGCGATTTTCACACAATATAGTTTTAATTATGTTTTTGTTATCTAAAAACGAAAAATTGTGAGTCGAAAATTGACGAAATTCATATATTTAGTTCGAATATTTATTTTATTCCAACACTACATAAAAAAATAATTAAATGAATTTGTACGCTTTAAATCAATTGCCTAACAAATTCATTTAATTATACAAATTATAATCAATCAAATAATAGTCAATAAAATTTGTACGGATAAAGAATAGAGATTTTATAAAAAATAAATTATTTAATTCAAGCTGAAATTAAAACAAACGGGTTAAAGAAAAATAATTCACAATGTGCAAAACATTTAAAGTTTTCAAAATTTTCCGTCAAGAAATTGTAAATTGTTTTTCGCTAATACATAATCATGTTTGTATTTAGGTCTGAGAGACAGCTGGCTTTTTTGGTAATGATCTTCTTTTTTCTCTTTTCATATTGAAGAGAAAAATATTAAACTGAATTTTCTTGCCCTCTGCTGTCGTTTTAGCATGAGGTGTCTTTCAAAATTGTTGTATACCTGAACTAGTTAGTTTAGGAACTTTCTTTCTTTTCAGACTATTTAGTCCGGCTAAGGAAATGACTGCAAATACTATTTTGTAATAAAACTTTTATATGCAGAAAATTGAATGTAAAATTTTGGGGAGCACAAAATCTTTTATCAAATTGAAATAGCTTAGTATATTAACATGACAACTTTGAATTGACGTATCTGCTAAAATGAGAAAATCCTTTATGAAAAACCAACTATCTCCCAGACTATAAAGGTAAAATTAATTTTCATCAAAAAGATTATCAAAGGTTAATCAAGACACATAAAATGCTAAGTCGCAACCATATATATTTACCTTCTTTGTTCCCACTTGCTCCACTATGTTGTCCAGCAGGTTCTTGCTTGAGCTTTATTTTGCCAGCCTCATCTGTTGGTGCGTCCTTAAATGGTGAAACATAAAAATGATGCTATGAATATTTGATTTGTTTTTGTTTTATTTTGTTGTTGTTAACATAACTATTATTAAATAGTGCGGTCTAAGGTACGCCAACTGTTGGCAACATGTTGACTAAAATAAACATTTTGTTTTCTAAATGCCCCCTGGGTAAATAAACGTCCCCTGTTTGATAAAATATAGCGACATACCAATCGGAAGAAATAAGGCAGAGAATATCAACTGAATACTAAACCTCTTACTCCAAAGCAGTGGATGGAAATTGGTGAGCAATTTTAAATTATCCTGAATTTTTATGTTTGAAATAAGAATTTTTTAATGTTAAAAAACCAATACATAGATTCCGATTTAATGAGATTTTATAATAAACGAGATGGAGAAAATAAATCCCGTAATGATTTTTCCTAAATGTGCTTTCTTTGTCCTGTAGGTAGATTCCGGTTCAGTGAAATGGAAAATCGAATGAGATTTTTGGTTACCTCGAATTTCGATTTCCTACTGAATACATAATTCGATAAATTTGCATAAATTTGTATGTTGCGAGATAATTTTTTTAGTACTACTAAATGGGATAAAATGTCAAAAATGGAATCTATTTGTCGTTAATTATTTTTGTGGTTGGATTTGCTGAGTATAATATTGTATTATTAAATCGAATAAAAACTAATTGTAAATTTATAGACGGAATAAATTAAATTCTTAAATAGCATCATTTTATTTGTGAAATATTTTAAATACCAAATTATGAAGCGTGCTAATTCTGAAACCATTAAAATCGTGCTGTGATAGACTGAAAAAACTAACTGCATAATCTCGCATTCACGATTAGGTATCTAGTTGGTGCTAAATAAGAGATTGAAATGATTATTTTACTAAGCCCGAATAATATGTTTAGTATTCAGTTGAAAACCGCTGGCTTATTTCTACAGGTTGATGTGTCGCTGTATTATATCAAACACCGTTTAAAAACTAAGCGTTTTTTATAGTAAGGATTACTTTGAACAACTAAAAAGAATTTATTAAAATTTTGTGTAAATAGGTTTGTAAAACAATAAATTAAATCCGAAATACGAGAATTTCCTGAACGGGTTTCAAGGGCAACAAAACCGCGGATGTTTTCATGTTAATAAATACATAAGGTGAAAAATACGTGAAATCAAAAATTCAACATATGGGACTGGAAATCATGTTTTATTTTGTGATTTTGATGTTTTCAATGTATAGTACTGGCTAAAAAAAAAATTTTGTAGAACACGATTTTTTGTTGTTGTTATCGTTGCAAAAGATACAGTTGGTCAAAAATTTGTGAATTTGTTGAAAATGGTAATTCATTTATGCAAATATAAAAAAAAATATTTATCCGAAAAATATAGATCATGTTTAGCACTTGTACTAAACATCAACTTCGCTATCATTTACGCTAGCTGCGCTAGTGTAAATTATCTCATTTGTTATGGAAAAGATAATTCACACTAGCGACAATTGCGGTACTAAAATGAACAAATATCACGATCTATAAAATAGGGGTCATTTTAAAGGTAGGTAAGAGAATAAGGATTAAGAAAATATTTTAAAAATATTACCATCCTTCAGTTTTTCAATTTTCAAAATGGCCGCCAAAATGTGTTTTCAGAATTTTCTGGAAAAACGATTTTTTTTTTATTTTATTTCTTTTTTATTCGCCATTTAATTCTATAACACATAAAAAAAAAATTTGTGTATTATTTTTCGTTCCCTTGCAAAACACATTATAATATCATGTCGTACTCTATTCAACATACCATTTTCTTGCAATATAAAAAAAATACGGTACGCGACAACTCAGCGAAACCAACTCGGCGACGATCAACTCGGCGACGACCAACTCTGCGACGGTAAACTCAGCGACGATTAACTCGGCGACGGACAACTCGGCGACGGACAATACTGCGACGGACAACTCGGCGACGGACAACTCGGCGATGGTAAACTAGGCGACAACAAATTGGACGACGATCAACCAGTCGACGACCACCTCGGTGACGGATAACTCGGCGCATCCAACTCGGCGACGGTTAGCTCAGCATTAAGGTGGATTTACATATCCGACGATTTTCGCGCGCCGAACATCATGTGACATTGTCACATTCAACCAATTAGAAACAACTGCTTCGCCGAATTTTCAGCACGACGAAGACATGAACAAAATTTATCTTTTCGGCGCGACGACACAGATGCATACATACATTTTTTTTAGCATCCTCTGTTTTTTTTTTCGTTTTTCGATTTGTACTATTCTTACAAGTAGCTTGTGTTTTTATTTATAAATTATGTGTGAAAATATTGTTTATGTTTTATGTATGTTTGTGTGAAAAAACTGCGCCCAAAAATGTGTCGAATATGTAAATCATCGATAATACAGCGTTCACCGAATTTCCTGCGGCAGGCAGCCGCGCCGAAAAATCGTCGGATATCTAAATCCACCTTTAAGCAATAAAAATGATACTTTTTAAAATCCCGCTTTTCAAAATCTTGGTTTTGAAAGACGTATTTTTTTAACTCAAGCCGCCCTTTCTGGTGAAGGAGAATTTTAATTTAAAGTAAAATAAAAATAAAAACCGGGATTTTCTGAAAATCGGGATTTTTATTCGCCCAGTTAGCCGTCCGAGTTGACCGTCGCCGAGTTGGTCGTCGCCGAGTTGATCGTCGCCGAGTTGGTCGTCGCCGAGTTGACCGTCGCCGAGTTGACCGTAACCGAGTTAGTATCGCAGAGTTGGTCGTCGCCGAGTTGGTCGTCGCCGAGTTGACCGTCGCCGAGTTGGTTTCGCCGAGTTGACCGTGTTCGCTTGCTTATTATTCCAATGAAAACCCTGCACTGAATTCTGCATTATAAATGAATAATTTTCTGAAAAGTACATGAAATAAGTGCTTCTGTAGGCTCCAAATTATTATTTTTATTTTTTATGAAGCTAGATTGTTGAAGTGAAATGAAGTAATAAGGAATCAGATTTTCCAGCTTCTGTATGAAGTAATCCAAAAATCTTCTAGCGGTTTTGAGTACTTTTCTCCAAATTACACCTGTAAGTTGAAATCCACTGACTGAATGATAAATTAGTATCCTCGTAGTCCTTTTCCAGAAAAGCGTTTCTCAAATATTCTCGAAATAAATTTAATCCTGGATAATTCTTGCATTTTAGAAGATAACATGTCGGCTTAGGCTCTGGACATAATACAGATGAAATGCAATCTTGGTATTTCGATATCTCTCCATACTGTATGCGTTCCACTGCTTCCTGGTTGCACACAGTTTTTAGGACGAAGCAAGCAAAATTTGGAAAATCCGATTTTTTTTTAACTCGTCGTCCTGATGGAGAATCTTGTAGCCTTCGTAGCATTCTTTTAATGTACTCAGCATTAAACGTTTTTTAACTTTTTCTATGGTTAAGCAATCGTTTTTCCCAGGCATTGTCCGACTGACTTCATCATCGTTATAATAATCATCACTGATTGATTTAGTTCATCGCTGGACGCTGATTCGTTTCCCAGTTTTAGGTGCAGGAAGACCAAGTGGGCCGTACGTTTTCTGAATATATTTAGCTTTATGCACCAAGTATTGTGTTGTGTTGAACTCTTGTTGAATTTGTTGTATGGTTAGTGACTTCGGCAGTGTAGTCAGCAGCTGTATCTTATCACAGTTTTTTTCCAATTGTTTGAATTTGCTTTTCAGTTGCTCCATGAATTCGTCATATAAATGCGTTTGTGGATTGATGGATTCACAAGGGGGTCGATTCCAGGAGTCAAAGATGATGATGTTGATGGTACTATTGCAGCTAAGTTGATTAATTTTTGTTGTTGATGCTGTTGCTTAGCTGCTAGTTTACTGGCGTATATGGGCGATATTCCAATATCTGATAATGGGCTAGATACTCGATACTCTAGCAATTCGCAACTCTGCAAATATGGCGGATTTGCTAATCGAAAATTTGCTTGCGTAAACTACTTGATTATTTTTGCAAAGTAAAATATATTTTTGTATTCAGCACAAACGTTAAAGTGTGTTAGAGTATCCCATTTTCTGAAATTCAGAAACAAATTGGGTTGCTAAATTATCGTGTATAACATTTCTAGCAAATTCGCAAAAAATAATTGCTTATCTGCTTATCTGAGTATCGAGTATCTAGCCCAATATCTCATTGATTTTTTGAAGGACGTTCGCAGTTTGTATTTGGCGTTCTTCACTATCATTCCTAATGGAACTTGTTTTAGAATCTACTGTAGTTGATGACGATTTCGGCGTAACTGCGGCATCTGATGGTAAAGAGATTGGTGATGTCTCTGTTTCAATTTTCCGACGTTTCAAAACAATATTCATATAACAACTTGTACAATTGAATAAATTTCTATTTCTTCCAATCAAAGGCGGCAGAAAATCCATAAGATTACTATACACCATGATACAACGATTTTCCTTTATTAGATAGACTCACTAGAAAATATATTGTCGCTACTATACGAATTGTGGTGACCTTAGATTTTTTAATTTTTCTTGTTTAGTATTATTTCTGTGTGTATGTGTATGTTGTGTGTATGTAATTGCATTATTATGCAAAATCAAGGATATAATAGTACATTGTGTCATTAGGATTAAAAGTGATACTTTGTTTGACGAGCAATTATATTTGCATGCGAGGCGAAGCGCAGCGTAGCCGAGCAAAAGCAAATATAATTGCGAGTCAAACAAAGTCACTTTTAATCCGAATAACACATACTATTTTTTCTCCAACGAAGAGTTTATGTCATGTCGGTTGTACATTACTAATTATACGAGTAAGTACAAATTATTTAATTAAAACTTGAAAATTGAAACTAATTTTGTTGAAATATTTTGTAAAACTAAGGAGGTCATGACTTTCAAAATTGAAACTAATTTTGTTGAAATATTTTGTGAAACTAAGGAGGTCATGATATGAACGAAAAATAAAAAAAATAAAATAATTATTTCATATATGTAGCTACATACATTATACATATTGTTGGATTTTCACTATAATATTTTTCTCCTAGTATTAAAAGTGCCTACTTTTACACCAAGGATTAAAAGTGTAGCTTAGCGACACACACATTTTTTAAAATAGTAAGAAAAAGGCCTACTTTAATACCCATAAAAACAAGAGGCTTTTAAGACGTTGGGAGAAAAAGATATTTATTTCAAGTCACCGTTTTAGTTCATTTTTTGAACGTTTCATGGTGGGTTTATCTATATTAATTCTATCATGCTATACACTTTTCGTAAATTTTTAGAGCATTTCGAGCCAACTAACGGCTTACAACAATTTTTAAATTTATTCATTATGTAATTGATGTAATACAAATTCACTATATGATAGACTAAAATTCGAATTTTATTTAAGTCAATGTTACTTACTTTTACCCTTTAAATTTGAACTACCTAAATATTTATTTTAACACTTATTTATACCAAAAACTATTGTTACAACGGTATTGTTATAATGAATGTTAGATGACGAAATAATTTTAATAGCCCCATCTGTTTCTACCTGCTTTTTTTAAATGGTCTCTAATTTTATGACGAAAATGAAATAAAGGCAAATGACCATATGTTTCAATGAGGCGTGCTGTATTTAATAAACATATAGCTTGATTACTACTTAGTACACAGGTCAGACATACTTTATGAAAATAGATGACAAAACAACATCGCCCATTTTAGAAGATAAGGAGACGGCTGAATTCCTAAATTTCATTACTGTACTTTTATTAAGGTAACTTTACCAAGTTTTATTTTTAGGTAAAATATTATTAATCATAATATTCTTAAACATTAAAATATACATCAATAAACATAAATAACAAAAAACCGCGTGTAAATCGGTAAATCGGTTTTCCAGAAAATTGGGAAAACCCATTTTGGCGGCCATTTTGAAAATGAAAAACTTAAAGATGGTAATATTTTTAAAATATTTTCTTAATCCTTATTCTATCACCTTTAAAATGAGCCCTATTTTATATTTTTCGGATAAATACTTTTTTTTATATTTGCATAAATGCACTGCCACTTTCAACAAATTCACAAATTTTTGACCAACTGTATCTTTTGCCACAACAACAACAACAACAAAAATAGTGTTCTACAAAACATTTTTTTTTACCCAGTACTACACATTGAAAACATAAAAATCACAAAATTAAAACATGACTTCGAAAATTTTTTGATTTCACGTATTTTTCACCATAGAGCAATATTACAAAGCAAGCTTCCAAAATTTTGTTGGAAGAATCTAATCGTTCCCATGAATGAAGCTAGAGGAATTGAAACTAAGGAATTTAAGCAAATTTGTTTTCCTAGATTGGTAGGACTGCCTTTTATTATGGTGTCAACTTTGAGCGCGATATGTCAACCAGTCTGTTTACAGCATTTGGTTAAGTCAGTTTACGATTAATGAAATTATTGAACAAAGGGTTTACATTAATTTTTGTGTTACAAACGAAATTTCTGGTGCTGACGCGAAAAAATCAATCAGAATTACAGGAAAACAACTCGAATGGGTTTTACACGACGATACCGCGCCATCACACCGAGCTACGATTTTGAACGGATATAAGGCTAAAAACTCAATAAATACCATCGATCAACCACCATATTCACCTAATTTAGCCCCATCTGACTTTTTCGGGTTTTCCAGACTGAAATTGTTATTTCGTGGAACCCGTTTTGACTCCAATGAAGACATTAAACAAATTTCGAATAAATACGAATAGGCGGAGGCGGTAGGTAGAATTCCTTGCAAATGCCACCAAGCTAAAATTGTACAGAGTATTGATCGCAGGTGCATTGTGAGGTTAGGGTATGACAGGAGGCCGCTGCTGGGTAATTACGAAAGTTAGCTGAATAACGACATTCGAAACACCAGTCATGCGTACATACTTAGCCTTAAAAACGATGATAATTTGATAAAATTAAAGAACAGAAGTCACAGTCCATGGTGTGGCTCCACTTCTTAACGAGTGCCCTAGTTTATTCTGATTGTTTGGAATAATAAGAAAAGCTGGTTCGTCTGGGCAGATTATTGACATTCCTGTTATTAGAGATAAGACAAATATTTTAAAATTTTGTTTAGAAAAAGGATATTAGTATTCTGTATTATGCACAATATTTTCATAAAATTTTATAATCTGTACTTCGGTTGAGCGATTGGATTCATTACTTTTTAACATTAGCGAAATAAAAATCAACACTTGTGCCGCAAATTTAAATTGTAACGCATAATCCAAGCGCTCTTTCTATAAATGACAACTAAATTGAAAAGTAATCTTGCAAGGAGACTTTTCATCACCGTTGGATTTACTTTTTGCCAGAACATTAGCAAGCAGTTGTTATTTGAATTTGTTAAAAAAAACACACGAATTTATGTATAGACCTATTATTTGGTCGTTTTGTCGGATATTTTGTTTATCAAAAAATGTAAATAGTTTTTTTTTAAATCGTGTCGAGTGCAAATTGAAAAAAATAAGAAATATAGAGCAGTGGTTGTCAATCAGTTTCTTGCTACCATTGAAATTCAATAAAAATATAAAAGGTTCTATCAGAACTTCGGTCCGGAAAAATAAGTGCATACGTGAACTCATCTCATGTCCACTCAACCTAATCTCCAACGCGACTCCCATATCAACTCCTAACACAAATCCTTAATGCCATCGTCCTGCAAATCAATCTCAACCCGACATTCCACTCCATTCCACAAAATCAGCATGGTCGAAAAAATTACATGCTTACGTATACTCAACTCAAATCAACTTAATCTAACCTTTAAATCAACCCCCAAATAATTCCCCAACTTCCCCAACAACCGCAACTCAAGTTCAACTCAATCTCAACTCGAGCCAAATCTCAACATTATACTCAACTTTAAACCCACCCGAAATTAACCCGATTCGAAAAACCATATGCATCAGCATGATGAAATCAACTAAAATTAACTTAATCCAACCTCCAACTAACCCCTCAACTCTTACCCACTCCTGGCCTCTTGTCTCTTATTACATAGTCAAGTTATATGGATATTTCAACGGCTGTATTCAACGTAACATAGTGTCCATACAAATCATGTAAATACAAAACTCAGTAGTTGCATACGAATTATTTCGGATACAATTAAAACAACACCATTACTATGGCTGCCGATATTGTCCAATATTTAACCACCAAACCTTAGAACACTGTTAGCATTATACAAAGAACATTTAAAAATTACAAGAAATTTAAACCTTCCTATTCATTTCGACATCGATGGAAGAATAGAAAACCGTTTGAAGTCTAGAAAACCTTTTGGACAAAAATTGCTGAGTTGGGAGACCTAACCAATTATGACATCAATAACAACTGGAAGGCACTTTTCAATGAATCAGAGTTTGCCAACAAGCATCTAATCGAAGATCCAACATTAGTTGTCCCTGGATTTACAAATTTAAGATATCGTTGGACCTTAGTCAATAGATTTAGAACAAATCACGGGGTGACAAATTCTGAATTAAATCGTTACAACCATGAAATTTCAGCTGCCTGTGATTGTAGGCATCCTATACAAAATATTGCTCACATTTATCAAGAATGCATACTTAGAATATTTAAAGGCGGATTGGAGGAAATTCATCAGATGACTGACGATGCGATATTGTGGATGGATATAAGCTTAATAATAATAATAATGGATATTTTTGTTTTGTAAAACTTTCTAATCGATTTTTCACCAAATTAAAAAAAGTTTAAGTGTCGTCACGTGATTAAGTATAATTATATTCTGAATAAAGAACAAGTTGGTATTTTTATTTTTAAATTTAGAAACTCTCCAAAAAAAAAAATGAAACTTACTTTTTGAATCTTTGATTGGTTTTCTGCCATAGCCTCACAACGTTCACGTTCTTTTAATTTGGCTGCTTCTTCTTCTTCCTATTAGTATTATGTATAACCAAATAAATATACAAAAAAAAAAAATTTAGTTTAATAACAAAAAAATATTTTAGTGTTTTTATAAATTACTCTCAGAGCCTCCTTTTCAGCCGCTTCTTCTCCTTCAGCCTTCATTTGCAATTCATCGAACGACAAAACCAGAATAATTATCATTAAATTAACTAAACAATATGATCCCAGGAATAAAGCAATAATAAAGAAGAGCATATGCCATGGACCAGCCGATCGTAAAACTAATTGATATAAATTTTCCCAAAAATCTTGTGTCATCAACCGGAACGCAGACAAAAATGCCCAACCATATGAATCAAAATTAGTATAACCATAATTTGGATTATGGCCATAACCGGCTAAGCATATATATTCTGATTCACAGGTTCCAGTACCTGAAGAATTTCCACATAGCAAATAATCGTCTAGAATTGGATCCCAATCCCAATTACCTAAGGAAAAAAAATTTTTTTTTTTTTTAAATTTTTAATACATAACAAAAATATCACTTATCAGTTTATCAAAAAAATACTTACTTTGATTTTGATTAAAGTTTTCCCAATTTTCATCCGTTAAATTACCCCATGAACCATCATCGGGAAATTGTCTAATGCACTTTTGTGTTAAAATACCCATATACATTTGTAATCCCAGTAAAGCGAATACCGATAGTGAGAATATAGCTAAAATTATCAAATCGCGAAGATTTTTTACAGATTCTACAATAGCATTGACGAATCGTTTTACAACTAAAAAGTAAACAAAAAAAGATAAAAATTAATATTTTTAATAATAATAATGTTGTGATTATCTTCTGAAGTAAGAAAATTATTAAATCTTATCAATAAGTTTGTTTCTAACTACGATTAATATAATAGAATCTAACCGTTGGGATTCATCGCATTAGAGATCAATTTTCAGCTGTTTCAATGCCATTAAAAAAAGTTCGCAAACGTCGCATCCCACTCGTTGCACAAAATTAGATATTTCTTATTATTCAATTATTGCATAATGATAGTTATTATTACTGAGGATAAAGTTGGTGAGACAAGAGATATTGATCAATAACATTCAAAACTTCCTGCTACAATCCCTGATAACGCACTGAGAGGCAATCTTGAGAAACAAATGTGTAATCTAAAATGCATTTAACTTATTTCAAATTTTGGTAGAGCGCTAAGAGCTGGCAAAAAGAGTGCGGTTAATGCATTCATATAATTAAAATTAAGACTTCATCAAACTTTGGGGAAGCAAACCTTTAAGATTATTTTCAACTGATTTAAAGGATAATTCAAAAATTCTTACCTGGAATAATAGTCATCATTTGTAAAGCACGCAGCATCCTTAACGGTGCAAAATTACCCAATCCTGTTCCCAGAGAAACATAGCTAAAATATACGGATATAACAATTAACATTTGTAAATCTTATATTTATGTATATTTTTTGTAAAATTACATTTCTTATTGGAAGTCTAAATACTAAATTTCTAATATTTTTATATTAGTATAGAGTAAATAATAATTACAACAAAAATAAATATTTTTAACAAGTCTGACAAATACGTATACTGTAAATAGTGGTTCACCTATTGAAACCCAATAAATATTTTTTTTAAAAGTCGATTAGAGTGTTTAAATTTAGAAAAATATGTTCAGTTTTCTGGCTTTGGAACTGTAAGATTCTTGCCCAGTTTCAATGACAGCGACTGCACCAGATTTTTCCTTGTTGCTGATGTCCTTTCCGCCCATTTTTCGAAAACATAGAATTTAATTATACTATACAAAATTTCACTTTAACACCACTGTACTCAAATTCTGATGTCACAGAATTAATTTCTGCCACAACTTATCGAATTCTAATATGTTTTTATCGAATACTGGTATAACTATCGAATACCGGCATGGTATTTAGAATTTTGATATTTCAAGCTGTTACATGAATTATTGAATTCTGACATCATAAAGCCAAACGCTAAAGAAATTTATCGAATTATGTTATGTTATGAATGACATATGGAATTCTTTGATATATAATCTCAAGACTTCAGAATTCGATATATCATCCCAAAAGCCGAGATTTTATATCAGAATATGACACGATATATTCAATTCTGATATGATATCTCGAATTTTGAGATGATGTATCGAATTCTAAAGTCATGAGATGATATATCAAATTCTGATAAGACCTTACGGAAATTCCAATACGGAAAAAGTTAAAATACATGTGACGTGACATATAAAATTTGACTTGTGATATCGAATTCTAAAGCCAAAAAATGATATTTTGATATAACCTATCGAATTCTGAGATAACATATCGAATTTTGAGATGATTTACGGAATGTTGAAGGCTTCATGACAGATTTACTAAATTGTGACAACCTTTCAAATTCTGGAATGACATAACGAATTCTGATCTATTGAATTTAGATATAAATAACTCAAATTCTGGCTTGATATATTGAATTATGTCATCATTTATCTAATTTTGATATAATACCTTAGACAGGCACAAAATTGATCGCGATTTTTATTTATCCCCATTGTCAAAAATCGCGTTAGAAATAATCCTGTTTTTGTGAAAATCGTGTAATGCCAACAGGCAAAAATCCTTTAATAACCTAGAATTCGCGATTATTCGGTTTGTGTCTGCCTACGGTATAAGATATACAATTCTGACATTATAAGTTTATATTCTGACATGTCATATCGAATTTTAACGTTGTATGTAGAATTCTGATATATAGAATTTTGACACCAAAAATTCAAATTCTGATTTCAGACATATCGAATTTAGACAGCATTAACTCTAATTTTGACAGGACAAATCGAATTCTGGCTTGATATATCGAATTCTAAAATTATTTATTGAGTTTCTAGATTTTCCCTTGGTATGTCAAATTCTGACATGATTATCCGAACTACATACTACATTATAACATTATTAATCGAATTCTGATATGATTTACCAAATTTTGTCATGATATATTGAACTCTGACATCATAAATTCAAATTCTGGCTTGACATATAGAACTATGCCATGATTGACACATTATACATACATAAATTCCGACAACAAAAATGTAAATTCTGAGATGATGTATCAAATTCAGACGTGATACCTATATCAATTCTGACATCATATATTCAAATTCTGACATGAAATATCGAATTCTGGCTTAATATCATGATATAACGAATTTTGACATCTGATATTTAATTTATGATATGACGTATCGAATCAAAACAATTTATAGGATTCTGGCATAATATCTCGAATATGTGACAAGTCGATTTCTGACATGATATATCGAATTTTGGCATAGTATATAGAATTCTGGCATCATAACTACAAATTCTGATATTTCATATCTAATTTTAATATAAAGGCTGCGGTCGAATTCTCGGGTAAATCATTTACTGCGGTAAATTTAGATTTTTAATGTTCGTTTTCTGTTAAATTACGCATTTTTTTCTATTTTTTACTCGTTCAATTCTTATAACAATAAAGAATAAAGTATCTAATCGTAAAAGATTTACCATTTTTTATTTCCTTTACTCTCCAGCAAAAAAAGGTAAATGCATTTACCGAATTTTGCTGATTTACTCGAGAATTCGACCGCAGCCAAAGTATAGAATTCTTCATGATAACTTGAGATATCGAATGTTGAGTAAAGTATCTATTTTTGGCATTAAAGATTCAAATTTTGACGTGACATATTGAATTTTGACATGATATTTCGATTTTTAACATAATTTATTTTATTCTGGTATGATGTATCGAATTCTGACAGTCAAAAATTCAAATTCGGACATGACATATCAAATTCAGACAGAATATATCGAGTTCTAACATCAAAAATTCAAATTCTGATGTTGCAAGTCTAACTCTTAAATTATTTATCGGATTCTGACATGATCAAATTCAGACAGAATATATCGAGTTCTGGCATCAAAAATTCAAATTCTGACATGACTATGGTATTCTGGCATAATACCTCGAATATGGTGCATGGCGAATTCTGGCGGGATATATCGATTTCTGACATAATATATAGAATTATGACATCATAAATGCAAAACTGATATTGTATATCTACATAATTGTGACGTGAAGTAAGGAATTCTGACATGAGATATCGAATTTTGACACCAAAGATTCTAATTCTGGCTTGACATAATAAATACTTCGAATTTTGATTTGATATGCCGGTTTCTGACAAAATGTATCGAATGGTATTTGCTTGGATACATAATATCTCATTGGATTGATATAACTGACAATTTCCGTTGGTTTTGTGGCCGCAGCCGTGAATGGATATATCAAACTAATTTTTACATTAAACGTTCAGCCAAGCAATACAAGGGAAAGAACTCTGTTAATTTGAACGTTACTCCTTTAAAAACTAACCGAACACCCGGTTACACGAAGGTTGTTGTTGACAAACCTAAAATGAATTAAGGTGGAGTTATGGCATAGACCAATTAGGATATAACTTGGGTTATTCTCACCCGATTTGGATGAAATCCGACGTGTGCGAGGGAATTTGAGCCAATTTGGAAGAAATCCAACATGTTCAATGGAAACGCGATTCTCATATGAATTTAGATGAAGTTTTGGAATATGGCCAGTTAGGATGGAACTTGGATCGACACATTTTTTAACTGATTGTGATAAACTTTGACGATAATTATTAGAAGTTCTGAACTATATGTAAGTTCTGATCCACACATTTTTTAAATTTTTAAAAAACACTTGTTAAATATTTCGCAAAATTTCAAAAGGTTTAAAAAATCACTCGATCGATTTCGGCTTGTTAGGCCATCATCAGGAGTATCTACTAAACTGTAAAAATAAAAATATAGATATAGTTGGAAAAAGCAAGAAATGAAACAAAAATATACAAATAAAAAATGTGGGAGTGGTAAACAATAGAAATGGTGAGAGCAATAAACATTAAACATTAAAAGGGGGTGAGGTAAACATAGGTATATGATTATTGATTAGTCAACGGCCGAATAACAAAATTCCAGATGTTGTTTTTCCCCTTCTTTATTTTATTATAACCCGACGTATTAGTCATTTTATGGGATGGTATGAGTATGGGAATAAAACAGTGCGGGGTCGGTAATTGGTGAGAAACGGATTTCTCTCTGTTCCTTGAGGATATTTTGGTTAAGAAATATAGCTTTTCGGATTTCGTAAGATTCTAAGTTGTCTAAACGTTTGCTTTTTGGTTGTACATGTAATATTTCTAAATTGTTTAAACTAGATGTGTGATTTTCTAACGTTAAATTATTATATAGGAAAAACTAGCCAACGGATTAGTAACATCGTGACAGAATATACAGATCTTAGTTTTGCTTTTTATAATAATAATACAATTAAGAAAATGATTTTTAACAATAAACCAAGAATTGATCGCTTTTCCAAGTCTGGCGTTTATAAGATCAATTGCAATGATTGTAGTTCCTCTTATATCGGACAGACTGGGCGCAATTTTGAAGTTAGAGTTAAAGAACATTTATCTGGTAGCCATGAATCATCCCTTGGCTGTCGTGTTCGATTGTAAAACGACGTGAAAGTATTAACTTCCAAAATAAAAAAAATTGGCTGCTTTAAGCTGCTTCTTCGGATTTTATTGAAGTTTTTGAAAAATAGGTTGGGGAAAAAGTATTGAGAGATTTTTTGCAATTTTTTGATTAAATTTTTCTTTTATTCAAAATCAGTTTCAGTTAAGAATATATTGGCTATTATTAGCTTCTATGACCTTTTGTCATTTTCGGGAAGTTTCATAATTCCATTGGTGTAAAACTTCTGTGGTATGTAGTACTTTTTTCAAGCCAACTTTAGACCATCGAGGGAGTTTTGCAGGGATTCAAACAAATGGTAGTCAGAGGGTTCTAAGTCTGGGCTATACGGTGGTTACATCAAAACTTCCTAGCCAAGCTCTCTCAATTTTTGCCGGGTTATCAAAAATGTGTGTGCCGGCCGTTGTCATTGTGGATGACAACGAGCTTTCTATTGATCGATTCTGGCAGTTTTCTTGAATTGCATGTTGCAATCTGGTTAATTGCTGATAGTAAAGATTAGAATCAACCGTTTGACAGAACCGTTTGACCAGGTTCTAGAATCTCATAATGTACAATTCCCTTATAATTCCACTATACACACAGTTTAACCTTATGGGGTGTCAATCCTGGCTTTGAAATGGTTTGAGGAGGTTCAACTTTCTTTGACCATGATATTTTTCGAACGACATTCTCATATTTTACCCATTTTTCATTGCCAGTAATGATTTGTAAATAATCGAAATTCGGTCAATCAAATTTTTCATCGACAATTCCTGCGGCATCCACACATCGAGTTTCTTTGGGTATTCAGCCTTACACAAATTGTTTAAAACTGTTTTGTGGTCGATATTTAATTCCTTAGCAGTGGCATATCTGCTTATGTGTCGGTTTTCGTCGATTTTCTGTAAGATTTCATCGACTTTTTCACTGATAGGTCGACCAAGGCAATTTGCATCTTTGACATCGAAATTTGGCTGTCTCACAAATAGGGGTTGTCAACAGTAATCAGAGACCCAAGAAACCCCTGAGCGCAGATTTTGAGATAATTTCCTTGAGTTTTTGACTTTTGGCCAGCTTTTTTGGAATCGGCTTAATAAAGTCTTAAAAATCGCTTAAAAAAGTAGAAGCAAAACTTAAAGAAGAACAGAAAACAAAATGTAAATATAATAATTTTAGAATCCCACTTTCAGTGAATCGATCGAATTTCAACATAATCGGTTTAAGAATAGCCAAGTTCATCCTACTTGGCTATATTCCAGAACTTTATCTAAAAATCATTTAAGAATCCCATTTTCAATGCACATGTCAAATTTCACTAAAATCCGTTAAGAAATAGGTAAGTTCCATCCTAATTGGCTGAACGTATAATTGTTCAATTTGAAATTTAAAAGGATCAATTTGAATTGTAAAAGGATCAATTTGAAGGGTAAAAGGTCCATTTGAAGTGTAAAACTTGTATTCTTGTTATAAATTATTAATTTTTTGTTTGTTAATAATAAATATGTAAATAAGAAAATAATAATAAATAAACCAATATAATGACAAAAACAAATGTCTAAATATTTAATAAACTTACGCCAACACTAAAATTATGAATTCCAGCCAATGCCATCCATCTCTAAGGTATGCAAATGGATTTAAAATCAAACCACGTGCCGTCACTTTAACAGCTGCTTCAAATGTGTAAATTCCAATGAATATTAACCTAAAAATAATTTAATTCCAAATTTTAAAAATTTTTCAACATGTAAAAATAAGTTTTTGTTCAAGGATTTAGTTTTAATTTTATATTTTTTTATATTTGGACGATAAATATTACTATTTCTTGAGCTAATATCGGGTTGGTAATACAAAAATCCCAAAAAATCAGGTTTTTTAAATATAACAAATTTTTGAAATATTATTTTAATTCGTTTTATATTTTAAAGGATGGGGGCTACCGCCCCCAAACAGCCGTTTTGAAGATTTTTTGAAATTCTAACATTCATAGAAATTAAAATATTTTTACATCATTTTAGCATTGGACCCTTTGCGCAAGGATGACAGGAAAATGTCAGAAATTTTAAAAAATATTTTGTGGGGGGATTTTTATTTTTGGGAATATTATGAAATCTCAGATATATCGTATGGGAGGGATCAACAAAAAAATACCCAAAAAAGAAAAATCTCGAAAAACACAAATTTAATTGCAAGAAGAATCCATTAGATTTTTATTAACAAGGAGAGAACCAATGCTAAGCGGCTTTGAGGAGTTATTTGTTTTAGTATGTGAATAATTATTAAAAAACATAAATTTGTGAAACACCTTCTCGAAAATAAAAATGTCAAAATAAAATCTCGAAAACAAAAATCTCAGATTACTAGGATTTTTTTTAACAAAGGTTTTAATTCGCGTGCCTACTCAGCCGAAAAAAATGTAGGCCCCTATTTAAAAAAAATAAACAAGTTGTTCCTGAAATGACCCTCTTTCACAAGTCATTTCATGGTTATCAAACTTAATTCAATTACATGTTCCCTTCCAAACCAACCAATCATATTTTGGAAAATTTCTGCGAGGTACAATGCTTAATTTTCGAGTTATTCAGGTAGGCCAAGTTAAGTGGTTGTTCATAGTTTTGTTCGAATTGTCTATAACATATTGGGCTTGATAATGAGTTCTATAGCTCAGTGTCTAATTCATAAAGGATTCAATCCGTCTCAAAAATAATTATTATTACTAATTTTTTATTAAAATGTTGATTTTATTACAAATTTAATTAATAACAAAAATGTGTTACTTACTCAGCTGATTCAGCTATTGGCGTTGTTGGCATAATCATAAATAAGTAATTAACCAGAAGTGTTATCATAATGAATAGTGAAAATAAAGGATGTACCAAAATATTAATGGATCCCCGGCGTATCGGGTTAATTGGATCGAGAAACCACATTGCGTTTGATGCAGAAAAACGAAATATATTCTTCCACTTACTTACTACTACAAATGTCTGAAAATTAAAAAAAAATAATAATAATTAATTAAACAATTATTTAGAATATTTAATTTGAATATTTTCAAAAAATCATGTTTGGCATTTTTGGCACATCTACATAAGTAAGTAGTGTTTACAGTCTTTAGTGCCAAGCTCTAAATACCTAAGTTACAGTAACAGATCATCGAACCAACTATTAATTATAGCCGCGTTTCAACGAGAAATTAAAACAATAATATAATTCTGCAAATAATTTAAATCAATCCCTAAATTTAGATATCACATTTTGCGCTTTGTAGACGACGTTTTTTTCATTTTATTTTGAAAGGTTGATAATAAAATGACATTTCGATCAATTTCATAATCAATAATTTCTTTATAACGTAATAATGAAGGATTTATAATGTTTAAATTACTAAATATTATATGACCTTGTAGGTCGTTTATTATTCTACTTGTTATGAAATTTTGAATAATTTGCCTGTCATCTCAAATTGTATTATATAATTTAAATATGGTTTCATTAAGATTATTAATTATGTTTATTCACATTTGATGTTAAATTTTCACTATTTGTGTCGATTAAATTTAAATGTCCGTTGATTATTTGTCAGCCTTCGTCGTATGTATTGAATGAGGTCCTCTTCGGTACAGTAAAATTTCTAATTCGTTTAATAATAATTTACCCTTAATTTCAGTAAAATGTGTTATTTGAGATATGGCTTTCTTAAGTTCTAATATTGTGGTTTCTATTAGAGTTAAATCTACAAAATGTAATGAATAGTTGCATGTCTTCAGTGTTAAAGTTTCGATTTCTTTAAAACTAGTGTATTAATCTGGAATTTCTCTACTAGTAGTTGAGCATGTGTCGGTATTGTTAGTGTCATTGTCATTAGTATCAGGATTATTGTAGTCGTTCGATTTGCAAATTTCAAAGGGCTTTTAATATTTGTGTGGTGTATGTTAGTTAAGTCATGTTTTCTAAATTTCAGTTGATCTATTAAAAATATTACGTTTCATTAGACTGGTATCTGATCCAGTATCTAATATACAATTGATTGTTTTGTTAACGAAGGTTAACTTTACTATGGGGAGTTGGTTTGCGAGGCGGTTCTGTAAAATTTATTTCTTGATTAAATTCTGAATTTCTAGTAATTGTATCTACTTCCATCGGTTTGACTTCTTGATTATTATTTCTAATTGGTATATATCTGTTAGTAGTAAACTGTCGACTGTACTGCCCCGAGTTATTATTGTTTATATTTCGTTTATTAATGAAGATGTTGTTACTGTTTTTATTCATTTCATACTCTAATTTGATAATGTCATCAGATAAATGTATTTCTGATTTGCATAATAAATTATCTAACTGTACTTTAGCCCTTACGGGTAGATGCGCTAATTAGCCAAAGTGGCTTTGAATATAACTATTTAGATTAGTAAAATGTGTAAGTGATAGTAAAAATGGTTGGTTGATTCTTAATGGTCTGATGCTTGAAAACCGTCTTCAGATAGGTCTTCAAAGATGTAATATTGATTGCAATATTTAGTGCAGACTGCTATAATCACTACAGTATCTGCGAAACTTGCTGGATTTGTGAAAGCACCCAACACAATTTTTAAAAAAATATTAAAATACAAAATGGTTGTTAAAGACTAACTCACTTCACATTATCATCGTATAAATTCACCAGTAGAAAATTTAATTCTTGACTAAATATAAAAAAAATTAACAATAAAAATGCCAAACATTTGTTTCCAAAAGTAATTTAATTAAGAAATACTCACCCCTTGTTTCGCATAGAATGGATCAATATCTTCAAGAAGAGTGGAGGACATTTCCTTAGGGAAGCTACGCTGCATTCGAAGAGGCAACTTTACTCCCTGTTCGAGTGTAAAATCTGGATAGGCCTGTTCATCCTCGTCATTTGTCTAGATTAAATATAAAGAACATTTCAATATAAAATTTAATGTTTTGTTAATTAAATAAAATTAAGAACTTTATAAAAATGGCGACGACATTTTCGATATTTTTGATAATTTCCCTAAGGTTTTTTTAGTGGGGGAAATTTTACATTTAGGTGTCTTTCACTAAAATATCTTGAAAACTACAAAAGAAGCTTGCGCCTGCGATCTGTAGCTACGTGTCAAAAATGAGCGGTGGTTTGTTTTTAGTTGTTACTCGAAAACTGATGCGCCAATTTCAATGACACAACATTTTTTAAGCGCAGCTCGTTGTACTCTTACCACACACCACAAAAAAATTAATTCAATCTAGCAGATCCAATAAAGGCCGCTTAGAAGTGAAAATAGCTATATACTGGAAAAGTATAACCATTTTATGCTATTGCATGTCGGAGTGTTGTTATTATGCCAGAATGTTAACTAAAATAGAAGTAGTCGATACAATTTTGAGACAATTTGTGCATGTCACTTGTTTTATTTACGGAAGGCATCACTCAACGTACAACATGCATTGCGTAACGCATTTGATACAAGGTGTTAAAGAATTTGGCAAATTAGATCAGTTTTTTGGTTTCGCATTTGAAAGTTCAAATATCCTGTTCCAAATCTGTGCTAAAGATTGATTAGGATTTTTAAGAGACGTTTTAGAACAGACATAAACTGTTCTAAAACGTCTTTGTAAAAAACTTAATCAACCTTTAGCACAGATTTGGAACAGGATATTTGAACTTAATAATGCAAAAGTTTTAAATTTTTAAAAACATAATTCTAACGAAGCTTATCCTAAATTACAAAGAAAATATTTACAGGAAGGTAGAACGTTCTATAATAGGATTTTGTTTAACCCGTAAAGTGCGTTGTGCGGTCCGTGGGACCGCTCAACTTTTCAAAAAAACAAGTTATCTCCACTCCAATTAATTTTTTTTCTGCAACTTTTGATATCTTCCTAATCGAAATTTTCGGCATCGTTCTAATTGAATAAAAAATAATTAATATAAAATTGCGCTTCGCTGGAACGCACCACTCTTTCCATGCAACTTTTCCACGACGCACTTTACGGGTTAAGAATTTTCAGTTCGAAACGATAATCGGAATTGTTGGGTTTTGTTGACATCTAAAACCATTGTGAAATTTTCACGTGCAGAAGTAATTGAAAATGAAATTTATATTTAGGGTTGTGAGGTAACGGATCCCACAGATTTCTATCATATTCCTATCGCATCAAGCAAATTGGATATTTTTGAAGCTACGTTTCCAGATCAATTTGAACAACAACATCAGTCCAAAGAAATTAAAAAAAAAAATATTTGCAATGAAGCAGCAGTTACAGTCGGATCGATTTGTGTTTTTTCCAATACTGATTATTAATTTTGTATATTGGCCACAAAATTATAAAAGAGCCATTTCAAACAAATTAGATGTGGAAGAGACATGGGAAAACTTTGACTGCAAAATTCTAAAACGAAATTTAAAATTTTTAGTGAAGCAAAACGAAAAGAGAAACATTTTGAAGTTTACTAAAATTAACGAAAATATTCCATCCAAAAAAAAAAACTCGCATTTTCTCAATATAACGGCGAATTCGAAATATCTTTGCCGAATATAGTATATAAAGTACTTCCTACTATTGAAAATAAAGAAATTAACACCGAAATACCACAATTAGTTCCAATTAAACAAACCTCACTACCAACCAATAAACAACCATTTCAAAATAAATCTAATTTAAATGACAACATTGAATTATCGAAATTACTTATTTTAAAAAGTTAACCAATTGAAGGATTGCAGGAGATTCCAAATCAGTTACAAGTAATGCAGAAATCAGTGGTTGATCCAGTATCGAATAGTTTATCGAACACATTTAATATTTTCAATATTAAATCCAATTAACCTAATGCCGGAAGTTAACATTACGTCGAATGAATTTGCAACTTCTGTATCCCGAAGTGATTGCTTTGTTATATACAGTGAACTGAAACCAAAAAATACAATTGAGAAAATTAAACAACTAGAAGACAAGCTTAAAACAATTCGCCAAAATCAAATTAAAATTTTAGAAAATCAACAGGAAATGATGCGATATCAAAATCTAAGTAAAGAGTGCCTATAGAAAATATATTATTGTCTTTAAAAAAAACGGAGACGAAAATTTTAAAAAATAAGTCCTTTGGACTTCAAAAATTTCCTTTCTAACTGTACTTTAACCCGTATTAGAAATATCAAAATCCCCCGTACTTTGAGCTCGCACGAACAAAAATTTCTAATAATAACTTCATACATTAAGTATAAGGCAAGAACGTACTGACTTAGCGAATTATATTCACTAAATTAAAACTCAAGGAAAACCCTCATTTCGGTGTGTTTTATGCCGATACAAATAATGGAATGAGAAGTTTCTCTGCATATTAAAATCAATAAGATTCTTTCGGCTTTTTATAGACAAAATAAATTAACAATAATGGCATTCACAATAAATAAATTAACGGCAAATAAATTAAAAAAGAAAAACAATAAATTTTAATATTAGTTTAGCCTTATGTAATCTTTTAAATTAGTAGCTATTTATTTTAGAACAGTTCATGTAGTCTGTTTACATAGGCCCGCACCATAGTATTGGTTTTAAATTGAAAATGTATTAAAATTATATAATTTAATATTTTATTTATATGAATTACACGTTCTAAGTTGAATTACATATAAAAATTTTTAATTTAATTGGTTGGATGGGCACTCAATTGAAATATTTGACTTACATTGGACGGTCCTATATACCGATATTTATAGTGCCAACGGTTTTATAGAAGACCACCGGTTTACAGTGAATTATACGTACAATTTTCGGTTAAATATTCCTGATATTTTGCTAAGTATAAGGCCGTTTGTTTTAAAGATAATAAGTTCATAAAATGTTCGTTCGGTAAGTCTAACTAATTACAGTGAATTTAACCAAGAAATATTAAAATAACCGAAGAAATTCGGCAGCTGCCGAATGATACAGACATTCAGGACGCGCTAGGGTTTTCCAAATTACGGGCTATTTGCCTACTTTGAACCAAGAAAGTCTGCAAAATAACCACATGGTCCTAAGTAAATGATTTTCCCCTAAAATGATTTTAAGCGACAATAGTAGATTTTTTACTGGTCTTAATGAAAAGTTTAACATCAGTTTAATCATAGTACCCATAGTTACTGATATCGTTTTGAATATTTCAAAATATTTTTATATTTAAATTTGCCTAAATATATGTACGAAAAATACGCCCAAATGTCATCGTTTATTTCTTTACATTGATTGAAGAGCTATACACACAGATATTTTTTATATTGTTTTAGTTCAAGCGACACCAAGAAGAATCGATTTTTAAAAATATTCTTGAAATCAAATTTTTCAATTTTTTATTTGCGTAGTAGATGTCTGTACATCAATAAATTTTATTGCTGTTCTACAAAATGTATTGTAGTTTTAATTGACAAAGTCATCGTGCTCACTCCATTGATCTCACTGATTTCATTATCCAACGTCTTCATTACTCAATGAAGGGTCAATCAGTATTCCTAATTTCAGTTGTATAATTCAGTATAAGCGTGCAAACGTTCGAGCTGTAGGCGTTGCCATATATTAAAATGCAAATGACGCTATCAACATCATTACTCCAAATATCGACATGACTGTGAGACAGTCTGAATTTACAAGATCCGCAGTGTCACCAGTCGGTGAATTTTGTGTTGCGGATTGCAAAATGGAAGACAACAAAAAATTGTTTTAATAGTAATTTACAATTTTACATAACTCCAGATCAAACATATATCTATAAAAAATATTTGATTGAATTTAGACTTTACTAACCGTATCTATAATCATACTCAAGATCTAGACTTTTAATTATCGCCAAAGAATAACGCGCATACATAAGTACACACACAATTTTTTTTTATAATTTTGATTATTGGAATGTTCTACACACAACACTAGGCTAATATTTATAAATATGTATTTCAGTTTTTAATTCAAAATTTAAATTATTTAAATAAATAAAATCGCATTTTGTCACCAGCTTACGTCATTTTGTAAAGAAACAGAAAGCGATAGAAATTTAAATCGCTTCCATCATACCTTTTCTAGTTGAAATATCGTGGTATAAACTTATAAAAACGAAATGAATGATGTAAGATCTTGTCGTAAACTAAATACATAATTTAGTACAAATGTTTCGTTATATAGGGCATTTAAACCTGGCGCATGCCAATAGACTTCAGGTTTTTTAACACGCAGTCTACACTAAAAAAATACATTTTTTTTTCTATCTCTCTTGTGTTATATTCTAAAAAGTTAATAAACTTTCTTGTTGTTGTATTATTTTTGGTAACATCTTTTTAGCGTAGGCTGCGTGTTAAGAAACCTGAAGTCTATTGGCATGCGCCAGGCTTTACTATTTAACAAAGACTTTAAAATACAATAGACTAGAAATTACCAAACTACGCACAATCACTTTTTAACAACAATAAAAACTAAACGGTTTGTTTACATAAAAAAGAAATACCAACCATATATTATTTGTAACCAGCATTAGCCGTCTTCCAATGGGCAAAATTTGCTACTTGGAAGTACTTGCGAGTAGAAACCAGCCTTCTGTTTAGTTGCTTTTTTTCTCTTTTGTAAAGTTGTTTATTATTCACGTAGCGGAATTTTTCTATACTAAAACTATCTATCCATTGACATTTAAAATTTTATTTCATTGCTGAATCAACCGAAATTCCTTCTTTCAATTTTTCATATGTTGTTTACATATCTATGCAACACAAACTTCAAATGAGGCCGTCCACACCAGCATTTTAAACAACCGTATTCATCCTCGTTTCTTTACCTCTCTGCCTACAAACCTAAATTTGTGGTGGGGATTTGTAATGCACTTTTGCATTATGAAATTTCTGGTATTCTCGTATTGTTACACACCAATACAAATATAAAATTAAATAAATAAAAAAATTGAATGTGCATTGACACGTGTTTTTCTATTGCTTTGAGTTGTGCTGAATCGAACTATTTTTGATTTTGCGAAACAAAGCAATCTAAAATTCAAAAAATTAAGTAAATTTACACATACTTAAAGACGAATAACAACAGTGTGAATACAGAATGCTGTTGTCACGGTGTTGTTAAAAATACTGGTGTGGATAGGCCCAATGGATGGTTCTTTTAAATAAACAATTTTTTCATGAGAGGCGTTCAGCCTACTTTTACAATCGTCAATAGTAATGGAGATATTTAAAATTAGATTGAAAATATGACAAAAAAATGGACATGTAATGAAAGGAAAGCATTGATATTTACCGCATTGATACACATTGATTTACATCACCAAAAAATAAAAAAACTCAAACGTAATAAGAAATTCTCGAAAAATATCGAAAAAGGTCTAAAAGCCATCTATTGGAATTTTCGCAACTAAACTCCATCTAGCGCAAATTTTATGCGTAACTACTTCTGTTTTCTACAACATCGTATGAGCATGGGTAGTTGTGAGTAGATACAAGTACCTGCGAGTAGTTTGCTTTCGCTAATGGAAGACGCTTATTATGCCCAACTGTCCATGCTTGAAATAGAAGATTTTATATGGGCAAAAAGTTTGTTTGTCCTCTATAGTTTAACCTCTTTGCTTAGTTATCGACATTTTTTTGAACAAAAATAAAATTTTACTTAATTTTATCGTACCCTTGAGGATATTTTGATGTTTAAATAAAATCTATCTAAAACAAAAATTTATGAAACTACATAATTATTTTCAATATACATAATAATTTAACGGTTTCCCTAGAATCATTTATTTAAATCACTGAAATAATAATTGACACTAGAAGTAGTTTACCATATTGATGTTTTGTTAACTTTTATATAATTATAAAAAAAGTATGAGCGAAATGAGTGACGTCATGAGATAAAGATGTGTTTGAAAATAAAGAGGTTTTAGTAAAACATTAATTAAATATCTATAAACAAGATTTTATTAATTGATTTTCAAATCATTTATTTATCAATTCTTTTTCTTGATAATGTAGAAATCAAAATTAATTTTTGTAAGATTTTTCATTGAGGAAAAACGAAATTAAAAAAAAATTACCTACTTTTCATATAATTTGTATGAAACATTAATTTATATTTGTCCTTCTATCCCCTATACAAATAATAAATATTAAAAAAATCAAAATTTTACCTTATCATCGGTTCTCTTCTTTTCCAACTTTCTCTGTTTTTTATTTTCTTCTGAAACACGTGCTTTTACTGCCAATAATGATTCTCGGGTAAAAGGACGAAATAAATTACTTCCTCCCTCGGACCGCAAATCAGAATCTTCGGTCATTGTATAAACAACCAACTACGAGAGTAAGCCAATGCCTGCAATGAAAAAAAAAAATAATAATTTATTATAATTGTTTTGAGTATTAGATTAAAAAATAAATTAAAAGATAAATGCATAAATCATACTAAAAATAAGTAAAAATTATAACCGCAACTTGAAGCTGAGTTTCCAAAACTATATGACCAACTACCATATTACCGATACCGCTGGTATTGCTTACAGCACATTTTCTTGTGAGTTAGAAAATTTTTATCTTTTTAGGTTGCCGCTTGTTCGCCACAAATATTCGGGTCTTTTAGCTAAACATAGCTTCACAGTAAAATAACCGCAAAATGTTGGAAGTGGTAGATGTGTCAGTCATCAGTAGTGCGCACGTGAATAATTTTGTGTTTCTTTTTTTCTCCTTTTAAAATGGTATTGCGATTTGCGTGTACAAAAATTATTAAAGAGCTTTCAAATTTTTTAATTTAACATAAAAAGCGATAATGATTTTAATTAAATAATACATTATTAAATTTTAATTGAAATAATTATGTTTATAGCATAATGAAATGATTAATTTGTACTTGCAAATATTTGTATAAACCCTCGCGAAATTATAAACACAAATATAACCGGCACACAAAAATTATGTTATGAAAAAACGAGGAAAGAACAGAACATAAGCACCAAAAAAAATCAACCGATTTCTCCTGATTAATCTATTTTTGATGCTTACTACCCTAAAAAATGAAAGCACAACACAACTATAAACATTTATATTATACATAATAAAGCATGACAGATACGCAATTCACAAGACTCGTGTCTCGTTTTTTTTTCAACGAAAATTGCGTTCTTAATAGAATAATTTGAGGAGTGACAACGACAACAACAAATAAAATTTTGTCGCCAATAACTCATAAAAACTGAACACATTTTATTTTTATTTATTTAAACAATTTTGTTACTTAAATTTTTCTAAAAACAACATAATTACATATTTGTGATTTGTGATTAAGACTATTACCTGTTCTGAAGCAAAACTTTAGTAAAAACAAAGAAATTATACACTTTTTTAGTTTTCGTATGACTACAAATTATAATCAATAAAACATAAACAAAAATTGTATCGAACTCAGTGACAGTATAATGTGTTTGTTCAGCAAGACTAACAACTAAACTACAAAGCGTTTAACTTATGCTTGATGAATTTCAATCATACGATAAAACGACGCCCAAAATTATTTAATGTCAATTGGATTGTTTTTTCTGATCTCAAGAGAATGAGGGTCAATACGCTCTAGCCTCATACTTAATGTATAAGGCTAGATTGTATTTTTGTAGTTCGGTCGTAGCTATCTGATGAGTAGAATTTACTTTTTAGTACGAAACTTAGCAACATAAGAATCTCAAGGAGGTTTCTCATTTTTGAGAATCGATATATGTTATGACTCTGGGGTAAAGAAAGTGGGAGGGGGAATAATATTTCTACTTTTGCTGGTAGTAGGAGTGATTGACTGCTTTAATTTACTGGTTTATCAATTCGAAAATACTGGGTATGTCATTACAATAAATATATTATCTATAAAAGGCCGAAAAAATTTTCTACGTGGTATTTAAATTTGAATGGGGTCTATTCTGGTCCTAAATCAAACAAAAGAGAGGAAATATTAAAAAATATGGTTTTGAAGGATATTAAGAAGACAAAATTCGTTTAAATACATAATAATTATCGAAAATAGCTTCAATTATAGACCAACAATCCTTTCTTAACCCTAATCAGCATGGGTTATTCCATTAATTCCTTTGGCTATTTCTATTTGGTATAACCAATTTCTAATCTAAATTTACAAGAAACATTTCGCTAATCGTCATTTATCGTTTTGCTAATTGGTTTGCTGTAGCATTACCATTATATTGCGACTCCACTACCATCTACATTTTATAAAGCAGTGTTAACGCCGGGGGTCATTGGTTAGCTTTCTTTGACGAAATTACCGTGACACGTATAATGCAGAGTCTTAACCAACCATTCAACTTCCCGTATTATAGCCAAAAATAGTTTTTAATTATTGTGATTTTTAAAATCTGTGTTAAGGTCATTGACGATATATCGTGATCTTGAACAAAGTTCAACTTTTGAAAAACAAAAACATTTCATTCATTAGGGTTTCACGCTTAGAGAGTAACTCCTTCTCTAGTAAGACCATCTGATTTGTCAGAATCGAATAAAATAAGTGAAATCCTTTATTCAGCACATTATGTGCCAACAACTACTAAAGCTTTTCGAATGTGACGTTGCAAGGACTATTGTAGTATATGGAGTACACCGCTCTTCTTCTCTGTTTCTGTGAGGACGCTCTTTTCCAAAATTAAGAATTCCTCGGATTGGTTGTTGAACTATCGCAAATCTACTAAATTTTCATTTCATATTTATCAAGTTTATGTGGAATTTAGTGCTGGAAGGAAATCTTTCTCGAAATTACCACATTCGCACATCAACAGTATGTAAAATTCTGAACTATTCTCATACAAAGTTTAAATTGATCAATTAAGATGTTATTTTAGTCTAAGAGACTCAACGCACGCTTTTATGTTTGTTTGTTGAAAATGGGCCGGTTAGGCCTAGATTCTGTACGATTAAAAAAATATTAATAGGTGATTCTAGATCTTAAATAATAAGTATTGGAATACACAAAGCTCAATTTTCTTAAAAATTTATTTTTCGGTTATTTTTTAGCTAATAAACTTAAAATGAGTACTTTTCCAATCCACTTTGTAATTAACCGGACTTTTCACCAACCATACATGTCATGCTTCTGTAAACAGTCTTTTTGCCTTTTTTCTTTTTAAAATCTTATGTTACAGCGTTATCAAAGTCAAATTCATGACTCTTTTCTTCACATGATTCACCAAGGTCAACCTAAACTAAGTCTGTTTGTGAAGCGTGTTGTCTTGTTAAATTAGTGTCTTGTTAGTAGATACTAGTTTCATCAATATAACAAGAGTCACATCGTATTAGCTGGAAACATAAAACAAAAACCAAATTCAAGGTCATTCAAAACAATCTTAGAACATATTACCATAGCATACTTTGGCTAATCATGTGGCGAGTTTTCCTACTAATCTCACAACATGACTTATGACTAAATTTTCAAATGTGAATACCTCTTGAACTGTACTAGCTGGAAACATGAAACAAAAACTAAATTCAAGGTTTACTCTTTATAATTAGCAAAAAAAAATGTTTATTAGCGTATATTGCCCCCCCCCCCCTCCCAGCTTGTTTTCATTCACGAATCTGGCAACATGATGTCTTACATTATCTTGCGTTAGCAGGAAATTATCTCCTTATAGTGCGTATAGAGAACAATATATTCTTCCAACATTTCATTAATAAAGAGAACCGCCGTTATAGATTCGGCTGGAACGGATGATGGACTGATCCGCCTCGAACCCTTTTGCTGAAGATGAATCGTTTAGTTCAATTTTCATCCTAGCAAATTGTAGCCGAGTAATCCTGTGTTGTTCAGATGTTCTGGACCCGTGGCTGGTCTGCGTGTTTGAAGATCTGCTACTCCCAACCTTAGCCTTATTGTTTTTTCACCTATATATATTCATATTACGTACGTGTAACAATTCATTGCAATTTCTAACTGTTGATGAAACTACAAAACGATCGTTTCGCTTGACCGTACCTTGTCGCAACCTGGCCTCAAAAAATCGCGACGAAACACACTGTACGGTACTACGAGAAATCCGGAGCTTATTAGCGATGTAACGTTGGCTTTCCACATCTTCCAACAACGCCACGATTCCCGCTACACTTTCTGACTTTAGCGACATAATAAAAACGAAACACACTGACACAGGAAATATAAACTCGACAGTAAAATGATTGAATATCACAAAAATAATTACACAATTGTTCGATTATTAATTTGCCGATACATTTAAATTTTCAATGGCATCCCACATGTTCTAAGATTGTTTTGAATGACTTTGAATTTGTTTCTTGTTTCATGTTTCAGCCAAGTACGTTTTATTTTAATACCCGGGTTACCCGAACATCCTGATATTAAAAATATATATAAATATGTTTAAAACCATCTAAAAAATCTTAGGCCATTTCATTCTCTATCCCGACTGACGAAATTTAAAATCAAACTGACGGTTTCGATATTTTATATAGCGCAATGGCATTTGGTTTAATAATATAACCTGCACCCGAATTCCGGTTCGATGACAAATGATAATGAGAAATGACTTGATTTTTATTTCAACTAGTCGGTTGTATTTTTATTTAGAGTAGACGAAATAAAAAATCAAGTCATTTCTCATTTTCATGTATCATTGAATCGGAATTCGAGTGCAGGTCATGGTTAATGTTACTTTGTATTCAATTTTTTAGATCTGGTCACTAAAAAGCAATTCTAACAATAGATTAACCGTTTTTGTTAATAATTATAATTATCACTAAATGCTGAGAAATACCTTATTATTGTTAATACGTTGTAATATTAAATTCATTTCCAACTTTTGTAGGTGTGACATTTCAGTTCAAGTTCATTTCAATATGTTACATTCATTTCACTTTCAATGACAGTATTTGTACGTACAAATATATATGTACATACATATTTGAACAACCTTCTAATTTTTGTGGCGGAATAAATTCATATTAAAAATTAATTAAATCCGCGACATTTAATTTTTTAAAATTGACCTACTAACTACTGAACTAAATCCTCGCAAATTGTTTCATTTACAAAAAAATTAGAAGTTGCTGATTTAATTCATATTGAAAATGGAATTAATTTTGCCGTACAAAAATAATTCCCAAGGAGTTAATTTGTCCCATTCCCATGGAGTTAATTCGTGTCCCTGAGAAATGAGATATTGTCCTAAATGAAAATTTCGTAAATCGGTTCCAATTAAATGCCATTTCTCGTCGTGGAATTTGACAGCGAGTTACATTTAATAGGGCCGTGAAATTATCCAATTTGAATAATTTTTTATTAATTATTTATATTTTGCAAAATGGGCGGAAAAAGATAAACGAAACGGGTATATATTTTAATAAGACCAATAAGTACGTTAAATGAGAAGAAATAAATATCTAGGATTAAAACTTTACTATCAATTCGTTGGATAATACAATTAATTATTGTTCTATAACACTATAGAAATATTAATCCGCTTTCTGTTCTGCAGTTTCATTTAAATGATGATGAGATTGCTGAACGACTGCATGACTATTATGTATGTAGCACGTACGTAATTTTGTTACCTTATCTACAATTGATCACTCAGAAAATTATGTAGGTAATTTTGATTAAAATTATAACTCATGTTATTTTAAATAAAGCTCAAAATTATCCCAATAAATCCCCTCTTTGACAGCAAATCACGAAAATATGAACAAAATGACAAAACTTCTCATTTGACTTGCTACTCGATTTAAAACTTGTACTATCAGTTAATCTCGCAAAGAAAACTAGAATACAAGTTTAAGGAATGAAATTATTCAGGGAAAAAAACGAAATTTGGGAAGAACGAAAATTTCATTCCATTTCATTTCATTAAACGGGAATTGACCCACTGAATCAAATTACCCGAGTAATCGATCAAATTACCCGGGTAGTCGAGTGTTCGAAAAAGGATTAAAATGTCCGAGTACACGGATACTCGATAATTGGTATTGGATACCCTATATAATATTTTGCTAAAGGTTCAATTTGAAATGTAAAAAGTTCAATTTCAAAAGGTTCAATTTGAAATGTAAAAGGTTCAAATTGAAGTGTAAAAAGGACAATTTAATGTGTAAAAAGTTTAATTTGAAGTGCAAAAGATTCAATTTGAAGTGTAAAACCTGAATACACTGGTAATTTTAAAATGTTCTGTTTCTCAATAAGAAGGTGGCACTAGAGTCGTTGGTGAAAATGCTTAAAAATTATTGTCTGATAATAATAATTAGAGTAAATTAAATTTACATTTGTTTGCGTTGCTAACATTTTTTATTTTATTTTTATTTTATTTTATTCCATTATTAGGACAACACACAGTATAAATACTTTTTAAGTGTTATCACAACGACAAATACATAAGTATAACAAAAATTTACAATAACCAAATATAATAAAGCATACAGGTTTAATTAAACATAAATATAATAAATACAAACTTAAGATAACAATGGATAATAGATTATAAACATTTAAAAAACTAAATTTAATTTTGAAGAAAAAAACAAAAAGGCATAAGAACTTAATGACAACCGATTGAATAAAGTACAAACATAATATTTTAGGTTAATCAAAATACGAGTTATTTAAGTAAAATCCGACACTTATGCTTAAATCCAATATACGAATCACTAAAAAGATCGATGCTTTTAAATAATATATCATGATTAGCTTGCATTCTGAAACATGGGAGGAGAAGCCAAGATTTGTACACGGGATAGAGTTACGAAATAGTCTAGTTGGCTTTGTGAAATAAGCTGGTGCATAAAAATTAATCTTGGAACAAATAACCGAATCTAACATATTATTAACAATTTTAAATAACAGGTATTCATCCAAATTCAGCCGTCTAATTTTAAGTGACTTCAAATTAAATATACCAAGTCTAACATTGTAGTTTAACTTCGCACTAAATGGAACAAATTTGAATCATAAGAATCTAGTGAATTTTTTTTGAATCATTTCAATTTTTGTAGAATATATTTCATAGTAAAGATTCCAAATTTGGCACCCATACTCTAAGGAACTGCGCACTAAATGATTAAATAGTATAATTAGTATAGATGGTGACATAAATTCACGACCTCTTCTAAAAATAAAACCAAGAATACGAAACGATTTTCTACATAAACTATCAACATGAGTATATATCAAATTTCAATTTGTCATCAAAAATTATTCCCAGGTCTTTAACCTCACTGTTCCTGATGAGCAAAACACCATCAATGGTATAGTCAAAATAGATCTTGTTAACTTTTCTGGTGTAAGATACAATCATGCATTTACTAATATTTAAATATAGGTCGTTAATCAAACACCATTGAAAAACCCGATGAAGGTCATTTTGCAAAATTAACGAGTCAGACAAATTAAGTACCTCACTATAGATCTTTAGGTCATCTGCTTAAAGTAAGCAATCGGATTCGATCACATCAATCAAATCATTAATAAAAATTAGGAACAACAGAGGACCTAATGTTGAACCTTGTGAAACATTACGAGTTTGGTTAGTTAGTTTAATACTTAATTGTGTTATCTAAAGTTTCAGAATTTTTAACGTAATATTTGTGAAAATCGGAATTAAATAATGCCTTAAATTGGTATGCAAAACTTGAAAAAATGGCTGACAGTTTTGTTTGTGATGATTGCCAATTAGCCATTACTTTACAACAAGGTTTTTTTGAATATGACAAATGCGGAAAAAATGCCTTCCTTACTGAAAAAATATATATGGGCAGCACATAACTCGTCTGGCAAGTTCCGCGAAATGGTATTCTACTAATCTCTGTCGTAATTCAATATCTAAAAATGATGAGGAAAATGGTTTAAATTTAATCCTGATTTACAAACTCCAACTTCTAGGCCTGTACCTAGCACTTCTGTTGTATTGGCTGAAAATATGGTTACTGCAAAAAAAAGTATGACTAATCGTACGTAATACTAATGCGGTAAAGGATATGATTACACCTCTTGCAACTCAACTCCAGGAAGTATTAAATACTGTTAATAATCTTGGCAAAATGTTAGATGGATGCAGGAGGCTCAAGTCAAGTTAGAAGGGTAGAGGCACTATAACGGAATGTAATGTTAAAGAGTTACAAATTGAAAACACCTTGCTGAAAGAAAAACTAAAATTATATAGCCAAACAAAAAATGAACAAAAACTAGTTAAGCTGGAAATCGATAATTGGATGCTTTAAGTTAAGGTATAATGAATGTAAAGAAAGTTTAATTATATCTGGAATAGCCAATAATACTGTACAACCAAAACAAAATTGTTCTCACAGTATTGCAAACGAATAATTACGCAGATAGAGTAAAGGAAGTTGACACTTCTCGTAGAAAGAAGCACGTAAACGCAACTCCATCACAGTTTCTTAAAACAGTGTTTTGTGACCAGACATCTAAAATAAATGTTCTTAATACGTACAAACAATGGAGAAAATTATTTTTCGATGAAGATGGACTTAATGTTGGGGATGATCAGCAACTTTATGTTAGGGGGGGTGGGGGGGGGGCAATATTGACATTATATAATGCAAAACTTTTTCGTGATGTTCTTGCATATAAAAAATCCAACAATTACAAGTTTTTGTGGACGAAAAATAACAAAATCCTGCTAAAAAAAGATGAACATTCGGATGTCATCACCATCAACACTATTGTGGATTTAGAAAAGTTGTGAACCCAGAGGTAACACTTCATTTAACAGTAGATAAAGGAGTCTTTTGGTTACTAATATCGAGTTCTTTCAGACTAAAAAAACTGATCTCGAACAAAAAAAACTCAACTAAATCATTTTCTACTATGGCGAGCTCCGTTTTTTTTTGCTCAAGATCAGTTTTTTTAATCTGAAAGAATTCGACATTAGTTAAAGAACAATTTATTAATTTTTATTTTTTATTTAAAACAATTTATTATTATTTTTTGTTTCTTATAATTCAAATTTTTCGAGAGATATTCGAGAGCTTAATATAAATATTTGTGCGGTATATCTTTCACAAAAATGTAATGTTGAAGTATTTTTACAAAAATTTGAATTGGTTTTATCAAAATATACTAAATGTATTGTCATTGGAGATATCAATCTTAACATATACATATGTATAATGAACCCGAACAGTGATATTTTAAAATATAATGAGGTTTTTAGCTGTCATGGATATGTATTTCTATAAATAAAGCAGAACAAAAATTTGCAACAAGAGTTAGTAACTAATACGGTGAAAAATGTCATAGATCATTACTGATTTAAGCACAATAACGTATGAATTTTGTTTAGAGGATACTTCTATATCTGACCACAAATTTATTTACTTTAGATTTCAAACAGAAAAGTTTTTTAAGCCATCTCTACTGTTAATATTAAACATGTTGTAAATTATGACTTGGTTGATGGAGATCCAATATGGAATAGTATCGATGAAATTAAAAATGTTGAATCAACGGCTAAAGAACTTAGTAATGTAATACAAAAATGTAGTGTTGTTATAAATTCGAGAATAACAAAAAAAATTTAAAAACCTTGGATGACTGATGACTTATACAGATGCATCAGGCTAAGGGAAAAATTTTACAAACTAAGAAAACCATATGTATGTGAATTCTGAGTATTGTTCTGACAAATACATTAGATTATGCAAAACCAAACTAAATTCGGCTAAACGACAGTACCTACTTTCTAAGCATATTTGACAATAATCTTGATAAACCGAAGGTGCTTTAGAACAATTTTAACAAATTTATATTAAACAGGCAACCTCGTAATATAATTATTGAATTGATAGTAAATGACAATATTGTGAGAAACGATATGAAAATTGCCAAAATCTTCAATTAATATTTCATCAACAGCTGTGTCTGATTTATTTGTCAATATGCAATTCCCAAATATAACATATTTTGATTATATTCATTACAGCATAGCAAACCTTTTCTCTAGAAGATGCATCTGCTGAGGAGATCAAAACAATAATAAAACATTTGAAAATTAGAGCAGCTAATGGATTTGATCGCATATCGAATCGATTTCTAATAAGATACAACGATAGGTTAATAAACAAATTAGCCCAATTTATAAACGAGAATGTTTGACAACAAACTTTCCCCGAGTGTCTAAAACCCGTTAAAGTGTGTCCAATTTATAAAAGCGGTTCTAATACAGTGTTGCCTAACTATAGACCAATCTCTATCCGAAATTCATTGACAAAAATTTTTGAAAACTATACCAATTTGGTTTTAGCAAAAATGAATATGACAGATAATCAAATAAAATTTTTCGAAGATTATCTATACAATAGGAAAGAACTTGTAGAAATAAAGGAAATTCAAAGTAATTTAGAAACAGTCAGTTTAGGAGTCCCACAAGGTTCCATACTGGGTCCAACTCTGTTTAAAATATTTATAAACGATTTGATGATGAAAGACGTATGCAGATGATATTGCCATAATATACAAAAATCAGGATTTACAGAATTTATTGGCTGACTCTCAGATCTCAATTTGTTTAAAACAAATTTAATGCTGCTAAATATCAATAAAAAAAAACAAAACACAAAGTACATTATTTTTGAAAATAGTACATTAGATGAAAGTATATTACTCAATAATTTACTAACTTAACATACAATGGAGAAACAGTAGAACATACGAGTTTCTATACATATTTTAGATATGAGATCAGCATATAAGTTAATGCGTACTAAGGCTAATTTATTAATTATAAAATTTACAATTAATATTAAAATACATTTTAATTAATGCTTGGTGTTGATATTCTGAAAATTGTAAGAGAATTGATATGTTTCGTACTGATAAACCTACGATTATGGAAAAATCAATCCCCTCATCAAATCCATGGTTACTGAGTACAAGTTCATAACTCTACAGTGGCCCATATCGACTTGTAACATCAGTGTTATAAATTTCGTTTCTAAATCTTTGTTGAAATGAGTGAATAATTTTCGTAAACGCTAATAATAAGCTTCCTCGTATTATGTGCAAAAAATGTTAAAATTGTCTTAGAACCGCATGCTTAAAGATTACACGAAATATTAATTGAAATTATTGGTATTTTTCACTAATAATTATGTACCTTTTGGTCTGTAATTATTGAACAAATATTTATTTAATTAACATTAAATTTGCTCCAAGAATTTAAACGATTGGTCGAGGAGGGAAAATGAGGTAAACATTCGAATTTGTGAATATGCGAGTAATTAAGTCGTAATAAACTTAAAACAGTTCAACAAGCGTAGATTAAGGAAAGTTCTTTTCTGGGGCTGGCCAAATATATGTACACAAGCGCGGTAACGCGTAAATGCCAGTATTTGGATTCTATGCTCTGCTCTTACAAGCGTATTTTAATAATAAAAATTATTCCTACGCGATATAAAATTCGAATAGTTTTCTGGCGACTTCAAATAAGAATTCAAATTCAATTTTGGTATAACTTTCTAATTAAATTTATTTATTTTATTATTTTTAATTAGACAGACAAGGAGTTGAATGAAGCATGTAATAAAATTTATTTATGAACAAAGTGCATCTGAATTCTATTTTATTAAAATAGTTCGATAAATTACCGGTATTGCCCGAAATATTTACAGAAAAACCGGTAAACTGATTTAGTCCAAATATTCCATTCCCTAACATAAGGTTTATTACAGAAAACATTACAAATAATTTCCAATAATTCAGTTGTTCTTACACAGTTTACTTTGGCACATTCCGGAAGAGTCACTTCCAACTTAGAATACCGTAATTGATAAGTTCAATTAACAGATGTGGGTCAGTTAACAAACCAACAAACCAAACCAAGAATCAGTTAACAAACCAACACACACAAAAAATAAAACCTAGAATATTACACAGGCACACACAAAAAAAAGTCCTGATACAGAAAGGTGAAGTACCTTCTGGTACGTTTTTCGGTGTGCTAAAAACGAATCTCAGATCAGAACTGACCCATCACCCTTAGATTTCGCCCCAGCACACCCTAGCACCCCCCAAATGGTCCAATTTTCACATCATATAAAAATTCAAAATAAATAACTCATTCTACTTTTTTGGAATACTGAAACCGAATATGGCAAATAAAAAGTAGTTTTAATTTTCCTATCTCCCTCGGCACCACGGCCAACCCCTTCATCCCCCGGTTTTAAAATTTCACTGTATTAAAAACTCACTGTATTTTGGCACCTGTATTAAAAGAAAAAAAAAAACTACCACGAGACTCAAACCTATCGTCACCTAAGGCACCTGTGTTAAAATTGAATACGGTGAAATTTTTGATGTGAAAACATCTTTAGCGGCAGGAGTAAGTAAAAAATTGTATAGAAGTCGGGTTACGGAAACGAAAATGCCGAACAAAAAATATTGCTGGTATGTTTGGATATCAATAAGAACGAAAAATAAAAAAAACGTAAAATCAATGCAAAATCTACGCATACTCATGCAATCAGCGATATATTTACATGGATAGGGGATTGATCAAAAATCACATTGATTTACGTCAAAAAAAATGGAGCAAATTTTATTTATAGTCTTACTACTCGTTTATATACTCCTCTTTATCAAAAAAAGTATTTCCGAATAAGTGCCGTACTTGAATAAATTTCATTTCGAAATTTTTCGAAACAGTTTCTTTTTTTTAAATTGAGTGGAATAAATATTGGTTAATGTTTAATTATATTAAAAATAATTAAATAATTATATCAAATTTGAATAGTTAAACATTACGCCACTAGTTTTCGTACACTAATTTAAGAATTAATAACCATTTATTACTTTAAATTTCAAATACATCCCTGAAAAATAAACAACAACAAAAAAAATTCGAGTAAAACGTCAAAAATCTAGCATAAACAAACATTCAAGTGAATTTTCATTTTTTATTTTTAAGTTTTTTTAAATATGTTACCATGGTTACGGCTACTTTTACTGCGAGTTCGCGACAGTATTGTGCTGAAAAATTTTCAGCAGGCAACCAATCAATGTAGTCTATTTGGTAAACAAATTTCCCCTTCCGAATAAAATATTTTTAAATCGCATGCAATCCTGCTGAAAATTTTTCAGCAGAATATTGTCGCGAACTCGGACTTATATTATTGTATCTGGCATGCTTTTAATTTGCAACGTTTATTTATTCCATCTCTACTTAGGTTACAGCTACTTTGCTTTACCGCCTCCTACATATAACTTTGAATTTGGTATTCGAAAATTCGGATTTAAAGACAAGGACGAAGGTTTTTTTTTCTCTGTCACACACTAAATACTTTTTCGGTTTCTCCATAAATTTTGTTCAATCCCCAGTCCATGTATATATATCGCTGCATGCAATATACAACATCATCCGGCAATTCAAAAACATCGTGAGCCGAATACAAAAAAAAATCTAAAAAAAACCGCCTACTTTAATTTATTTTGTTGTGAAAATATCTGCTATATATGGCCGCGCAGCAAGTGTTTTTGAAAATGAAAATTACATACGAGTAAAAGGACCACATTATGCTTGTGAAGTGTAATAGTTATTTACGTCACAAGGGCGGTAAATGAGTTGTTACAGTACGAGTTTGATGTTTATTTGAGATTTTTAACGAGTACTATAACGATCATTTAACGTACGTGTAACCTGATTTTGCTTTGTTCAATGAGTTTGCCGTGACCATTTACTACTATGGAGGTTTAGGTGATTAACTTAACAGAACTGTACTTTGCTCATGCTTAATTGTCAGTAAGGTTCGTCCTCCAATTCAAAATAGAATTATAACTTACTGACTTTCTGAACCAAAAATGAAACTTAGTTTAAATACTGAGCCAACTACATCCGTCTTTATGGAGGGGTTTCTGAGCCTTAACGAAATGGCTCGAAGTGATTCAATAGTTATACAAAAAAGTTTTCACATAAATCTTTTGCGAGTTGAGGATGAACTCGCTCGTTGTTTTTTTTTAATTAACCCATCATCCTTGAATTTTCGGCAAAACACTCAAATGTTACAATTGGGCTAAATTAGGCTTATATGAAGCATCATAATGAAATTATATCATTTGCCTTGCTATGGGTACTGATAAACTTCGTCCATCTAGAAGAGTTTCCAGCAGAGTGAATTGATCTTACGGATAAGCTGGCTGAGTGAACGCCGCTTGTATGATATATGAAAAATCATGGGTTCTTGATAATCCTCTTGACATACACGAATTTCGCCTGTACAGACTTGGGAAATGTACGGTTTTGCTATTTGCGCTTCTATCTATTCTACCTACACCTAACCTATCGTTTTTTTTTTATCTACTTTTGTAACTAGGACACCTTCCCGTGGTGAAGGCGGGCAACGGGTCCTTCCGGATAAGTTCCCAGGTGAAGGACAATGCCTTCATGGCAAAGGTAGGCAAAATGAAGTTTACGATGCTGTGGAGTGATACCCCAGTATCGGCGGCTGATCAGGGTGGGAAAGCGGGCTCGCAGGCGTCGTCCCCATGCGACCATAGCTCTCCATTGGTTGGTGAATTGGCCTCTGGATAGTTTAGAGCTACAAATATACAAAATATCGCAGAAAAATATCTGAAGCAAATAAAGAGCTTTATTTTGATATTTAGTACTTGACGAAGATAAACCATGGGTTCCTAAAATGATTTGCTGCCCTTGTCTCACTAAGATGAGCCGGTATAAAAAAAATAAAAATAAACAGGATCTTAAATTCATAGTTCCTACAATATGGCAAAGACCCAAATCAAAACAAAACTGTTATTTTTGTAAAATAGAAGTGAACGGTTTCATCTCTAAAAATAAGTCTAAAATAAAATATCCCGATGTATCTTCAGTTACAAGACCAATTGTTTCCGCAAAATCGAGTAACAACATGAACAGCACAAATTCTTCGACAGTCGATGATGATGACAAAATGGAAATTGATAGCCAGACACAAAGTTCCATGGAAGTTGATAATTTATTTATTTATATAACGGTGGATAACGGTGAAAAGGAGGAAATCGAAGAAGTAGATTCTGATTCTGAAACCTGTGATGCAGAAGATAGTGATGGGGAATACAAGGTAACCGACGAAGTAAAGGTCGACAACTTTTTGATCAAATATCATTAAATAATTTTACAAGAAGGATAGGGGCCTCAAAAGATATGGCAGAGTATATTGCTGCAAAATTTAAGAAGCGTTGGTTATCTCAAAAAAGCTACCAATTCAACTTTTTACAGAAATAGAGAGAAAGATTTCAGGAAATAGTATACTGTAAGTGAGGACCAATCACTGGTTTATGGCACAGATGTTCAGGGTCTGATGCACGAATTAAAACCAAATGTTTTTGTCTCTGAACAATGGAGACTCTTTATAGACTCTTCTATCCGAAATTTAAAAGCAGTACTTCTACATATAACGGCAACACCTATGCCAGTGTCCTTATAGCCCATTCTACTAAATTAAAAGAGGAATACAAGGAGCATAACTGGCAAATATGCGGTGATCTTAAAATCATTACTATGATGTTAGGACAGGAGCCTGGATATACAAAATATCCATGCTTTCAATGATTATGGGATAGTAGAGACCGTGGTAATCACTATCAAAAAAAAGATTGGGAACTTAAAAAGAATCTAAATAAAGGAAAATATGTATAATGTCATTGAAGAACCCTTAGTCAATCATTCAAAATACTGCTTACGCCGTTACACATAAAACTCGGGTTAATGTAACAGTATGTGAAAGCCTTAGATAAGAAGGATTAGTGTTTTACATACTTGATAAGACAATTTCCTAATAAAAGCGAAGTAATATTAAAAGAAGGCATTTTTGATGGGCCTGAAATTCGGAAGATGTTCCGGGATGAGAATTTTACATCAAAGATGACAAAAATAGGAAAGGCCGCTTTGGCTTAGTTTTCATAATGTTGCTGAAAAGTTCCTTGGGAAACAATAAGAGCCCTCATTATGTAAATCTTGTGAAAAAAATGGTAGGAAATTTCGAAAAAATGAGATGCCTAATGAACTTGAAGCTTCATTACCTACATTCACATCTGGATTATTCTCCTGAAAACTTAGGTGATTACAGTGATGAGCAAAGTGAACGTTTTCACCAAGATTTAAAGGAGATGGAGAGGAGGTACCAGGGTAGATGGGACGTAAATATGTTAGCAGACTATTGTTGGATGCTAAAATGAGAAACTGCAACAGAAGATGAAAATTACTGTTGAAACGAACTTCACAGGTCATTTGAGGAAAAAAAACCGACGAGCTTGTATCCGAGACACGACCTATCAACGTAGGACTACGTATAATTGAGAAAACTTTATTTGTACAGTTTGTGAAACCAAAATTTAGAAATTCCAAATTCCAGAAAAAAACTTTTATTGTCTAATGCTGCTATCTTATGCATTAGGCTGTATCAGCCTAAACGTTGATTACCCGCTGTACATAATTTTTATTATTTTATATATTTATTGTTTACAATACTAAATTATATATTTCTCAATTCGTTGTCACAATGAAATGCCGTTTTAAAATAAAAATAAAAAATTGGGGCTATCCGGCTCCTCGGACAACACTTTTCCCTCAAAGCGTCCGTTAAAGATTAATTACCAAACCAACCATTTATATTTTACAAACATTTTCTGTTATTTTAGGCAGGCATTTTCTTAAATTTAGATACCTCTTCCCAAATATCACATTTGGTCACGGCAATATATTTCTTCTACTCTCATGCCGCCAAATCACAGACTCAGAAATAATCTTACAAGCGAACCTTACTGTCAAATTCAAAAATTTATAAAAACTATTCTAAGTTGAAGTCTTCTGTGAGACAATAACGAAACCATTTTTTTTATCGGCAACCAGGCACTATTTGGGCGTTAAAACCACCCCTTAATTTGAGAAAAAAAGGGAAGTTCGTTCCGTACAAAATAGAAATGCAACCCTTATAATCTAATTTACTAGGTTAAATTAAGGGGTGGTTTTAACACGTTAATAAAGCTTGGTTACCGATAAAAAAGGTTTCGTACAAAAAGTACTACAACTTAGAATAGTTTTTATAATTTTTTTGAATTTGACAGTTCAAAAGGTTTCCTTGTTAGATTACTTAGAACTGACGCGCGTTTTCATCTTCTACCTTTCACAATTAAATTCAGTTATATATCTCTAGTACACTGTTGAAAATCCTTAAAAATTTTAACTACTCTGCTTAGAGAGCATCCACAATATTCAAAATTTCTTTTCTGAAAATTTGTGCCGTTTCACAATGTTATGTGAGCAATGTCAGAATTTACCGATATGATTCTTCGCTCAGTGTTTGGCATCACTGTGGACCATTCGAGAATACAAAATAATAAAACACAAACAATACAAAATCAGAATTAACCTTAATTATCTTTTGTCACCGAATCCCACCTCCTCCTGACATACCATTTCATTTTATATATCTCCCAGCGCCTTTCTCCAAAACTTGCTCCACCATAATGGCGTCCCATAATAATTTGCTGTTAAGGTTTATATACGACCTTATACCAAGAGAATTTACTATAATTGTTTACTATAATTGTTAATATATAATTGTTACTCATAACGCGATTTGAAAAAAGCATTCACAAATAATATTTCGATCAATATATCGTTGAAATTTCAATCATTAAGATGTCACAAAAAGTCAATAAAACGTCACAGAAAAGTCAATGTCACAGAATTTGCTATTAATAAACGCTTACTAGATCTAATTTATTTTTAAATATTGGCGATTCAAATGACGTATTAAATCAAATTAGTTTCCGGTCACTTGGAAACTTTGAAGTCCCATAATTCGCAAACCTAGACATTTTTTGGCCTGATCTTTGCGACTATACATTTTTCTAGGACTGCACAGGTTATACAGCATATAAATTCAAAAAATGTACGCAATATTTTACTTATGTAAAAAAATGTTGAACTTTTTATTTTTATTTTATAGCTTTAAATCAATATGGCGTGTGGCATGTTTGATCAAGTTCATCACTATTTAATTAAAGGTTAAATTAAAATATATACATATTAATAATTGGTTGTTTTAAATTTTTTTCAATCTACAAATTCTTATTTAACTTGGTTTAATTTTTACAGTTTTTAAAACATTACATTTATATTTATTCAGAGACATTACTTTAATCAAATAAATCTCATAAATACGTCAATTCCGTGACGCGCGTCATCACATTGAAATTTTGGTTTACCCCCATATATAATGAAAACAAAGACGTAGTCCTACGTCAAAAGACTCGTTATCACCGTAAAAAATAGAAAAGGATCCTGTACCAAAGACATAAAAGTGATTTATGATTTTTAAATCGTTCGAAAATCAATTAAATTATGTTCTTTACTACAATAAAAGCACAGTATACCTGTGGATCGATGATTAACATACAGATTCGGCTTATACCTTGTAGTTTTATTCTCCGCAGAGAATAACCTACGGCAAATGAAAAATTGTCATATCCTAATACATACTGGTACAACGTAACAAGGGTGAAAATATAACCATTATGGTAAAGGGGGATGAGGAGATATAGCAAAATTAAAACTATTAATATATATAAACTATTAATAATGAGATACTTATTTTGAATTTTTATATGATGATGTAAAATGTTGACCCTTTGGGGAGTGTAGGGTGTGCTGGGGCGAAATCTAAGGGTGATGGGTCAGTTCTGATCTGAAATTCGTTTTTAGCACACCGAAAAACGTACCAGTGGGTGTATTCTGGTTTTCCTTAGGAATTTGGAATTTTTTTCCTATTCGCCTTTAAAGCGCCGCAAGAGGCGCTACGATTTTTACGAGCCAAAGGTGATAACCGGTTATTTATTTACCGCATTTATTTTTAAATTGAAATATTATTGATAAATTAATTACCTTTCTAATTGAATTTAATATTTTAATTGCAAAAAACGATTATTTTGAAACAAATTCACAAAGAAACATATCTAATTATACATTTATTTATCGGTTGATCACCTTAGCCTAAGTTGTAAAACCGTTCACCAGATGTCAAATACTCTGCGTGAAAAGGCGAATATAGGAATTATTTTTGATAGCAGTTTTTCCTATGCTATTTTTCCTATGGTTTATTCTGGCGTGAGAAAGGAAAAATGAATAGGAATTTTTTTTGTTAGTTTTAATTCCCTACGCTAAGGCTCTGCGATAAGTTAAAGGTATTCAAACGTCAAACATTTTGTTGTTAAAATACAATTTTATATTAATATAAATAAATAAAAACAATTTGTTTTACATTATAAAGATATAATTAAACGGATTTATTTTATTATGGTGAGATTTATCGGTTTTATACATATGTATGTATACAACAAAATGCCTACTTAGGCTGCGGTCGAATTCTCGGGTAAATCATTTACTGCGGTAAATTTAGATTTTTAATGTTCGTTTTCTGTTAAATTACGCATTTTTTTCTATTTTTTACTCGTTCAATTCTTATAACAATAAAGAATAAACTATCTAAACGTAAAAGATTTACCTTTTTTTTATTTCCCTTACTCTCCAGCAAAAAAAGGTAAATGCATTTACCGAATTTTGCGGATTTACTCGAGAATTCGACCGCAGCCTTAGTGTTAAAATAAAAAATTCAATACGAATTAATTTACCGTATCAAAAAAGGCAAGGAAAAATAAATTTCAAAACTGCTTAGGAAAAATAAAATTCCTATTAAGGCTTGCCGGAATAAGCATTTAGGGGAAAAAAATAAAACTGCTATGAAAATGTCAATTTTTTTTCTTTTTCCTATTCTTTAGGGAAACCAGAATACACCCGCAGAAGGTACTTCACCTTTCTGTATCAGGACTTTTTTTAGTGTGCCTGTGTTATTAATAAAATTGAGAGTTTATTATTTTATAAATTACATCTTGAGCCATTGAAATGTTCGGTTTGAATTTTTTTAATAAATTTTGGAAATACCGCCGTTTGCTTCAAAAATATGTGGCAAAAATGATAGATTCTGATTTTCAGCACAATTTTTACACTATTCCAAATATATTCAAATACACAGAACGGTAATCCGCCATTTTAGACCTACATAACGGCGGATAAGGAATATTACCGCCCTACCTCGTAACAATTTGGTAGGTCTTTACAGTGTTTTTAACAAAGTTATTTCAATTGAAAAATAGTTTGTTATTGACAATGGTAATTTTAAATCAAAATAACGAGTAACAGAAATAAAATAATTCATCTCAACAAAAATAATTGAAGGGAAATTGCTCTTTTTAAAATCAATAATTAATGACCCCGCCCTTGGCTTTTATGATGGCCTTAATCCGAGCCGGCATTGAATTCTAAAATTTGGTTAAATAATATATTGTTATTTCTTCAAACCAGACTTTTTTCCGCTCTTTGGCAATTTTCAGCTTGTATTTTTTGATCTTTGTTCCTATGTAGGGCCAAATAGTTTCAACAATATTGAGGTCAGGATTATTTCCTGTCCAGGGTAACGACTCAATCCCCAATCTATGTTTAAATTCGGCTACCTACAAAAATTAGACGTTAAAATTAAGCATTCTTACGTCACAAATAACGTCAATAACTTACAATGCGCGCCCTGTAACATACGGAGCTGAATCGTCGTGGAAGTTTTACGGTCTGCGAAATACATTCTGTTAAATACCTTTTGCCTTTTCTTCGCCGAACACTTATCCTTACATAGGGTCAAAATATATTGAACTTGGATTCATCCGAGAATATGAACCAATGCCAGTCCTCGGGCATTCAGTTTTCTCATTCTATTGCGAGTTTGAGGCTTACAGCTCCCATTTTTGCTGTCAGTAATGATTTTCTCGCAGGTCGACAAGCATATATACCAACTTCCTTTAGTCTTCTTTTAATAGTAGGAACTGAAACTGTGTCGGTTGTTGCTATTAGAAGCTAACTTCTCAGCTCCAAAGCCCTCTAACACCTTTGCTTAAGCGCCAAATGTCTGAAATTCGATCTGTTGGTTTTCTTTTTTGCATCAGAGCCGACTTATCTCGCAACCGTTTGATTTTCGGAATAGTGCCTTAAAACTTTCTAATTGCTGTTTGGCTATACTAAGTTACTCTTGCAATTTGTGAATGTGTGTACTTTTTTGCCTTTAGTTGCAAAATTTTGGCTTTTTCGTCAGCATTTAATTTAGAGCGACCCATTTTAAAATTAACTCTTTGACTACTTAATTGAAACCGAACGAATACGTCATAAGACGGGGAATATATAGAAAAAGTAAAAACTAAAGAAAACAACAAAAAAAATATCACGGATGAGGTAAAATCTATGAGAGAACTGCATGAAATAGTAAATAATCGAAACTGAACATTTCAATGGCGCAGGGTGTATTTTAAAATGTTATAACATTTTTTCAAAAAAACGTCTAATTTATGATGTGAGATTAAATCCAAAACTTTCAAGATGATTTACCATTCAACCCAAATATTACGATTGTGAAATACTTCCTCATTCATTGTATATAAACATTAAGTTAATTTATATTTAGTAAGTCGCATTTAGATAATATTAAATTACAAACAGTAAGCGCTTAATTATAAATTCCAAGACCATTTAAAATTGTAAAACCACCAAAACAATATACATATGTTCATTGAAATTGCTACTTGTTTATCACAAAATATACTATGTATACATTATTTGAAAAATAGAAATGTTTGGATGAAATTAAAAAACTATTACCACATCTGTTTGTAGTTTTCTACAATAACAAACCACTTATCTATCCTTCACCACTGCCAAATATACAAGATATCTTTGTAGCAGTGACATCAGTCTTAGATAAATGACACATACTCCACTGGCGACTATAATCAACAATCGACACGATCGTATTGTCTTTTTGTTTTTCATTTGGTAGTATGTACGAATAAAGAATCAACACGTCAGTATTTTCACACGAACGTAAACAACAATTTACATACGAAATTAATTATACCACTTTTGCCAGGCGATATCATATCGAAACTAGAACTATGTACAATCATTATTACCGTATCAAGTATCTTTTGAATGGTGTAATATGACACAGTGTACCTTGTCGTTGTTTTCCAAACTTCTATAGCTCCCGGTCTATATGTTCTTATATCTAATTTTTATGATGCTGTTTTATATTTTTCTTTCTGTTTCGATTATTTTTCTACGACATGAATTAAATTGAATAAAAATTGTTTTCCTGTTTAAGTTGATTATGAGTTTATAGTTATATAGACATAGTTCATAATTAGATTTTTGTATACCCTATAGGGATTAAAATACATCAATATTGAATGACAGTTTGTTTTGTGCTTTAACGACGAACGTAAGCTTCGATTTTTGAATAAATATTATATCCTAATTTTGAACGAAGGAGTAGAAAAAAAAATAATAATGTATTTGCTTCAAAATTTACCCACAAATCTGCTGTCGAGTATCCTTCAGTATATGTGGCTGAAAAACAACTTAATTTATTTGATCTAATTTGAAATGTTTTTGTTCACAGAATAATCAATTTTCTTATATTTCTTATGACACATTTCACTTATTTCATTTTTTTTTTGTAATATAAACTTTGACACTTTAGTAATAAAATTTTTATTGTTTTATTTTTTAATTATCTTAATAAATTAATTAATTTTTGCATATACATGTTGTCACAGAATTTCACACAGAAAACAAAATTAATTAATTAACTAAACAAGCGCATGTGACTACTACTGTATAGTCTTTAATTGTTGTTAATGAATCCGTGAGCAGAAATTATTAAACCCGCACAAAAAATTCCGGTTAAAACATTATTGGATTAAGACCGCTTTATTATACAATAAACACTTACTCGTAATGCTGGTAGAACCGATCAACCAACACACTGTGGCACAAGTTAATTTAAGAAAAAATACAAATTTATTTATTTTTTTATTGACCTTTATTTAGCTGGATAGCCGCGATGACCTCACTTACAGAAATGAAAATAAACAAATTTTCGTTTTTGCTTTACTAATCTAATTCTATACAATCTGCAATTGTTTGTCATTTACGGTCTTCTGCTCATGCCTTCCTGCTAATATACGCTTTGTTATTTTGATACATTATATGAAAATTGTATGATGTATGTATAATTGTATGTACTACGTCACGCTTTTAAATTAAAATAATATCGATAGCTTGTTCTCAATTTTAACACAACATTTTTACATAGATCATAGATGTACATATTTTTTATGTATTCCACCATAAGCCATAGATTCTCCCGATTGATCGGGTCATATTCATGTTTGAAACTCTGGAAGACCTGGTGTAAATCACATCCCGTAATATTTAAAAAAAAACTTGATCAGTGATTAAACGATTCAATCAGCGAAGTGATTCCCCATAATACTAAGTAAGGCAGTAATTTGTATGCTGCGCAAATATGGGCTATACCGTGATAGTTCTCGCACATCATGCTATTTTCCTTCTTAAAAATAGGGGATAACGCCCTATTCGGGTTCTCTTCAATCTCTGCATGGCCTGTGTGAATTCCTCGTGGAATGGTTTCTCAATCGACATCTTCGCAGCCTGAGCCTGAAGAGCTTCGTCTACAGTTTCCATATGCGTAAAATGCACCAATTCACTTTAAGCATAATACTGTTTATTAGTAAAATCTTACTTGTACACTTTGTTTTTTCACTCATCTGGGACACTATACTTTTTATTTATGTACAATTACATATAATACAAAATGTCAACATTGGTAAATGTCACGTAAGTTATTATATAAAATAGTATTTTTAGGATTTTGTCAAACCAGTTGAGTGCCGGCGATGTGTTCCATTGAAGTCTCTGGAATATCAGTAATAGGCTCGCCAATCAGAAAATGAGTTAGCGCACCTAAGCCAACAATGTCATCAGTTACTAGACAAAGTGGTCTGGAGTTTAGATTCTCTTTAATTTGCACCAGTAGAGTTTCCATTTTATATACAGTCATACTGGTGTTTTGAGTCACTCTGTTGAGATGGTGTTTTATTGATTTCACTCCGGACTCCCACAATCTTCCAAAGTGTGGACCATTAGGCGGATTAAGAGTGAATTTCATTTTATTCTGTGAATTAAAATTAGAAATTAATAGAGTTTTATAATTGTCTTCATACAACGCGTGTAATTCCCCTAATAGCTTTCTGGTCGACTTGGAGTAATTCTGGACACAGGTAGGTTCCCCATTAATTGCTGTGCGGTAGCTGCCCGTTGTCCACGATACTCTACGCAATTGTTGATTTGGCTTCGAACTGCATTTCGACAATTTACATAGTATCCAATATTTCTGGCGTAATTTGCTAGTTTGTAGTGGGTGTAAATACCGAATATGTGTTTCTTTCACAATCCTGTCAGTGACTAAATGTTTTTTCGGGAGAAGCATTGGATGTTTTATGTCGTATGGTGCAGTTAGATTACCCAATCTTAATTCGACTCTTAAAAGACTCTTCATCGACAAATGGATATAACGAAATAATTTTACTTTTAGTGCCAATTTTTTGGTTTGTTTTAGTGAATTAATTTCGTTTTCAAATTCTTCTGCCTGAGCCGATTTCACACACAACTTTTCAGCTTTATTGAGTAGTTCTACAATATCCAGGTGTCGATTCATCACGCTGAACTTTAAACTCCTTGCCAATATACGTTTAATTTTTCGGTTATGATGCGATTCGGTGTTTGTTCTTAATGCAACAACTCTTTCTTTTAACATTTTGTGTTGCGATTTCTTTTGGGTTGTACATTTATACGTACGGTTGAATAACCAAGGAGGTCCCGTCCATCATAGATTCATAGAGGGCAATTCAGTAGCTGCTTAGGAATCACATCTCTCGAGTCGATGTCAGCTGGATTTTCTTTCGAAGAAACATGATTCCACCTGTCTCTTGGTAGATTTTCCAATATCTCCGAGGTCCTATTCCCGATAAAGCATTCATATTGGAGTAATCTGCCTAGCAATACAGCTCCACATAATTCCAAACGTGGTAAGGACACTTGTTCCAGCGGTGCAACCTTGGTTATTGAAATAACTATGGTTGTACTTATTTGCCCGTTTTCGTCGCTTGTACGGACATATATAGTATGACCGCTGCCTATGCATGCTCTGACACGTCACAAAATCCGTCAATTTATACATTTGTTGTAAAATTATTCGTCCTCACAAATCGGAGAGCCTCGACTTTCCTTAATTCCAATAAAGACGATTGGTTCGCCGTCCATTGCTGCTTTATATCTTCCGGAAATGGATCATCCCATCATTTTCTTCCTGTTTATTTTTTGTGCGACTTTTTCTTGAAGCTGATTTTGAGATGGGTATGCTATCGAGGTCCTCTTCAATATTGAAATTAAAAAAATTAGTGTAGCTCGCCTGAACCTCGTTGTCGTTCGAATCTAAATTGTCATTTTCCATGAGAATAGCATGCAACCCGTTGTTCTGTTAATTTTCTATGTAGAACTGTTGATAAAAGTACACACATTTACAAAATTATTACGCACCCCTATTTTTCGCATTTTTCACCAATATTGACGATTTTTTTTGGTTTTTTAAATACATATTCATATTTATTGACGGTAAAACTTGAGACTTTCTTCTTCAGAATATCTCATAAATTTTCAATTGCGTTTAGTTGGGAGTACTGGGACGGCCATTCCAGCAAATATGTTTTATTTTACCGAAACCATTTTCGGCTACTTCGCGCTGTATGACAAGGGACATTACTTTGTCGGTAGATTCCTAGCTCACTCCAGCCTAGAAATAATTTTTCAATATAAAGCTCCAATATCTGCTCCAACTGAGGTGGTGTGCGTGGCTGAGTTCGCTTGCCCAGAACATATAAAAGGAATACCGGTTCCTACTGACGACACACATCTCCAATTTTCGATGCTGCTGCCAGATGTCCCAAAGAACTGAGCAAATTGGTTAGAATTATCCAAATAAACGATAACTGTGTTTTTTTATGGCTTATTAAGCGAATTCTCATATACTGTGCTTCTTATAATTTGTCAGCATATTTAGAACTGACCCCAATATTACATTCGTCCGACCAAAGAACTTGATTCTGTCCCAAAATAGTTCAATGTTGGTACTTTTTTGCCCAGTTTTTGTCAATTTTTCGTGTCAGTCTCAGATAATAACCGGTCTTTCCTAGCTTTTCGGCTTTTTCGGCGAAACTCGTCAGGCCGTTGGCCACCTGTTTTCGCATTAATTGGTACTTGAAATTGCTACTTTTACAAGCAGGATTTTTCCTGTTTTTAATAGTTGTCCGTTCAATCCGACAATCTTTTCTACTAGTTGCCTTTCGGTTTCTACCTCTTTCTAGCCTATGATGGTAGAATGAATCTCACTGTATATAAGGAGCGTTGTTTGCATAATTTAACGCGAATATTTAATTTGGTTTGATACCTCCGCTTGGAAAAATAAAAAAAAATGTGCTGGAATGGCCGATCCAGAGCCCGGATTTAAACTTAACTGAATATTTATGGGATCTTGTGAAGATCAGCACAAGAAAATATGCATCGATTGCCAATCTGAAGGAAGTGGTTCTAGAAGAAAGATGAATTGCAGAAGTACACAAAAATCAAGGGGGGCCAAGAATATTTTAAGGTTTTCACTTTTATCGTCAATGAATATAAATATTTAAAAAAAAATTAGAAAAATCGACAATATTGGTGAACATTGCAAAACAATAGGGGTGCCTAATAATTTTGAAACTGTGTGTACATGTAGAATATCATCAACATAAATAATTACCGTCGTCTCGTCTGTTTCTTTGTTTGTATGGATATAACGCTGTTAGGCGGCGCCAAACCAAAACCAACACTAATGTACTACAAGCCTGATTCCGTGATGACCACACAGATACCCTCTTACATTTAATCGCTTATGCTTGAAAGTGTTGGTGCAAAAATTCCTTTGTTTTGTTTTCTCTAAAATTTGTATGTTTATTCTCCCTCATTTATATAGTGTATCCGATCACCAATACTTTAATGTAAAAGCGTAATATAATTTTATAATATTGGTGATAGTCAGGCGTATAGTACATTAGTGTTGGTTTTGCCAAAACCAACAAAAATGTTTATACAAGCCGTGCCAAGCAAACATTTAAGCTATAAAAATTGTACCCTATGGCTTAGCATTAGTAATGTATAAAATAAATCAGAAAATATATATACACAAAACTAACACAAATGCCTAAAATATTGTTTACATTTTTGTTGGTTTTGACACATACCAATATCAACTCATACGCGACATTTCTTTTATAGGATCTGTGTAAAGAGCAAAAGTCACGGCTTGTATAAACATTTTTGTTGGTTTTGGCAAAACCAAAACCAACAAAAATGTTTATACAAGCCGTGACGTTCGCTCTTTACACAGATCCTATAAAAGAAATGTCTCCTATGAGTTGAAATTGGTATGTATCAAAATCAAAACCTTCTACAATTTTCTCTTGAGAAACCTTAACTAAATGTATACTAAGACATCGTATATATATATGGTTATGATCTCAACTGGAAATATGTAGTACTGGTAAGAAACGAAACAAATTGAATTTTTTTTATATGCGGTTTTTCGTAGCGACCAATACACTTGCCAGAATATATTTTTAAATATGTGTAAGAGAGCTATACAACGCAGTCAGGCTTTCTCAAGAGAGAATTGTAGAAGGTTTTGATCAAAACCAACAAAAATGTAAACAATAGTTTAGGCATTTGTGTTAGTTTTGTGTATGCCGTCTTACTTTGGTAAAAGTTATTCCTATCCGGATAGGAATGAAATTTTGCCCAAAGTAAGAGCAATTCTTCTTCAGAATAATTTTTTTTTTACTTTCAACAGTTGATACCAAGCTCTAAAATATAATTTATTATTTAGAATTTTAATAAACATTAAATAGTGATAACAAATTATTGAATAAAGTAAAATAATTCCAAATGATAATTAACAAAATTTAAAATTCTGATTTATCGAAAAATTGATAATTGTTATTTAATACCAACTCATAAAAGTAAATATATTTAATATTATATTTACTCTAGTGGTAAACACTGCAACTAGGTGAAGAAGAGAATTTTTCTATTCCTTCTTCTCAGCGGAATGAAACTCTTCCCGAGTAACCACATGTCACAAAAAAGCGACAAAAATTTCACATAAAATGGTGATTGGTGGAATAAAATGTGACAAAAAATTGTCACAATATGGATGAAAAATGGTGGGTGGGGTTGACGCCGATTGTCACGCGTAAACGAACTCGAAATCAAATTTGCCGGTTTTTGGTGGAATATTTTTGAAATAATTGTTGAAAATTTAGTCACAAATTCGACAGTTTTTTTATGATAAAAGTGTCACCTAATTATCAACAATTTTGTGGATATTTGTTGGTTTATTGAAGCAATTATGCGTAAAAAAAGTTTTTATGACCCTACTTAAATAATTTTGTAAAAAATACTCCATTGTATGGTTTATTTGATATTTTTATTGTTATTTATTTTAAAAAAATATCTACCAAAAATGTAGAAATATCTAAATCCCCCCGTACTTTAACCCGAGCCGAGAGTCAATACAAAATGTATCGACTCTAAAAAAATGAAAACTTTCCATGAGTTTTCTATGTGGTAGTTTGGTTTCGTGCAGAGAAACTCGCACAAACAAAAAGTTCGGTCTACTCATCAGGTATTCAGGTAGTTACGACTTTAGGACCAAACACAAACTACAAAAATAAAATTCCAACTTCATACATTAAGTATGAGGCAAGAACGTAGTGACTTAGCGAATTACATATAAATTCACCAAATCAAAAATAATCAAAATCTTTTTTTTTTTTTTGGGGAGTAAAATGAACATATATTTTGTCACAAAATACCCGCATAAATAAGTTCCAAATTGTCAACTTTTTTTGTGGCAAAAGGAACTTACATTTTGTGACAAATTGGTGACTATTTTTTTTTTTTTTTTTTGGTTGGTAAAATCAACGTTCATTTTGTCACAAAATATCCGCATAAATAAGTTCCTAATTGTCAACTTATTTTGTGATAAAAAGGAACTTACATTTTGTGACAAATTGATGACAAATATTTTTTTTTTTTGGGTGGTAAATTCAACGTACATTTTGTCACAAAATATCCGCATAAATATGTTCCAAATTGTCAACTTTTTTTGTGACAAAAAGGAACTTAAATTTTGTGACAAATTGGTCTAAAATTTTGTGATCACCATTTTTGGTTACTCGGGTTCATTCCGGAATGAAAATACACGGCATTGTTGTTGTAAAATTATCAAAGTAAGACTACAATAGTTTCTAATTTATTTTATACATTACTAATACTAAGCCATAGAGGACAATTTTTATAGCTTAAGTGTTTATTCCGCACGGCTTGTATAAACATTTTTGTTGGTTTTGGCAAAACACACAAGAAACTATCGCAGTAGTCACTTACACATATATAAGGTAATATATTGCGCAGGATATTAAAAAATTACAACAACAACAACAACAATGGCGGAGATTATGACTAAAATGTGAATGAACTATTTAAACAATGATACATTGTTAATTATTTTGAATTAAAGTCAGTAGAATTTTTCACACAATTTTATTATATTCACTCAACACTCAAAATTATTATGCAAAACTAACAAACACGATTTGTTTGGTCACAATGTCCGCCATATTAAAATATTTTTGACATAGATGCGCAAGAAAGAACGAAAATGAAACATCGGAGTATATTACCCCTGTTGTACGACTGAGCGCTCCAAGGGCGATCAATGATCAATGATGGTGATAATCTTTTATACCTCACCGTGATGATCACTCACATGTCACACCACATGTCCCCATATTTCGTAAAAACAGAACGAATAAAATGCGATCATTGTAATTTACTCCCATGAAAAACACGGCTACACGAATTAAAAAAGGCTGAATTAAAAATGTACATCAAAACTGAATTAAAAATGGTGATTTTAGTATGAAGAATTGGAACCATTTTTAATTCATTTTGAATAAATAAAATCTGTATTAAAAATGTTGTTTTAGACAAAAAATCGAAAATTGAAAAAATGAATTAAAAATGGAACTTTAACAAAAAAAAAGACAATTTTATTTCATTTTTTTTTAATTCATTTTCAAAATGAATAAAAAAAGGCCCATTTTAAATATATTTTTCAACACATTTTTAATTCATTTTCAAACTGAATAAAAAAGGCCCATTTTAAATTCATTTTTTAAACTTCATTTCTAAACACATTTTTAATTCATTTTCAAACTGAATAAAAAAGGTCCATTTTAAATTCATTTTTCAACACATTTTTAATTCATTTTCAAACTGAATAAAAAAAGGCCCATTTTAAATTCATTTTCAAACTGAATAAAAAACGGCCCATTTTAAATACATTTTCCAACACATTTTTAATTCATTTTCAAACTGAATAAAAAAAGGTCCATTTTAAATTCATTTTTCAACACATTTTTAATTCATTTTCAAACTGAATAAAAAAAGGCCCATTTTAAATATATTTTTCAACACATTTTTAATTCATTTTCAAACTGAATAAAAAAAGTCCATTTTAAATTCATTTTTCAACACATTTTTAATTCATTTTCAAACTGAATAAAAAAGGCCCATTTTAAATTCATTTTTTAAACTTCATTTCTAAACACATTTTTAATTCATTTTCAAACTGAATAAAAAAGGTCCATTTTAAATTCATTTTTCAACACATTTTTAATTCATTTTCAAACTGAATAAAAAAAGGCCCATTTTAAATTCATTTTCAAACTGAATAAAAAACGGCCCATTTTAAATACATTTTCCAACACATTTTTAATTCATTTTCAAACTGAATAAAAAAAGGTCCATTTTAAATTCATTTTTCAACACATTTTTAATTCATTTTCAAACTTAATAAAAAAAGGCCCATTTTAAATTCATTTTTTAAATTCATTTTTAAACACATTTTTAATTCATTTTCAAACTGAATAAAAAAAGGCCCATTTTAAATTCATTTTCAAACTGAATAAAAAACGGCCCATTTTAAATTCATTTTTCAACACATTTTTAATTCATTTTCAAACTGAATAAAAAAAGGCCCATTTTAAATTCATTTTCAAACTGAATAAAAAACGGCCCATTTTAAATACATTTTTCAACACATTTTTAATTCATTTTCAAACTGAATAAAAAAAGGTCCATTTTAAATTCATTTTTCAACACATTTTTAATTCATTTTCAAACTGAATAAAAAAAGGCCCATTTTAAATTCATTTTTTAAATTCATTTTTAAACACATTTTTAATTCATTTTCAAACTGAATTAAAAAAGGCCCATTTTAAATTCATTTTCAAACTGAATAAAAAACGGCCCATTTTAAATTCATTTTTCAACACATTTTTAATTCATTTTCAAACTGAATAAAAAAAGGCCCATTTTAAATATATTTTTCAACACATTTTTAATTCATTTTCAAACTGAATAAAAAAAGTCCATTTTAAATTCATTTTTCAACACATTTTTAATTCATTTTCAAACTGAATAAAAAAGGCCCATTTTAAATTCATTTTTTAAACTTCATTTCTAAACACATTTTTAATTCATTTTCAAACTGAATAAAAAAGGTCCATTTTAAATTCATTTTTCAACACATTTTTAATTCATTTTCAAACTGAATAAAAAAAGGCCCATTTTAAATTCATTTTCAAACTGAATAAAAAACGGCCCATTTTAAATACATTTTCCAACACATTTTTAATTCATTTTCAAACTGAATAAAAAAAGGTCCATTTTAAATTCATTTTTCAACACATTTTTAATTCATTTTCAAACTTAATAAAAAAAGGCCCATTTTAAATTCATTTTTTAAATTCATTTTTAAACACATTTTTAATTCATTTTCAAACTGAATAAAAAAAGGCCCATTTTAAATTCATTTTCAAACTGAATAAAAAACGGCCCATTTTAAATTCATTTTTCAACACATTTTTAATTCATTTTCAAACTGAATAAAAAAAGGCCCATTTTAAATTCATTTTCAAACTGAATAAAAAACGGCCCATTTTAAATACATTTTTCAACACATTTTTAATTCATTTTCAAACTGAATAAAAAAAGGTCCATTTTAAATTCATTTTTCAACACATTTTTAATTCATTTTCAAACTGAATAAAAAAAGGCCCATTTTAAATTCATTTTTTAAATTCATTTTTCAACACATTTTTAATTCATTTTCAAACTGAATAAAAAAAAAGCCCATTTTAAATTCATTTTTTAAACTTCATTTCTAAACACATTTTTAATTCATTTTCAAACTGAATAAAAAAAGGTCCATTTTAAATTCATTTTTCAACACATTTTAAATTCATTTTCAAACTGAATAAAAAACGGCCCATTTTAAATACATTTTCCAACACATTTTTAATTCATTTTCAAACTGAATAAAAAAAGGCCCATTTTAAATTCATTTTTTAAATTTCATTTTTAAACACATTTTTAATTCATTTTCAAACGGAATAAAAAAAGGCCCATTTTAAATTCATTTTTTAAACTTCATTTTTAAACACATTTTTAATTCATTTTCAAACTGAATAAAAAAAGGCCCATTTTTAATTCAGAAAAATGCCTTTTTTAATTCAGCCTTTTTTATTCAGCCTTTATAATACGGTTTTTTTCCAGGTCAAATTTGCTAGCGGTGACATTTTACATTATAAACGACCAGCATTTCCGACCGGATTTCATGATCCCACCCCTAATTCCGTAATGAGGTACACAGATACCTTCTTACATTATTGCCGTCTTACTTTGGTAAAAGTTATTCCTATCCGGATAGGAATGAAATTTTGTCCAAAGTAAGAGCAATTCTTCTTCAGAATAATTTTTTTTTTACTTTCAACAGTTGGTACTAAGCTCTAAAATATAATTTATTATTTAGAATTTTAATAAACATTAAATAGTGATAACAAATTATTGAATAAAGTATAATTAATTCCAAATGATAATTAACAAAACTTAAAATTCTGATTTACCGAAAAATTGATAATTGTTATTTAATACCAACTCATAAAAGTAAATATATTTAATATATTTACTCTAGTGGTCAACACTACAACTACGAGAAGAAGAGAATTTTGCTATTCCTACTTCTCAGCGGAATGAAACTCTTCATTCCGGAATGAAAATACACCGCATTGTTGTTGTAAAATTGCCAAAGTAAGGAGTGTCGGAAATAAAGTATTTGCGCCTCAAAATCAGACTACTCGATTGATTTTAACATGAGTTTTTCAATTGAAATTTCTTTTTTTTTTGCTTTTGCGATTGAGTAGTATTAATTTTCTTGACTTACTTGATTTTATTTGCATCGCCAAAAAGTCGGTGGTAACTTTTCTATAATGTTTTTACTACTCAGTCGCAAAAGCAAAAAAAAAAAAAAATTTCAATTGAAAAACTCATGTTAAAATCAATCGAGTAGTCAGATTTTGAGGCGCAAATAGTTTATTTGCGACCAGTGGCACGATTCCGGTTTTCCCGGGGAATTGGGAATTGGAATTTTATTATTGTGATTTTTTAGTGTATTTTGGTATTATTTTTTACAAAGCATACTATGGCCATTTGCATTTTCTTCAAATTTTGGAAGCAAATAACTCCATTTCATAGCAATTATTTTTTTTATTTTTCCCTAAACATTTTGTTAGAAATTGTTTAGTAGGCAGTAATGTTAAAATAGAATTATATTTTCCCAAAAATTTGAAAAAATACAAATCGTCACAGTGTGCTTTGGAAAAAATAATACCAAAATACACCAAAAAATCACAATAATAAAATTCCAATTCCCAATTCCCCGGGAAAACCGGAATAGTGCCACTGTTGGAGGATATACCCTAAGACTACATAAATCGCTTATACTTGGAAGGATTTGTGGGAAACTTCGTATGTTTTGTTTTGTCTACAATTTATATAGTGTATCCGATCACCATCACCAATACTTTCATATATAAGCGAAAAAATAAATTTATAATATTGATGGTAGTCAGGCTTGTAATTATTGTTGGTTTTGGATAACATGAAAATTTCTGTGTGTGCTGTGATTTGTATTTTTGAAAAAAAAAACATAAAATTTAGTTTTTTTTTTAGTTGTGTTCAAAGTAAATAGTTTTCTACATATCGAGGGATTTTCCTAATATCGATTTTAGTTCATTTGTCCCCACGCTTTGGCAGCGCTGATTACTTCTTCTTTTTACATGCAAAAACTAGTAAAATCATGTTTACAAATATAAGTTTCTTATCTAAATTAGTGGATGTCCATCCCCCTACTTTTTTTTATGATTAATAAAATTAAGTATGTTGTGATTAATAATAAATATCAAATTTTAAAATTAATTTAGTCGAAATTAATAATTTAATGAAACATTCAAACACATATTTTACCTCCAGTCAGCAAGCGTTGGAATTATATTTGGGAATATCACTAATTTCATTTGACTACCCAAAATAGACAAATGGAATTGAAAAAGAATGAATATCCGAAAACTTGTTCTTTCTAGTAATTAAAATCATTTTTATTTTAAAATTATTTATCACTAAATGAAGCTACTTTTGTTACCGGGGTGGAGTTTTTAACACTTTTTTTTAACAGATTTTACGCAAGTGCACAATTGTTTAACAGAGTAACATAAGAAACAATTGATATACGAGAAACAATATCCTACCAGATGCTAAATACCCTGAATATCAGAAATTGGGTCGCACAGACACAATATAGGATAGAAAGAGGATACTTTAGGCTTTCCAAATCTGTACGTGTTATTACATAATTTAGGGTTGGGCTCTGATAACAAATTTTCAAATATCGTTTTGGTAATATTTGAAAATTTGTCATTAGAGCCCAACCCTTATTTATGTAATAACACGTACAGTTTTGGAAAGCCTAAAGTATCCTCTTTATTCTATCCTATATAGTGCCTATGCGAGCCAATCTCTGAGATTTGTGTTATTTAGCAAAGATCAGAATCATGATTTTCCATGTATTCGTCGTTTTGGTAATATTTGAAAATTTGTCATCAGTGCCCAACCCTAAATTATGTAATAACACGTACAGATTTGGAAAGCCTAAAGTATCCTCTTTCTATCCTATATTGTGTCTGTGCGACCCAATTTCTGAAATTCAGGTTATTTAGCATAATATGGTAGGATATTGTTTCTCGTATATCAATTGTTTCTTGTGTTACTCTGTTAAACAATTGTACACTTGCGTAAAATGTGTTAAAAACTTCACACCGGTACTTTTGTTTTATAATTTATGTTAAATTCATTTGTAAAAATAAAATTTAGTGTGTTTTTTAAAGTAAAGTACCTAGTTGCAATAAATGTTATAAAATTTTAATTTTATTTTAATTTAAATAATTAACAAGTGACGTAAGACAAGTAAGAAGTAACATAATGCCGGGTTTATACCAATATTATAGTATTTGAATAATTCATTTTAAAAATGTGAATTTATCCGATAGTTTTCAAGAAATTCAAGAGTTAATGCAGTGTTTTCAAAGAATTCAATAATAACACTGAAATAACTTAAGACATCTCAAAACCATCATTCAATGTACATACATAATTCGCGTTAATTCGATTTTTTAATAACCAAACGTATTATTTAAGAATTAAATGACAAAAAAACTTTTCTATTTCCAAATATCTTCAAAAAAAATGTGTATTTGCTTTAAAACTTACGCATAAATCTGGATCACACTTCGGTCGTTCGATGCGACACTGAAAAACTTTTAATTTTATTCACTAAATAATCTTTAAATTTTGTTAAATTTTCTTATTAAAAATTTCACTTATTTCATTTATTTTTTAGATATACTTTTTCACTACACCTTTGATATACACTAACTCCGTAATTGATTCTTTTTAGTTATCTTAATAAATTAATTAAGTTTTACATACATTTTATATGTACATAGATACGAGTACATAAGAATTTCACACAAAAAAAAACTATCATTAACTAAACGCACATGACCACCACTGTAGCCTTTAAGTTTTATTCAAAAGATACATTCCAGGCTTAACGACCAACTTACTATAACACAAGATAATTTAAGACAAAATACAAATTTATTTTTTTATTTAATTAAGTAGTCAAGATGAGATGAGCTCACTTACATAAATGAAAATTAAAAATATTCATTTTTTTTTTAGCAATGTATATAGTTCCAGACAATCTGTAATTGTTTGTCATTTATGATCATCACCCCGCCTTCCTGCTAATATATGCTTTGTTATTTTGGTAGAAAATATAATAACTTAGTGATATCGTATACTCTAACTTATAATAAAATATACGGTTTTTACAGGCCATTGCTGGCGCGCACGGTGTTAACAATCTGACCCCATCTGACCTCTTCAGATTCAGCTCTTCGTATATTGTCTACTAGATAACAAGAAAACGCTATATCGACGTAGGTGAAGTATGTCCTAAATCTGTCCTAAATATCAATAAAATATATTGTGCACTGAAAGAAATGATTCGTTGGCATGAGGTCGCGAGAAAATATTTTACATTGCGATGAACGAAATGTAGTTGCGAAAACATAATTTCGATAGCACCAATTAACATGAGATTGGTACAAACAAACTACGGTAGCCACATATAGTTGCAACAACTTCGTTTCCAAATCTTCAACTCCGTTGATGCTAATTTCCTATAGACATTCGTTTTCCGAACCGAATGAGCCTCATCGTTTTTAAAGTATCAACCTCGTTTCAATTGCCACAAACGTAATTTTGTTACTCCAATAAAATGTGACTTTGCTGTTGCGAGAACAATATTGTAGTCCAATGTAATCATATCACTCTGTCGTTGTACCAAAATATCAAATTTGATTAATTTATTTTGAAATTCCGTTGCTACAAATATATGTTACAAGCGATTCAGTTTCATTAACTCCTACTCGTTTATTGTGATTAAAAATTTACTGAGCAATTTTCCAAACTTCAAAATATGCGTGCGTTTACTTCACTATGCGATGCAAATCTCTTTCCTTGCAGTCATCTTTTTAATTTTGGAAACAGAAAATTATCTCTAGGTGTCAAATCAGAAGAATATGGTGGATTTGGAAGCAATTCGAAGTGTAATTAATTCAATTTTGCCGTAATCATTATTGACTTGTACATTGTCTTAAAGAAACACGCAGACAAGTTTGCAAATTTCAATTTGTCCAATATTGCACTATAATACTCGCCAGTGATTTTTTCTTAGATACGTAGTCGATTTCCAGTTAATTGTTTTGTTTCTGATTGCTAATCAATACAAAATGTCCTCATAATTATGATACATGACCAAATATTTCTGTAAAGTATGGTTACTAGGTCTCACTTTTGATCGATATTGAGCGAACGCGGCAACCATCTTGCTTTAAGCTTTTTAAAATAAAAATGTCCATGCAAGATATTTTCTATGGGCGTTCTTTTGAAATGTTTATGATGGCAACAACCTGACTCATTTTCACTTCAAGTTCACTCAACACAATATCATGGATTTTTTCAATCATTTCTGGTATATGGTGTTATCACCTCTTTTGGCCTTCTGCTGCGGGGTAATCCGTTCATCATCAAAAATATTTGTGCGACCAGGATTGAATTCATAGACCTAAAAATGGACAGTTTCATAGGACGGTGTAGACCCGCCCAAAGTTAGCTGCATATCCTTTTTTATGTCTGTTGCTGAAAAACCATCCAATTAAAGATAATGAATTGCGCAACGAATTTGAAATTTTTCCATACTTCACAAAATGCAAAATACGTCAATTTTGTTGCTTGTGGTTGTGAAATGCAAATTAAATAAAAGATCCTTTGGAAATTTAATAATGACAGCTCATTACAGCGCCATCTATATGTATCAATATAGAAAAATGTTCAGCTAAAAAATAGAAGTGGTTAGGACAATCCTGTTTGAAACGATGTCTTTTTTCAAAACTGAAATTGCTTTAAGTAGCCTAGACCCTACGCCAACTTATGCTATTTTGGGGTCAATTTCTTAGAATTTTCTCAAGAAAATTGGAAATATAATTTATTCATAATATTCTATATACAGGGTGGCCCAGCTTAATGGACGGATCCAAATATCTCCTAAAATACGCTAGCTAACAAAAAAATCGTTTAGACAAAAATTGTTAATGACAATTTCGTCATTTATCTTTACTAATGTCCTTGACCTTCAGGTCAATTTATAAGATCATTTGTAGGTCAAGGTAAGTTTTTCAAATGAAAACTCTTATTTTTGACACCGGATTCAAAAAGACTGAGAAATTTTACTTTAAAAAGCACTCAGAAGCTATTGATTCGAATTTAAGGGATTTCCTGGGTATAATAAACGTCTGAAGTATCTAAAATCAGGTAGGTAGGATGCAAGTGTCAATGACCTTGATTTTAAAGTTAATTTTCAAGGTCATTTGAAAAACAAAGTGATTTTTTAAACGGAAAGCCCTACGAGCTTCGAGAAGAGCGTGAATTTTCACGCTTGAAATAATATTATGAAGTTTGTTTTGGTGACCTTGATGCATAAAAGTTTGGCCGCACATCGATTAGTAGAACAGCTGCAAAAAATTCGTAGATCCTGTCCTTACTGTTAGCGCTGGTGGTTTGACGTCTATTGGAGGGGGGGACTAAAGTTGGTAGATTAATCTAACAGCTCCGTAACCTTCCAGCAGGTACAACTGTACGTACTGCTCCCTCGCGGCAACCACTGATAACTGCAACCATTAGGCAGAATGTGGCCTTTTGGGACAGGCTAAAGAACGGCGCTAAAGGAGAAAACCTTGACAAAAAATTCTAATATAAGGTGAAACAGCATATGCCGAAGGATGAATGGCTGATAGGTTAATTAGTCCATATATGCGGACTCTGGGTACCAGGCACCCTCCAGTTTTATCTAGCCTTTCTGTAGTAAAGCTGGGTGACCTACAGGCGACTTTCTATTTCCAGCAACTCGCAAGAGTAAAATCAAAACGGTAGATGAGGCACGGGTAGGAATATACGAGAGTGGGACTGCCCTCTCGCAGCCCTTCAGTCCCAATGCTACCGCTTTTCTACCAGAAGTAAATAATATAGTATACATCTAGGAGGGAGAGCAATGAGCCCAGATAGTATGTATCACGTACCGGCCGGCATTATTATCAGGTTCATTAAGAGCCTGAATATTGGCTGGACGGATAATTAAGCAGGGCTTGGAGTACAAAAGATCTTTTAGGTCGCAGTGCGAGATGGCTAAACGCCCACATGGCCCTACAACACTAATGCTAATGCTACTGTTAGCGCTAACTGGAAATAACGACGTCGACGTAGTAAGTTCTGTTTCCTTTGGGGTGCTTGATTATGGTGAATTCTCTTCCCTCTCAGGTTTGAGTTGCTTTATTGACGTGAATCCCCTTGCCTTTCACGTTTGGAGTGCTTGTCTATCGTGAGTCCCCTAGCCTCTCACCATTAGTATAATTATATCAATTATCCACAGAATAACTGTTCGAAGTTCCCTCCGTTTGCTTCAAAGCACATAATTTTTTTGTAGCTGGTGTATTTTATTTGGTTTCGTCGATTAAAATGGGTCATCCATGTATATTGTGTGAAATGGTATTAAACATTGTTGCCCTAAACATTGTTGCAAGCATGCTGACCACTGCGCCACCGGGGCGGCAAATTCGCCATCGCAATTTCGTTCCTTATTCGTTAGATGAAAATTCTCACTAGACCAGACAGATCATAAAAATCGATGGAGAATTATGGTATGGTGTGGAATTGTAAATGGTTACTTAATGGTTCTTACTTTTTTGAACAAAATGTTGATAGACACAGCTATCATCAGTTGCTAAGAGATCACTTACCACGATTATTAGAAAATTAAGATTTTTATTTGTGGGGATACTTGAAAAATGTTGTTTTTGCTCATCGGCCCACAACTAGGGAAGATATGCTGGGATGAATTCATAGAGCTTGCGCGGCTATTCCTATATACACTATGCTTAAAACAATGGGAACTTTTGAAACACGTTTAAATGAGTGCCTTGAAGCAAACGGAAGCAACTTGTTATTCAATGGATAATTGATATCATTATAGTAATAGTGAGAGGCAAGGGGACTCACGATGGTATTCACGATAATCAAGCACCCTTAAGATAACAGAACTGACTACTCGACCCCCTTTGATAACAGAACTGACTACGTCCGGGTAACGCAAAAAGTAAGGACCAGGTCCTACAATTTTTTGCAGCTTCTCTACTATTCGAAGCGTCACCAAACACTTCTCATGTATAAAAAGGTCATCAATCTAAATAAACAGCATCTAGGTACTTTTTAAACATTTAACCTTGATATGGCCTACTCAAGGTCACAAAAATAAACTTCGTAATATTATTTCAAGCGTGAAAATTACTACTCTTTTCAAATCTCGTGTCAAAATAGGCTTTCCGTTTAAAAAATCACTTTGACTTTCAAATGACCTTGAAAAATAATTTTAAAGGCAAGGTCATTAACATTTTTGCATCCTACCTACCTGTTAAAATTGAGCTGAAGGTCAAGGACATTATTACAGATAAACGACCTCATTATCCTTGATAATTTTTGTCTAAACCATTTTTTTGTAGCTGCCGTATTTTAGGAGTTATTTGGATCCTTCGATTAAATAATGGTGGAATTAGTTATACCGATGTAAAATGTGAGACCGTATCAAACATGGTTATCCTAAACACTCGACTTCGGACTTGTTGATTTGGAAGACCAACGGAAGCTGAAAATTGCACTTGCGGGTCAAGCAACTGTTCCACTCCGAGATGATTGGCCGATTCGGATGAAATCCTACTTTGTAGCCACCGATAGTTCAATCCTCTAGCGGGGTGATTCTATTACCAATACAATGAATGACAGCAATTTGTTCTTGCACTCCGAGCGATCGTCCTTCTTAAAGGACACATAACGCGGCCCATTTCCATTCATCAGGCGATACCTTGTTTCGCCGTTCTAACCGAATAAGGTTGAATAGACAGTTTCTAAATTCCTCGTTGAACCGTACTGTTTTTTCGTACAAATACAAACGGGCATGCGTTTTTCTGCGAGCTATATTTTATTGTTCGACAGCAAGACAACACTCGTTTGTTCTTTGTTGTATATTTCATTACAACTTGAACGTATAAATAAAACATGTGGTTCGAAAATTGTTTGTTTGTTTGTTTTTAATATTAATTAGGCATCTAAACTAGGATCCATAGAGCCTTTTGATTTCTAACAGCATGTAGTTCTAAAAATTTCTCAAGGGAAGGAAATCCTAGTATGCCGAATGTAGTTATTTTTATTTTATTTTATACGTTTTATTTAAATAACGGTTATTCCAGAATCTCCTCGAAAGAAGCCATGGACATCCCCGAATATACTTTTTATTTCACTGAGTCGCACTTTGTGATACCTCCGATTAGCACAGATATTATGGGACTTATGCATATGAAAATGCAGTACCCGGAACCACTATCTATTTTATTAAGTTGTATATTACACACATTTTTAAAATTTTTTAAAAACACTTGTTAAATATTTCGCAAAATTACAAAAGGTTTAAAAAATCACTCGATCGATTTCGGCTTATTAGGCCATCATCAGGAGTATCTACTAAACTGTAAAAAATAAAAATGTAGTTAGATTCTAGACTCAAGAATTAAAAGGGCGTAAGTCGTCTTATGCCCTAATCGACTTTTGAGCATTTTCTGTTTAATTGTATATTAATACGTTTCTATTTTCCAATTTCCAAGGTAATATCAAAGAAAGTAAGATATCTTATTCTTTTGCCTATTACCTAAAAATTGGAATGAAAATGTATTAACAAAAAATTAGATAGAAAATGCTCAAAAGCCGATTAGGGCATAAGTCGACTTACGCCCTTTTAATTCTTGAGTCTAGAGTTGGAAAAAGCAAAAAGTGAAACCAAAATATACAAATAAAAAATGTGGAAGTGGTAAACAATAAAATTGGTGACAGCAATAAACATTAAAAATTAAAATAGGGGGTTAGTTAAACACGGGATTGAATCGGTTCACCGCGAAAATAAGCTCACCGCTTTACGTTATACCGCCTGCTTAATTCACCGTTTTTACGATTCACCGTCATAATAGTTCACCGCTTACGATTTACCGTTTTCACTATAATTTTTTTTGGGACAATTTAAACGGGCATACAAGAAAATATTAATATTTGATGGGGGATCGATATAAAATATTGCAGTGTCATTAATAGATTCTATATATAATCCGCATCTACGTGCGGCACGCAGTGCGACATGTTTGCTTATCCTGGCTCCTAAGTTAAATTAGGGATCTCCATTTTCCAGAATATTTTAAAACTAATTTAATTTTTTTATTTATAAATTTGTTGCCAGTTAATTATTTTTGTGCGCGGTGAAATTTGCTGTCGGTAAACCGTCGCGGTGAAATTTGCTGTCGGTAAACCGTGTGCGGTGAACTGTTAAGCGGCGAACCATGGGCGGTAAACCATGAGGCGGTGAACCGTACCCAACCCGTTAAACACAGGTAAAATTGGTGAGAGCAATAAACATTAAAAATTAAAAGGGGATAAGTTAAACACAGGTATATGATTATTGATTAGTCAACGGTCGAATAACAAAATTCCAGATGTTGATTTTTTTTTATTTTTTTATTTTTTTTTTCTACCCCTTCTTTATTTTGTTATAACCCGACGTAATAGTAATTTTATAGTATGGAATGAGTATGTGAATAAAACAATGCGGGGTCGGTAATTTGTGAGAAACGGATTTCTCTCTGTTCGTTGAGGATATTTTGGTTAAGAAATATAGCTTTTCGGATTTCGTAAGATTCTAAGTTGTCTAAACGTCTGCTTTTTGGTTGTACATGTAATATTTCTAAATTGTTTAAACTGGATGTGTGATTTTCTAACGTTAAATGATTATAAAGGGATGATTCATGGCTACCAGATAAATGTTCTTTAACTCTAACTTCAAAATTGCGCCCAGTCTGTCCGATATAAGAGGAACTACAATCATTGCAATTGATCTTATAAACGCCAGACTTGGAAAGGCGATCAATTCTTGGTTTGTTGTTAAAAATCATTTTCTTAATTGTATTATTGTTATAAAAAGCAAAGCTAATATCTGTATTTTGTGTCACGATGTTACTAATCCGTAACAAAACAAACATCCGTAAGAAAACAAATTTTTAACTCTGTTAAGTTGTCATCTTGCTTATGGACAAATCTCGTGAACCGAGCCCCAAATGACGCATCGGAGTATATTAGAGGGTAATGTTTGGTTGTATAAAGTTTATGTTTGTTGGTTTAAACAATGGATACTGTGGTGGAAATTCAGGCTACCAGTATCGTTCAGTGCGATTTTACGAGTCAGGTGAATGGCTCCCATCTACAGAGACCAACATAATTAATACTTCACATAAATCCAATAATCCTATAAGAGATAAATTTTTGGAAATAATATCACCCGCAAAACTTCCCTGAATTGGTTTCACATAATTTGATTTCTAAAATAATTTGTCTCCAAATGGGGACTTCTATTTGTCGGCGAAGCTATTTAACGGGTAATACGGATGCCTTAGGTCGTAGATCCCAGGTCGATTAAAAAGTGTAAATGCTTATCATGATGAAAAGTTGAACAACCGCTAGGGAGAAACAATCGTTACCGGCGCCGATCCGTATTTTGTACATTAAGATGCACAAGAATTCCGGAACTTACCTTTGACTTTAGGGGTGAATCTGAAGATGGCAAGACAATGATATGACCACGGATTGTCGCATTAGGAGCAGTGGACGAAATAGTTTTTGTTGTATTCCGAGTTTTTATAATGAAAGATGTTGATCGTCCAGCAGGCAAAATAAGAGAGACAGCTCCTCGCTTTATTATCATACAAAATGGTTAACATTTCATACAAGAGTACGTGCAATAAAACATGTCATTAATCTACTACAATTAAGCATGGTTTCCACGATGGCGAGGCGAAAAAATTAGTCAAACTAAAAAGAGAAATAAATAAAAAAAATATCATAAGAGTGAGTGAAACAGCAACAAGTCGTTACTCCGAATTTTTATTTATTTATTTTTGACGTTTCGAGATTTCATAACCTTTAACTTTGTTTGTGTTTTGATTGATATTAAAATTAGATTTTGTTAAAAATGGATTCTGTTGAGGAACTAATGGCAATATATACCGTTATGTTTTCAAGTAGCAGTGAGAGTGATTCTGGCGATGAAAAATGTGTTCCCCCAATAAAAAAAAAAAGAAAATATTGGGTTCGTCCTTTCTATAAGGAGAGGAATGAAAGTGGTGCTCATATCACAATAGTTGAGAGGATGAAATCTCTGGATGATGAGAAACTATTTCATAACTATATGAGAATGAGTGCCACCAAGATGGAAGAGTTAATGTTGTTAGTTGGGGCCGATATTCAAAAGAATACTTTCATACGAGAGCCTCTTAGTGTGGGCCTTCGTTTGGCTATAACATTAAGGTAAAACAGTCATATTTGTTTTGTACTAAATATGTATAGTGAAGTTTTAATAAGTAATTTGATATTTTATTAGATATTTGGCTACTGGCGAGTCACAACGGAGTTTGGCACTATCGTACAAGTGCTCACCGACATCTGTGCATCGGATTATTCTAGAAACCACCGCTGCCATAACAAAATCCTTACGAGATTTAGTGTTTCCTAAAATTACGGAAGAAAATTTTATTAATATTGCGAAAGGCTTTCACAAAAAATGGAATTTTCCCAATTGCATAGGAGCAATTGATGGGAAACATGTAATAATTGAGGTATGTCGATTAGATTTAGTTAATAAATAATATGAATTTCTAATTTTATGTCACTATTTTAGGCACCAGCTAAAGGAGGATCTGAATTTTTTAATTATAAGAAAACTCATTCGATAGTTCTTCTAGCTATCTGTGACCATGATTATAATTTTATATCGTGCGACATTGGAGCAGCCGGTAGACAAAGCGATGGCGGAATTTTTCGTGCAAGTAATTTTGGCCAAAGATTTTACGACAAATCTTTACCGTAAGGGGTTTTATTAGTTTTAATTAGTCTGCGTATTTAATTGTGTGTATATAATTAAAGTAGAATTTTATATATATGTTGCAGAATTCCAGAGCCATGTGATGTCGCAGAAGACTTAAACAATTGTCCATTTGTTTTTGTTGCGGACGACGCGTTCTCATTAACTGAAAATATGATGAAACCGTATAGCTCGAACAACTTGACTCAAGAACAAAGAGTTTTCAACTATCGCCTAAGTCGCGCTAGACGTATTATTGAAAACGTTTTTGGAATACTAAGCACCAAGTGGCGAATTTTCAGAACAGCCATAAAGGCAAACGTTTCCACAGTTGAACTCATAATTGAGTCATCAGTATGTCTACACAATTGGCTTCGGCAAGACATAAATTCAGGATATATTACACCCGATTTAGTAGATAGAGACATCTATGGACGGACGGTGTCCGGTTCCTGGAGAAGAGAAGAGAGCTTGACTTCCTTAGAGCGAACACAAACAAATCCATCATTTGCAGCAAAAAAAATAAGAGAATTATTAACATCACACTTCGTTGGTAGCGGTGCCGTAGAATGGCAATGGGATAAAATTTAATAATAATTTTAATTTTGCATTTAATCGAAAAGAGAAAATAGAGTATTCAAAAGAATTATACACAACCCTTTTTGTAATTTTATGGTTTTTTAATGATTATAATAAAAAATATAATTAAATGTATACATATTGTATTACTCGTCATTACAATATAAATCTAGTTCCTTATTTATTAATTGTTGAATTTCAAGTTTCAGTCTTCTTATAACAATATCCGGAAGTCGACTCATATCGTTGACTATCATATCAGCAAATAACTGTAGTGATGATTTCGGTTGGTTTACCATCTGCGACCTACTTTCTATAACCTCCACAAGTCTTTTTTTCAAACTGTACTCGCCTACACTTTTTTCTGAAAAATAAGAAAAATAGTTTTATAGCAATTTTGTTTAAATGTACTGCAGGTCATTAATCTTCTGAATATTATTACCAGACTCAGTACGTGTTCTTTTATATGGAGTTGAACTTCTACTCGGAATTGTGCTGACATCGGAATTTATTGATGTGTTACTGTCTTCTGAAATATTACAGACCGATTTTGTTCTAATAAAGAAACAAGGATATTAAAAAACTAGATTATGTGGTGTAAAATTGTGTAAACTATTTAATAACAGATCCTTACGCTCTAGGTGTTACACTGTCGTCTAAAAAGGCCATTAAGTTGGCGTACCTAAAAGGTTTTTTAGGTACTAAAGGTACACCAGAGCCACTCGGTTCATTTCTTTTACTTTTGATATATGATGTTCTTAAGTAGTCCCATCTTTTTCTTACTGCAACCCTGTTTTTTTTGTTGATGTCCAAATCTGTAGATTTTTTGTTGGATAATATCAATATACGTATAAAATCGCAAACATATGTAGTGTTATTTTAAATACTTACTTAGTTCTATTAAAACCTCTTCCCACAACTGTGGGCGCATCGTTCGGTTTTTATAATTTTGGTTCTTAAAATCCCACAGTTGTGGTCGAGCCTTTACCGACTCTATTAGATATTCTGAAAAAAAAAAATTATCTTACAATGTTTCTAAACGATCCGCAATAAAACCAAAAACATACCACAATCAATCTGGTCCACACTAGAATTTTGGTCAACAACACATTCGGCGACTTGTTCTTCCGATAGAAGATATTCAATTTGTATTAAATCTACTGAAATTTATTTAATATAATTATTATCTAAAATTATTATATAACTACTATCTAATTATTATCTATATAACTATATGTATACTATATATTACCATCATAATCATCGGCTTCCTCGTCCAAATCAGGACGCGTTATTTCACTGTTACTAGTACTAGTTTTATTGAAACCTGTAAATATTATAAACTAGTTATTAAATACATTTGGAGACATTTCATAATTTGACTTACCTTTTTTAATTTTATTAACATCCATTACTTTTATATTAATTGTTTTATTAATTAATGCTTTATATTTATTAATTGTCTTTGCAAAACAAAATCCAAATCAACGGCTTCTTTTTGAAATTTGTTTTATTCCGAAAATTTTCTTCAAATTGACATATGAATTCCGAAAATCAGCGGCTAATCCGAAAAAAGATGATCCATTTCATCTTTTTTTCGGATTAGACGTCCAATTTCGGAGTGCTGAATTAAAATATTAAAAACTGGACGTCCCAATTTTTCTGTCAAAATGGTATTTTGTCTCTATCGTACTATTGTTGAATTTTTACTTTCTCTTTTTAATTTGACTAATTTTTTCGCCTCGCCATCGTGGAAACCATGCTTCCCAAGTATAACAAGACGAAACTAAAAATTGAGCTACCGTATTTTCCTTCGACTTTTAAGAAAATAATCGAAAGATAACTTCATTGTATTTATGATTAGTATTGGTGTGTATATTATACTATCGAGAATTTGGTTTGACATAGAATATTTTAGTAAAGTGTTTTCAGCTGCGTTGTAATGTAGTTAAAAGATTTACGTTTGTAATTCACGTTTACTTATAAATTTTAATTTTTTGTGTTAAAAAACCAATGGACACCCGATGTTGATAAATTGTGATTGTGTTTGATTTTCAATTAAAACATAAAAATCAATTATATTATGTTGGTTCAATTTACTTTACTGTGCATATTCAAAGAAGGACTCCAACGCCATTTTCTTTATATACGTACTTGTGAAATTCGGAAAATTCCAGCTTCAATTTATTTTAACTTAATAAATGTTTTTTGACTTTACTTTTGTATTTTAAATAAATAATTTTTTTTTAGATTTATTTACGATAGTATGTTTATTTTAATAAAATTAATTTCAAATTGGAATTTGTCGTTTGTTTCATTATAAAAAAAAAATTACAGCAGTATTTTTAATTTGACATTTACACATAACCATGCTCAAAATTAGCCCCGCCTTTTTTTATTCTGTATTCACAAATACATGCACACAATTTTTTTTGATTGAGTTTCGTCCAGTTTCGACTTATCGCGACAAGATTCATACGCTTTCTTAGCTTAAGTCGAAACTTAAACTTAGTTAAAGTCGAAACTAAGCTTAGTTTAAAGTACGAAATATGACGAAAAAGTCGAAAGTAAAAATACTTGGGATCCCAAGTATTTTTACTTTCGACTTTCTCGTCATTTATTAGACATTAGTTCGAAACTAAGATTCGAATTTCCCTTAGTTTTAGTTTCGAGTTATTCTAAGAAATCGTATGAAACGTGTCGCGAAAATTCGAAACTGGACGAAACTCATTCTAAAAAAATTTGTGCGTATATTTGTGAATATAGAATAAAAAATAGGCGGGGCTAGTTTTAAGCATGTGTATGTATATTTGTCAAATTAGAAAACGGCTGTAATTTTTTTTTTCAATAATGAAACAAAAGAAAATTCCAATTTGAAATTAATTTTATTAAAATACATATTTTGCATACATAGTAAATAAATCTAAAAAAAATTATTTATTTAAAATAAGACAAGAAACATTTAAAAAGTTAAAATAAATAGAAGCTAGAATTTTCCTAATTACTTAAGTACGTATATACTATAGATCAAGGAAATGGCGTAGAGTCCTCCTTTGACGATGCACCCAAAAAGTAAAAGTTCTTACGATTTTTACGTTTTATTTGAAAATTAAACACAATCACAATTTATTAGTATCAATATCGAGTGTCCAATTATTTTTTAAACAAAAAAATTAAATTTATAAAAAAATTAATTACAATCGTAAATCTTTTACCCACAACATTACAACGCAGCTGAAAACACTTTACTAAAATATTTTGCGTCAAACTAAATTCACGTTAGTATATTATACACACCAATACTACTCACGAGTACACTGAATTTATCTTTCGATTATTTTCTCAAAAGTCGAAGGAAAATACGGTAGCTCAATTTTAAGTTTCGAATTGTTATACTTGGGATACAATACAATATGAGCAACAGATACAGTGCGAGATATAACATTTCTCTCTCCTTAAAAAATGGAAACTACATTGATATCGCGACGCGATATTTTAATACATTAGAAAACGACTGATACTTATTAATTATACAATACAAGATTTAACAATTCTATGATTTTTACTTTTATTTTTTTTTTTACAAATTCAACCTAGTAGGTTCATTTCTGACTCTGGTAGACCTCCTTAGCGTTGATTTTTCTTTTGAAATTACTAGTTGGTTCGTATCATCGGACATATCCGGATCCGCACGGTCGTTTGTGTTAGATTCTGTCGGAGTACCTTCTGGTACTTGACTCTGTCACTGGGATATCCTCAACGTGGATTGGATCTCGCTGCCTTAACTGGTTCTGATGCAAAATTTTGACCTGATCTCCTTTCTGTATCATATACTGCCGCAGTTCAATAGGTTTAAGTACTATCGTAGGTTCCCATTTCGATTCTTTATTTAAACGAACGTATATCTTATCGCCTTCAATGAAACATTTTTGATTAATAGGAATTTTGATTGATTACCTTTAATTGCGGTTCCAAATGGTTTTAGTTGCGATAGTCTAGTTCTTGGATCATGTTTCAACAACAAATTTACTGGTGATTCACGTTGTACTGCTGTCGGGGTAGTTCGATAATTTATTAAAATATTGTCCAGTACCCGTTGCAGTTCTGCTGTTGAGTATTGCCCATCTTCCGGTAAATATTTTCTGCAAACTTCGTTTTATACTTTGAACTGCACGTTTAGCAATTCCATTACATTGTGGTATGTATGGTGGACTCTTCAACGGAGCAATTCCAATATTTCGACACAATTTCGTAAATTGTATAGAACTGAAAGGTGGGCCATTATCTGTCACTAGCTCCTGAGGCAATCCGAATATAGCAAATGACTGTCGCAGCTTCTGTATGACATCATTTGCTGTGGTTGAGTTCATTAAGTATACATCAAGCCATTTCGACGTCGAATCAATAATAATCAGAAAAGTTCTTCCATATAAATGAAAAAAATCGGCATGTAACCTATACCAATTTTGATTATGTTTTGGCCATCCCAACGCTTCATTTTTGAATTCGTCAGTATTCATATTTTGTCCACTTTGACAAATATCACATCCCCTAACTATACGTTCCACATCCGCATCTATGCCCGGCCACCAACACACAGATCTACTTAACATTCTCATACGTGAATGCCCGGATGTCCATCATGAAGTAACTTCAAAATGTGGTTTTGTAGTTTAAGAGGTATAACTGTTTTATCGAAATTTCTGTTGGAAATTCCAACATTTTCTTAGCATAAATGGCGAGAGAAGTGACAACTGAAACTTTACTGTAAGTCAAGAAAAATATTTTATAAAAAACAAATGAATTCAAAATAAAGAACAGCTGTGTTGAAAATCCTGTATGATCTTGGATGATTTTAAAGGCCAATAAATATGTCATCGGTTTATTATTGTGTTTCTCAGTGGGTTTTCAAATTTAGTTCAGGCTATTTGCCAAATCTGATATGACAAAAAAAAACAGAGTCACCTATGAGTATTAATTGTAACCACAAGACATTAAAAATCACGTTTTCTGTATTTTTGGAAACCAACCCTAATTAAATGCCTAAGCTTTAATAAAAGACCAATCGCCTTTAAATAAATGCAAAGAAACCACGCCCACAAAATTGTTTGAATCTCAACTAAGCAGTGCACTCTTTTGATGATTTGAGGAAATTGGATAAGCAAAATGGAATGAAGAAATTCGCTAAAATAAAAAAGAATTGTTTTTAGAAAACTTTTTTATTTCAAATATGTACATAAATTAAAACTGTAGTTTTTTCGGAAGCGTTGCTCCATCAGCGCTATCAGCTAATTTCCTTTTAAGTACGGGTTTATCATCCGTAGTCTTTTGCGTAAATGAAGAAGGCATTGGAAGTTTTGGTCCAACAGTAGGTGCCGGTTTATTCGAGAAATACTGCATCTGTAAAGCTTCCGTACAAGTGCATCGACTTAATGGATGTAACGCTAATAGTGATTCAAGCAATTGAAGTAAATCACTTGATGCTGCCGTAAATATATGTCGCAATGGCGTACCCGGCATCTGCTTAAATTGCATATAATCAGGCAACAGTTTTATTCCAGGCCATTGATCTTCCGACGGTGTACCCAATGCTTGAAATATTTTGGATAATTGATCTAAGTCACTCTCCCCCGGAAGAAATGGTACGCGTAATAAAAGTTCAGCTAATATACAACCGACAGCCCATATATCAACTCCCGTACCATATTGCCGAGCACCGAATAGCAGCTCAGGTGATCGATACCATCTTGTTACCACTTGATGTGTATAAACACGATTTGGTGAACCGAAAAATTTCGCTAAACCAAAATCACCAATTTTAAGTACACCCGAAGAATTTACCAACAGATTATTTGGTTTCAAATCACGATGCAATATCCAATTGAGATGTAAATACTCAAGGCCCTGTAATGTCATAATCATGTACGCCTTCACATTTGCTGGCGACAGTACAATTTTTGCATCCTTAATGATAACTTCAAGATCTGTGTCCATGAAATCGAATACCAGCGATACATTGGATTTGTGACCAAAAACATCCAATAAACCAATTATATTCTCATGCTGTAATTCATGTAATAATTTAATTTCACGTAGCGCTGTACGATTTATACCATCCTGTGCTTCTTCACGGCTTCCAATTTTAATTTTTTTCACAGCAACTATTTTATCCGTCTGAACATCACGAGCCTTGTAAACCGTAGCAAACTGGAAAATTTAAAGAGACCAAAAAAATGATTTGTATGAACATAATAAAGATTTTTATAATTTACCTGTCCTTCACCAAGAAAATCAATTTTCTCATATTTATTTAAACCAACTTGCATTTTAATATGAATTTGATTAATTTCGTTTTACTAAAAACGGATTTTGTTTGTTACACATTTGCGAAGATGTTTGAAAAAGTGACATTTTGGATTTGTAAATTCTGACGGCAACCAAATAAAATGATAGTCCGTCATTTGTATGGAGTGCGTTCTGTGTTTGGTCAGACAAATATATTACGTCAAAAAAGTTGCATTTTGGTTAGATTTAAAAACGTTAATGTAATATTTAAACGTACCAACATTTTTTCCCCAACAATTTAGTACGTTATGATTTTCATTTGTAAGAAAAGAACAAAAATACAAACAAACAGAAAATTTTGTTGGGTTTTTCTTTTCTTTTCCAACAATTGTTACTATAAAAATTTTGACTAGAAAATAAACTTGACCCAAGTATATTTTTGATATTTTATAGCAACAAAAACAATAAAAATGGCGATTTGTGAAATTTTTATAGCGCTTTATTATAATTTAAAAAAATTTAATAATAAAATAAAATTTACGTTTGAATTTTTTTCATTTTACCCGAAAAAGCCATGATTTTGACAAATAAACTACAGTCAAAAATTATATTGTTGATTTTATACCACCAAAAAATTATGGCACGACCAACATTTTTGTTTTATACTTTTCCCTTTTTATCGCGTGTACATATTTTTGTATTGCACGTAGCTCTAATAGTGCCAACAAAAAAATTATTGGAAAAATATGTTGGTGGTGCGTCTAAATCGGACTTCACATTAATTTTACAATTTTACGAATTTTGTGCAGGTAACCTGATCACCAAACCTAAATTAAAGTCGGATCACTTTCCGTCAAAACTCAGTCAATCACTTTTATTAAAACTGGATATAAGCATAATTTGCTATAGTGTGGATTGTGTAGAATATCGTGTTGCCTTTAGCGTGTTTTACCATTTATTTGGGCATCGCAAATTCACAATCAATTCTTATATCAAGTAACGGCCTGAAAAATTTTTGTTTTCATTTTTTTTTTGTTGCTAGTTTTATCTTTTATTGAAAACAATATTTTTTATTGACAAGGTTGCACAATTTTATTGTAACCACCAAAAAATGTAAACACAAATTTGATAACTTTCCATCATTAACCATTCCATGATCTATTGTGAATTTCCATGATTTATTTGACGTTTGTTGAGCATTTTGTAACGATTTTTATAAATAATTTCAGCCAATTAGTGTTGCGCAAATGCCAAATACCCTTTTATTTCTCAAAAAAAAATGTCTGCGTTTTGAATAATCGTAAAATTGTAATACATATGTATGTATTCATAAAAATTCACTGCGTAACTACGTAGCCTTATGTGCATTATGTTTTAAGTGTTAATTCACATAGGACAAATTTTAATGTACAACCCTACCAAAAATATATTTATCCAAACAAATAAACGTCAAAGCTCTTGGAAAACTGCTCTAGTTAATTTTTCATAATATTTTCTGCATTTATGTACATTTTAAACAAATTAGATTAAGTCTATCGTTAATATTTAATTTAATTATTCTTCAATCAATAAAAAATGCGATACGTTCAAAAATACGATATGTTCAGAAATGTATTATGATATGTTAGGTTAAGGAGCAAAATGCAAGCAATATTTCGTCAAAATTCCAAAGGTCAACATTTTTTAATCAATAATCATCGCAATTTTCTTATTATAAGTACAAATTAACGTGAATAATATTTTAGTTAGAATATAAGTCTATAGATTAACACCATAAAATTTATTAGATGTGTACGTTTATTCATCAAAAATGGCATTTAAAAGAGATAATCTGGATTATGAGACGATGCTAAAACGTGTCGAACGAAATTGCCGAGATTTTGGAATTAAAACCAGGTATATATGGCCTATAGATATATAAATAAATCAATATTTTATTTAGTAATTATTTTATTTCCAGGCCGAATGCAAGCCATGGTTTTTGGTTATCGATTTTATTACCCGCTGCTCTTATTGCAAACACATCGAAACATTTAAAACCTCATTTTGAATATAAACTAAGCGCAATAATTTGCTTTGGGTTATTGTTACAATCAATCGAAATATTTTTAAAGCTCGGCTATGGCCGAATTAGCAAGACGCTGAATTTTTCGACAAAATTGGTTCCAGGTGCAATCATATCATTCCTTGTTTGGTTTTGTTTGGATCAGCGTAAGTTCCCGGATAAATTCATAACAATTTTCGAATATTTAAATTTTTCATTGCCCATTACAGATTTAGCATTCTGCTTGGTAAGCGGATACTTAACAACATTCCTATATAATGCTTTTTTCTTTTTTGTACTAAAGAAATTTCCTAAAAGTTTCACATTGGGTGAAGCATCACTAGTTGTACAAGGTTATGTGATATTTTTATACAATTCTTATATACAAGTGCCTTATTATTACAATCAACCGCCGATTATGGAATTTAATAAACTAAAGGCAATTATCCAAATCGGTTGTTTAGGCGTTAATTTCATTATACTATTAATTTATTTTTTTTCGTTTCTGCGAAAAACACCATCGTTCTATTGCGTACTCTTAGCAATTACCTTAACTGTTATGGTATTCCCGGTTACTCGGGAACCACCAGTTTTCATTCTATACAATTTTTTATTTGAAACCACCGAACGGTTACTATTCATTTCATATCTATTTGGATTGATTGCCGGTACTGTAAGTATTTGCTGGTGGCAAATATATCACAATAAATCAGTGACTTCAACACGAATCCGAAAATTATTTCATATCCTCATTGTAATGGTTTATGTACCTGGAATAATAAATGAATGTGCATTTTTATTTGTTGCTTCCGGTATTATATTTGCAATATTTATTATGCTAGAAACCGCTAGAATTGTGAAATTAGATCCTGTGCACCAAACCCTACAAATATGCGTTCAATCGTTTATCGATGAGAAAGACGCTGGAAAATTAGCACTCACGCCAATTTACTTGCTCGTCGGATGTAGCTTGCCATTGTGGCTTCATGTATGTTCATGTAATTGTTTTGATTCAAGTAATTTCCTTCCATTAATATCGGGGGTGCTATCGGTCGGGATCGGTGATACAATGGCCTCCCTGGTAGGTTCAACATATGGAAAGCATAAGTGGAACATAAAAGACAAGCATTCAAAAACTATTGAGGGCACTATTGCAAACGCATTAGGTCAATTTGTATTTATTATACTATTTTGTCAATTAGGTTTTATCCGATTTTGTAGTAAAAATATATTCATCGCAATTTTATCAATTCTCGCAACAGCATTTATCGAAGCGAAAACGGATCAAATCGATAATCTTGTGCTTCCATTAATTTCATTCATTTTTTTGTCACTTTGACAATTTTTTAATCATTCGATTCGCTTCATTTATTTATTATTAGTTTTTAGATTTAAATTATATTTATTTTTTATTTTAAATTTACATAAAAAATTGTTAATAAAATTGTTATTAGTGAAGCTGAAGAAAGAGTTTATTTTTAGATATAATTTAAAAACCTTCCAACAGTGCAAATTTGTATTAACAAACAGCTGAAGTAGATAAGTAAAGTAAAGCGGACGCACTTCAAATCTTAACCTACTTATTCAATATTATTTTAAAACTACAAACAGATGTTTATCCAAATACTGTCGACGGAACAACCAAATTTGCTTCAATAATAAAGAAAGGGTAACTGCATTAAATGGCAAAAAATCAAGTCTCTAAGAGGTTAAGAATTCAATGGAATCGTTAGGAATTGATGGAAAATAAATCTAATCTATGTGGATGTGTGCACAAGACAGAGCAACAATAAATAGTAGAGTATCATTTCCTTCATTCTACCATTAATCTACAAAAAAACTATTTACGTAACCCGAACACAATGTGTTAATATTCTCAAGTAAAAGATTTTAGAATGTTGTCCATCTGTTCTAATTTTCACTGTACCAAGGCAGTAGGGGAAAGATGATAAGATTTTCTATTCTGGAAAATTAAAACAAATTACAACAAAGATGTATACACTAGGAAGCGGGTAGTATTTTTTAACAAGTTTTAAAATAATGATTTGAAATAAAAATAAAACGGGATACCATCATATTCCCGAACGGCAAAATCCCCCCCAAAAAAAAAAATACAAAGTAAACTGCCCCATCGAAAGGGAAGACCCCAATAAATTGTTGATAACTAAAATATGAAAACAAAAGGAATCTTCATAATTTCATGTCATCCTTGTGCGGAAAGGACCAATGCTAAGCGGCTTTGAGGAGTTTTTTATTTCAGTATGTGAAATACAAACGTAATATTTTTACAAATGTTAATATTTTTGAAATTTTTCTGACGTTTTCCTGTCATCCTTGCGCAAAGGGTCCAATGGTAAGCGGCTTTGGGGAGTTCTCTATTTTAGTATGTGAATTATTATTAAAAAATACAAATTTTTGAAAAATGGTTGAATCACTATGAATATTAGAATTTCAAAAAATCGTCAGGGCGGGGGTTTGGGGGCGGCAGCCCCCATCCTCTAAGGTATAAAACGAATTAAAATAATATTTAAAAAATTTGTTATTTTTAAAAAACTTGGTTTTTTGGGATTTTTGTTTTTTTTTGGGATTTTTTTATTTTGGATAACGATACCAAACCGTTATCATTTTAGAATCCCGTTTCCATCGCATATGTAAAATTCCACTAAAATCCGTTAAGAAATAGATAAGTTTCATTATAAGCGTATTTTGTTGACCAAAAATGTAATTCGAATTATTTTGGTTTTATTTTGTTCCCAAGAAAATAGCCAATTTGATTTAATTTTCAAAAGCCAACCTTTCGAAATAAAATATAAATTTAACATGTATTATGACATTTGGCGGCTTCTATCGCTAAGAACGAAAACTAAAAAAATGGGATAAGATTTAAATAATCCCAAACAAAATTTGGGATTATTTAATCCCTCTCAGGGATTATTTAGTGAAATTGTTGTTGTAAATGTCTCAAGTAAATACGCTAAATATTGAAAGAAATAGGTAAGTTCCAGTACTCAGAATTTCATCTAAAAATAATTTTAGAATTCCACTTCCTGTGTACCTATCGAATTTCATCATAATCGGTTGAGAAATAGGCAAGTTCCTTATACTTTGCCATATTTCAGAACTTCATCCAAAAATGTTTTTAGAATCTCATTTACAACGCACAATGTCGAATTTCATCATGATCGGTTTGGGAATAGCCAAGGTTCACCCTACTTGGCCATATTCCAGAACTTCATCTAAAATTTATTTTAGAATCCCATTTACAACGCGCATGCCGAATTTCATCATAATCGATTTAGGAATAGCTAAGTTACATCCTAATTGGCCATATTCCAGAATTGCATCTAAAAATAATTTTAGAATCACACTTACAGAATATTATTTTCTACCTACTCATTGAAATCATTACGAGCTGCTGACAATGCACTGGCTACTCTTAATGTCCCTCCTACTGTGGTCCGTCTGGCCATTTAAAAGGGTGGTTCCTAGACTTTAGCCTGTTTTGAGCCAGATGAGGACAGGTGCAAAGAAAAAGGAGTACTGTTTCTTCCTCCTTTACACCTACAAGTGTCCTGTAATCATTCCAACAAAGAGAACCAATTCAGTTTTGCATGGGTTTGCACTCAACCCACAACCATTGGCCCACAAGGAGAGATGCACATGGCATTTTGCATGAGTTCACTAAGTGAGTGCAGTTTCAGCAATAGGCCATTAGTGACCAAATTCCAAAGTTAGGAGACAGTAAGCCGCCTTGCGGTGTAGCTCTATTTACAAATCTTCTAGTGGAGGAATCACCCAAACTGGTATTTATGATCCTGCCTAGTTCGTGAGTGAGAGTGAGCCCATCCACTCTTAGATTCGAAAGTTCCCGAGTAGCCTCTGGTAACATGTTACTATTGTAAAGGCCCCTTCAATATCCAGAAAGGTTGCCATTGCGTAGTTTCTATGCTCGAAAGATTTTTGAAAATGAAATGTATGAGAGAATGAAGAGCTGCCTCTACAGATCTCCCTTTGCAATATGCATGTAGAGATAGTGACATTTTTAGCCAGAGGTTACTTTTGTTAATATCAATGCTAACCGCTGCTACATCTGGATTGCTGTAATTTGATAGCAGAAAACAGTTTAGATTATTTTTAACGAGAATGCACGACCGAATCCTACCTGTTTTTCACCTCCAATGATCTATACTTGGGAGTCTTGAACCCATACCCGGTTTTCTGTGACCCAAAGTTTTGCAATTGGCTTTCACAATTTTTAGCAGGGGAGCAATTGACTTTTCCATCACTGCCTCCATAGTGACTCCCTAGATATTGTCATCTCAGTATCTGTAGAAAAAGTTTGGAGTTGGCTGTCCGCGTCCTCAGGCGCCCAGATGGGCTTCCGAGCGTAGGAAAAGTGCCTCCATCCAACTTTTGAGCCTCATGCTTCTCCGCAACTTTCTTATAAACCTTGATTGTGACTGGACTGAAACCATAGTTAATAGTCCCATTGGTATTTTACAGTGCAGTCAGTGACTCGCTATTTATAATAATAACAGAATCTGTCTTTGGCTCCTCGGGCTTGGCAACTTTCCAGCAATATGTTGGTAAATCCGATTGCTGATCTGCAACATTTCCAAAATTACGTTAGGGTCGCTAGGTTCTGATTTGACCCACACTCGGGCTCTCGGCCTACATGGATCTCTTCCTTAGTAATAACACAAGACTGGCTCCTGATCAAACCTCGCCAAGTCTCTCCACGACTTTCTTATAGAGGAGCAGAGATCTCTCTTCCGCATAGGCTTCCAGCTTAACTTGATTCCTGTGCCAACCCCCATATCAACAAGTCGGATCAGGTCTGTGGTTTTCAATCTGGGTTAGGATTCTTGGGTAGCTGGTGGCCAAGGCCCCTTAGTCAATTCCTGCCACAACTCTTTGAGGATCTCATTGAAAGGACTCATGACGGTAGCATGGAGCTTCGTTCATTTCTCTGTCCTTTACCCTCCTGACTTCCAGCGAAATATCTACCTTTGATAAAGCCCTACAGGCCTTCCTCCTGGTATCTGCTGCATTTTTGATTAGGTATTCAAATTTGGTGACCCGAGTGGAGAGACCAGAATTGCTTGATCTTATATCCCGTTGTTTGTTTGTAGATTTGGAGGCAGGTCTAAAGACACAAGTCTCCTTGTCTACGTTCCCGGAATTTTAAGAGGGGCGAATCCGGTTTCTTGTTGTTTTTATAATCGGTTACATTTTTAACATTCTTTTTTTACATTTGTTAAGTTCCACAAGTAGCGGAGAAAATATATCCATCTGTGAGAAGATCCGCAGTACACAGATAAAGCTATACTTAATCCGTAGGGCGCCAGAAACCAATAGATCAGTAGTCTAATTATCAGAGGCCACTACGTGGAGGTAATACAAGCACTTGCGGAAGTTGCAAGATAGAAGTTTACAGCAAATAACAACCTGAATCCCCCAAGCAACTTCACACCTAACTACCTGGTATGTAACCTCTACTTGTCTTTCCCGGTTCAGGTTGCGTTTGTAATTAATTGTCTATTAATTTTGTCTGCACCATCACGGTGCTTAAAGCCGCAGCATTTTGATCGGAAGTAGATAGAGGAGAGATGAACAATTTGTTGTTGGCTCAGAATTTAATGATTTATAGTAAGGTGATGTTCAAAAAAGTCGAATTTTCTATGAAATGTATGGAAATAATCAAGCAACCTAAATGCGCGTTTTTACAACAATTACAGATCGCGAAACCTATCATTAGAGATACCAAGAACCGCAATCGGAGCACAAGTGAAGATTTTTGGATTTTTTGGTTCAGGATTTGATGATTTGTAGTAAAAGGAGATTTGCAAACACGTCGAATTTTCTATGAAGTATTTGGAAATAATCAAGCAATCTAAATGCGAGTTGGCTTTAATAATTACAGGTCTCGAAACCTATCTTTAGCAAGAACCGCAATTGCAGCATAATTGCATATTTTGGATTTTTGGCTCAGAATTTACTGTACACATGTAATTTAATGTAATGTAATTTTCAAAAAAATTGATTTTTCAACTATACCGACACTTTTTTAAACTGTGTTGTGTTGCCAATATTTTAAAAAAAATTAAAAGTTACTGAAGATAATTGCAACTGTTTTATTTTGAAAATTTAATTAAATAGATTCACAAACGTGAAAAAATCAGTAAATAAATCAATATTTCAAACCAGCGTAACCATAAAAAAATGTAATATGTATTCGTATTGTATTACAGGCTGGCTGTCTTACGTTCTGGAAATTATTGTTTAATAAATTTTCAGTTTTCATGTAACTTTTCTTTTTCTTCATCAACATTTTTGTTTGCTATATGTATATTATTTCATATTGTATGTACATATGTATTTACGTGGGGAACCGTTCATAATGCCGCGTTTTAAAATGTCGCGTTTTAAAATACCGCGTTTCAAAATGTCGCGTGGTACAAAACGTCGCGTTTTAAAATGTCGCGTTTCAAAATGCAGCGAGGTAAAAAATGTCGCGTGGTACAAAATGTCGCGTTTTAAAATGTCGCGTTTCAAAATGCCGCGTGGTACATAATGTCGCGTGGTACAAAATGTCGCGTTTCATAAAACCGCGTGGTTAAAAAAACCGCGTGGTATAAAATGACGCGTTTTAAAATGATGCGTTTTAAAATGACGCGTTTTGAAAAATCCCTTATAAATCAACACAATATGATGTGAAATAATAAATAATTTAATAAAAATTATTTGAAACAAGCAAATTGTGTTTAAACATATAGTAAAATTTTCCTTCACTGAATGGAAATTATTTATAAATGTAATTTTATGTAATTATAAAGTGGGTCTAAGAAAAAGAACGCAAATGTTGAAATTTATTAGAATATTCCTTCACTAAAATGTTAAAGTTAAGTCCTTATATATCGGAAGTTGATATCAGATACACAATTTAATCCAAATTGAACATTTTGTACGTCGCGGCATTGTGAAACGCGACATTTTAAAACGCGTCTTTTTGTACCACGCGAAATTTTGTACCTCGCGGCATTTTGAAACGCGACATTTTAAAACGCGTCTTTTTGTACCACGCGAAATTTTGTACCTCGCGGCATTTTGAAACGCGACATTTTAAGACGCGACATTTTGTACCACGCGACATTTTGTACCTCGCGGCATTTTGAAACGCGACATTTTAAAACGCGGCATTTTGACCCGGACCCATTTACGTGATATGCTCAAAGGTACACATCTTCAAGATTAACATTATATGTACCATAAATACAACAGAAGGATATAAAAATGTGAAGAATTAAAATCCAAACTAGATTAATTTGAACGTATCTACTATTGTTTTATTTGTATTGAGTTTTTATTGACTCCAAGTAATCATGTTAGAAGTTATAAGAAGAAAATGAGATTTCCATATATGTACATAATAGCAAGTTTACATGTTTTTGTTTTAATATCTACTCTAAGCAAACTTTAAATTTAAAATTGAATTTGTATGCAATTTCCTTGCATTGTTCTTGAGCTCTTGTCGAGTAATTTATTTATAATCCAGTACTTACCTAATTGGTTTCTGAACTATCTGCTTACATTTATTTTACTCAAATTTTTGTACTGTAGGACGAAAAACGTTTTCCAGCTCGACCAGAAAATTTCATTTGAATTTTTTTTTTCTGAAGCCACTCCCAACTGGTGGAAGCACGAAAAATTTTTAAATAGGCGCGAAGAACAAGGTTGATTTATTAATTCTTATTACCCAAAACAAGTTTGTTTTGATATCGGCAAGTATTTTACTCGAATCGCTTTCTCATTATCGAGGGCGACATCTGATATCTTTTAAAAATAGATTTAAGATATGATTCACTATGTTCCCACAGTTGGCATTGACATTGCTTCATTATTACCATACATTTCATAGAAAATTCGACTTTTTTGAAAATAACCTTACTATAAATCAGAAAATTCTGAGCAAAAAAAAAATCAAAATCTGTAATTATGCTCCGATTGCGGTGCTTGATACCTCTATAGATAGGTTTCGGATAGATAGATAGATTCTCTATAGATAGGTTTGTGATTAAACGTAAAGTAAATCAATAACTTAAAAATTTTAACCATTCTGTCTGGTAAAAATGTGAAAAAATTGATTTGGTGAAACTTGAATAGTACGTGTTCCGCACTCTATTAAAAGATGGCAGTGTGTACAGTTGTATAGCAGTTGGTTTGCGTCTACACTGCTTTATTTATGGAAATAACATTTTAATGTTACGGTGACACCTATGATAGAATAGAATAAGTTAGTTGATAGCGGAAAGTTCGGAATGAGGACGAAGGGCCGAATGCGTCGAAGGGCCGAACTTTTTTGTTTATTTTTTTTTGTTTTTACAAATATAATTTTTTAAATTTCTTGTTTTAAGGAAAATTTTGTAAATTTCTTTATCAAATATAAATTAATTTCTTTTAAGTTTATACATATTTCATTATGTTAAATCTTTGGATATTCTATCGGCAAAAATATTGCATTAATTTTGTTGTTTATATTTTGTGTTATTTTTGTAATTATCAAGTGGGAAAATATTTGTACATAATAGGTATTTCACCAAAACCAAAAAAGAATTTTGTCATAAAATGTCATAAAAATCAGACCATTTTTTATTCGTTAGGGTGAAGGAAAATTCTATTTGGACGAATAAAATAATTTCTGTGTGATTTAGTGATGTGAGTATAGTGAATATACTCCTAACAATTTACTACATAATTATAAAGACAAATTACAGTTTAAGGCAAAATTTCCAAAATGTTTACTTAAATTAAACGAAACTGTTTATTTTAAAGTATATTGTTGTCTCAGTTGTTGTTTTGAATATTGTTTCAACCTGAAATATATTACCTATTTTGATATGAATCATTTTAACAAACAACATTTCAACCTAGCATTGACATCTGGAAAATTAATATTGTTTTTCATAAATAAATAAAAATTATAGTTCTTAATACCAAATTAAGTATATTTACAAAATTTTAATTTAAAAAAAGGAATTTAAAAAATTATATTTCTAAAAACAAAAAAAAAATAATACAAAATTCGGCCCTTCGACCCATTCGGCAATTCGATCCATTCGGCCATCGACCCATTCGGCAATTCGACATTCGGCCCTTCGACCCATTCGGCCCTTCAACATTCGGCCCTTCGACATTCGGCCCTTCAACCCATTCGGCCCTTTGAAATTCGGCCCTTCGACATCCCAAGTATCACTACTTCAAATAAATGATTCATTTTTATGGAACTGAGTACAATTTTGAGTTCCATTATATTATAAGATTTCCTATGAAAAGTGAAACAAAAATACTAAACCGATGGAACTTGATATATGTGGGTTACTTAAGTTCCATCGATAATTTTGATAAATGGAAAAAAACTTGGAACTTATGAATGAGTTCAATTTTTGTTATACTTGGGATTTGGCCCTTTGATATCATTCCGAAAGTTTTATTGTGGAATTTTACATGATAAAACTGTTCTAACGAGTCTATACTATTTTTATTGGAACAATTATGAAATTTCGAGAAGTTTTGATTTGAGAAGATTAAAAAGTGATTTAAAAAGTGTTTTAGTGTGAAATAAAAGTTATAACTGAACAGTGGTATTGTGTAAAAAAATATAACAAGTGATTTTGTGAATTATTGTAAAGGAATAATTTTTATAATCCAGAAATAAAATCGTTTGTGACAAATTGAGTGTTACGAACCTTGATTGACAAGGCAAAAACTTAACAATTGGTGACAGCGGTGGGACTGTGATTAGTAAAACAGAGAAAATGATTCTCTACGAACTAAAAGTTCCAGAATTAAAGAAGGAACTTGAGATACGGGGTTTGATCACTGATGGTACTAAAGCAGCTTTACAAGCGCGATTACGTGGGCAAAAACTTGGAGTGGGATAAAGAACAAAACCTTTTTATTTATACACATTATACAAGTAAAAGTAATAAAATAAAATAAATAATCAGCTTGGATTGATATCAGAAATGATTTAGGCAGAGCGCTTGATATAAAAATTCCACGTTCCATCACTGTTTCTACCTGCACAACCATCCATGGATTCTGTGACGCCAGCAAGTGGGCATATGCAGTGGTACTTTATGCCAGATCACAAACCGAAAATGGCACCACAATTCAACTAATCTGCTCAAAAACAAAGTGGCTCCACTAAAGCAGGTTAGCACAGCAGAGGAGAGTGCATTGTCTATTGAAGTCTACGATCTTACCAATGTGATTAACAACGAAGACAAAAACAATACATTAGATGATCTAAGCTGTCAATTTTCTAGTTTCTTCAAGATGCAGAATATAATACCGTACATGCTGCGATTCTGTCATAACGCTCGGATTTGGCCATAAGAAAACTGATAAAAAAGGTGGAGTGTTATTCCCGGAAAAAAAAGAGAGAGAGACATGCATAGCAAGGCATTTTCAAAGTAAAAATTTCCCTGCAGAATATAATTGCTTTCGTAATAAAAATTCAGTTCCAGTGAAGAGCAAATTAAGGTAATTAAATCCATTTCTTGATAATGATGGAGTAATGCGAGTCGGCGGGCGAATTCAAAAATCAGTACTGCCCTATAATACTAAACATCCCATAATAATATCCCATAAATCATCAATCGCCACCATGATCATTTATGACGTACACGTAAAAAATCAGCATCCCGGCATACATTTACTAACTAGCCTAGTTCGTCAAAAATATTGGATCGTAAGAATCAAAAATGTGGCTAAGAAAGTATTTCATAGATGCGTGAGTGTTTAAAACAAAATCCATCAAATAATGGGAGAGTTACCAGAAGGCCGAGTAACGTATACACAGTATCATTTGGAACAGTTGATATTGACTTTTGTGGGCCTTTCCAAATACTTCCAGTGCGACGCAAAGGATCAATTCCAATAAAATCTTACCTATGCATTTTTGTGTGTTTCAGCACGCACGCTATTCATATCGAGATTTGCATGAATCTGAGCACAGAATCATTCTTAGGTGCATGGGAGTAGGTGCTGCGTGATGAGTACAATTGTATAGGGGATAAACTGATCACAATTCGCAAGGGTACGTGCTGCCTCCTCGTGGCAACCACTGGTAACTAAGGTCACTAAGGTGCACCTTAGCGCAACGGCAAAACGCTGGGAGGTTGTGCAAAATTCCTCCTACTGGCGCAGTATTGATAGCTTTACACAGAATCGGTATTTTTAAAACAAAATACAAACAATTTCATTAATTTGAAAACCGATTTAACCGCATGTTCCTGGGTTACGATAATGACAAGCTATTTTTCAGTAATTTAAAATTTAAGAAATACAAATTGTTTAAGACTAACTTCGTGTATTTACAACGAAACCATGGTTTGAGTAGGTTCTCAGTAGGAGAAATCAAAAAAATTGAATATCGTCAATTACAGCGCCATCTATCATGAATCGAAAAAAATGGTTCAGCCAAATCCTACGTATTTTTAGCCCCACCTACAAGGAGGGGGTGGCACTAATTTTAACACTAATGTATTTCGCCCGCGGAATAATTAAATGTTGATCTTAACCATTTTTTTTGTAGAGTGGTTATTTTCCGAGTTATTTGAGTGTATCAGGTAAAAAAATCACCCGGTATATAACGAAGAGTTCGTTGCAATGGTGTATTTTTCAGTGGCTTCAGCAGGTTCTTAATATTTGTTTTTAGAATGAATCAACAGCCTGAAGCGAACTAACCCTTTCTCTTATTTCTGTTTGTCGAATTTAAAATAAAACTACAAATTTAATTGTTTCTTCTTTTTTAATTCAATAATATTTTTTTTTAATTTTTAATTTTTTTTAATAATAATAATAATAATAGATTTTTGTTAAATATAAATTAATTATATAATAATAAGAGCAGAATTTAAAAATAATAATTAATATTTTTAATATATGTAGAAGAATAGAAGAAACACAAACATTAAATAAATCAATTAAAAAATTACTTGTAATATTTATTATTTATTAAATTTGTATATATTTATGTATATTATTTAAATTAAAATTAAGAGAAAAAAACAATTTGATTGTTTTTTTATAGGCAAACTTTTTTTTTTTTAATTTATTAAAATTTTTAAGGTAAATAAAATAAAACTGAAGATATGTCATAATTAATTTTTAATTATATATTTTGGTTTTATATTTCTTGTAATTTTTGGTATGTTGAGAATAATAAATTTTATTTTTAATTAATTAATTATTTTTATTTAATAATTTATTTATTTTGTTAAACTATTTATATATAAATAAAATAAAAAAAAACGGAAAATATTTATTATATTTTAATTTTTATTAATTTAAATAAATAGTGAGATTATATTTATTTTAATAAAATCACAGTATAATATTCATTATGAAATTTTTAAATATCGATTAATATTAAAAATTAAGAAATGTTTAATTAAATTAAAACGAATATTTTTTTGGTACATGATGAATCGTATTGATATTTATTTTTTAATAATATGTTTTAATTAAAAATAATTTTATTTATTAAAAATTACAATTAATTTTAATAATAATAAAAATTCGAATACAATGTCTGGATGGAGATTTAATTGGAATGGTGGAAATAATTTTCTCTTTATACAGAACTTTTGGAAACAAATTTTATATTTTCAAAAATAGTTAATTAACATAACTGGGGAGGGGTTATGAATACGATGCACGCATATTAATAAATAAACTCGGTTGTCAACTGCTAATAAAATATTTCTTTTAGAGACTTTTGTGTAATACAAAAAATATTGCTAATTATGTAAACAACACATTGCCGCATTAAAACTCCATCATTATTTTAAATATAACAAAAGAACAATTTTTTTTTTCGAATTATGTATGTATATATGTTATGTTGATATCATTAATTATCACAAACAAATTTCTTTTTCGTTTTCATTTACATTTTCATGATTTTTGTTTTTGTTTCTTCGTTCGATAAGAAAACAGAAAGTATAACAACAGGTAAATAATGTATAAAAACATAATTAATTATGATATGAAAATTAAATAAAAAAAGTTTTCAGAAAATTTTAAATTACTATCTAGGATATTTTTTAAATCTTAGGTTTTTTTTAAATCTGTAAGACATATATAAATTTATTTTAAACCTTTTAAGATAATATGGTTTGATATGAAGGAAATATAAAAAAAATAAGGTAAGGTACAATTAGGGTAGTAAAATGGTTTAAAATACTCACTGAACATTTTTTTGTTTTATAATAAATGATGAGGGTAACAGTTTTTTGTATTAAGTATCGGTATGGCTTAAATGGAACACAAGGTTTGTTGAGGTGCCTTTATTTCAATATAAAATCTTAAAAGCACTAAATGCATTGACAGACCAGTTCTTTAAATACATTAATATTATGTAGATTCAAAATGAGACAGTTTTTGATTCATCATCAAGATGATTGGAGGTCATCTTTCATTTCACCACATCCAAAAAAATGACGTGGTGTGATTTGATTTAAATACGGAGAGATTTTTTATTTTTATGATATGAAATTCGTACCGCGAAACCTATATAAACATGTTTTGCAAAAACCAATAACTATCTATATGCATAATTTGTGCTATTAGGCAGATTCAGAAATATTTATTACGGAGAAATAGTCCTGTTTATCACCATGGGATCATCCCGCTTTCCAGAAAGATCCGGATTGGACAAAAATTCGAAAATCGTTCGTAAAAAAATTTCTTATAATTCGAATTTTTGGGTTTCCGAGATTTTGATTTGCGAGACGTTGGTATCATCGAAATTTTGTTTCTCGGGATTTTATTTTCGAGAAATTTGTTTTCCCGATTTTCATTTTGATGTCGAGTTAAAATGTTTCACTTGATGTAAATTTTCTTTCTGAAATGCTGAAAACGTAAGAAAACCACATGTCGAATAATGTTTAGACTAGATGATATTAGATGCGATCAGAAAGGTAGATAATTATTATGTAGGCAAACGGGTACAATGCAAGTTCGGAAGCCTTTCGCGAGCAAAATAACAAGATTACATGTTCATTTGGATTAGACACAAGATTTGGAATTAAGAAACATCTAATAGAGATTGTTTTCTTTTTGTATTTAAACCCTTGTTTCCATTTAGCTGCAGCCACACCAAAATTATTAAAAACTATTTAAAAGCAATTGGAAGACAAAAATAAATATTGTTTTGTGATGTACGTGTTGCGTAAATATGTGGAATGTTTATGTATTGTAAATTTGAAATTAGTTAAGGTACCTAAAATAATAATTATAATAATAATATTAACTAAAAATTAAGGAATGGTACAATAATTAAAAATCTTAAAACTAGTAAATTAAAACATAAAAGTCGACCAAAAATATTACATTAATAATAAATTCTATCAGTAAGAAAAAAATTGTTTAAGCCTATCTAATGATTATTAATATTAATTATTTATAATAATTATATTTTATTTAAATTTTTACTTTATTTACTCTACACGTTCAACGTTCAATTTGCCAACAATAAATTCAAGAATATAAAATATTCGTAACGTCATTCGATCATAAAACTAACTCAAAAAAAATTAATTTTAATTTATTACGGCAATGAACGCGGTGTTAATTATTTATTTTTTAGTTATACATTTTATATCTTGGTTTTTTTTTGCTTTTAAGTACGAATTGGTAAAAAAATATAGCACCCCTAAAAATAGATTAAAAATTATCTTTTTTTTTTTTTTTGGTTTTAACACAACTTTTGTTTAATTTTTAATTTAATTAAATTAATTTTTTTTTATATTTATCTTTTTGGTTTTAAACTAAAATTTGATGTAAACTAATTAAATTGGTTTGATTATATTTTTTGGTATCTAATGCTAATGCCGGTGCATTCTTTTTTGTTTGTGTATGCCATGTTAGTATCTGAAAAATAACAAACAGAAAATACAATTATTATTAGATATAATTAATCAAAGAATTAAAAAATATTTCACTATTTAAAAAGGATTTGGTGATTTATAGTAAATTAAAAAGGCTTCCTTTCCAAACAAACAATACCAATCTTTCTAAAAAATAAATTACATTGTTAACTGATTATTATATAGGTAATCAAAATTATCTAGGTCGTTGAAGCCGCATACTACAAAAAGAATTCAGTAACTTTTCTGGTAATTTCGCAACAGAAGAACTTGACGGACATCAACTTTTCGGTAATTTTTTCCCATCCATACCAACTTAAAAAACATAATTTTTTTTCTCGTATGAGAAAAAGAAGTATGTTTTTTTTAAAGTTGGTATGGAGGGGAAAAATTACCGAAAAGTTGGATGTCCGTCAAGTTCTTCTGTTGCGAAATTACCAGAAAAGTTACTGATTTTTTTTTTGTAGTATACGGCTTCAAGGTGGATAAAGAAGGCAATACCTATTAGATTAAAATACAATTTAGTCAGTGACGATTTTTGTTTAAAAAAGAAACCAAACAAGATTTTCCTCGAATATCGATAGTATGCACTTGATGTAAAAGTTATCAAATGACCGGTCCCTGGGGTCGGCCTTATAAATAACAAACAGTATTTGCATCAAATGTTGTACGATTTAAGGTGGATTTGCATATCCGACGATTTTTCTGCGCCGAACATCATGTGACACATTTAACCAATTAGAAACAACTGCTTAACCGAATTTTCGGCACAGCAAAGACATGAACAAAAAACAAAATTTATCCTTTCGGCGCAACGACACAGATACACACATACATTTTTTTAGCATCCTCTGTTTTTTTTTTCGTTTTTTGATTTGTACTATTCCTACAAGCAGCTTGTGTTTTTAAATAAATTATGTGTAAAAATATTGTTTATATATGTTTGTGTGCAAAAACTGCGCCGAAAATTCGTCCAATATGTAAACCATCGATAATACAATGTTGACCGAATTTCCTGAGGCAGGCAGCCGCGTCGATAAATCGTCGGATATCTAAATCCACCTTAATCGACCATACGGCACTCAACACCTATTGATAGAGGTATCAATCATCGAAATCGGAACATAATTGCAGATTTTCGATTGATTGATCTATTGTTCAGTTGATTTTTAATAAAATTAAATTTTCCACAAAATGTGTAGAAATATTCGAGCGATCTAAATACATGTTGGCATCACAATTACAGGTCTCAACACCTATTGATAGAGGTATCAATCATCGAAATTGGAGCATAATTGCAGATTTCCGATTTTTGCGGCTCGGAATTTGTGGGCTATAGCTCAGTTGATTTTCTAAAAAATTGAATTTTCCACGAAACGTGTAGAAATATTCGACCGATCCAAATGGCCGTTTGTATGACAATTACAGATCTCAACGCCTATTGATAGAGGTATCAATCATCGAAATCGGAGCACATTTGCAGATTTTCGATTTTTGTGGCTCTGAATTTGTGGGCTATAGTTCAGTTGATTTTCTAAAAAATTGAATTTTCCACGAAACGTGTAGAAATATTCGACCGATCCAAATGGCCGTTTGTATGACAATTACAGGTCTCAACGCCTATTGATAGAGGTATCAATAATCGAAATCGGAGCATAATTGCAAATTTTCGATTTTTAAAGCTCTGAATTTGTGGGCTATTGGTCAGTTGATTTTTAATAAAATTAAATTTTCCACAAAATGTGTAGAAATATTCGACCGATCTAAATACCCGTTAGCATCACAATTACAGGTCTCAACACCTATTGATAGAGGTATCAATCATTGAAATCGGAGCACATTTGCAGATTTTCAACTTTTGTGGCTCTGAATTTGTGGGCTATTGTTCAGTTGATTTTCTAAAAAATTGAATTTTCCACGAAACGTGTAGAAATATTCGACCGATCCAAATGGCCGTTTGTATGACAATTACAGGTCTCAGCGCCTATTGATAGAGGTATCAATCATCGAAATCGGAGCACATTTGCAGATTTCCGATTTTTGCGGCTCGGAATTTGTGGGCTATAGCTCAGTTGATTTTTAAAAAAATTGAATTTTCCACGAAACGTGTAGAAATATTCGACCGATCCAAATGGCCGTTTGTATGACAATTACAGGTCTCAACGCCTATTGATAGAGGTATCAATCATTGAAATCGGAGCATAATTGCAGATTTTCGATTCTTAAAGCTCTGAATTTGTGGGCTATTGTTCAGTTGATTTTTAATAAAATTAAATTTTCCACAAAATGTGTAGAAATATTCGAGCGATCTAAATACATGTTGGCATCACAATTACAGGTCTCAACACCTATTGATAGAGGTATCAATCATCGAAATTGGAGCATAATTGCAGATTTTCGATTTTTGTGCTCGGAATTTGTGGGCTATAGTTCAGTTGATTTTTAAAAAATTGAATTTTCCACGAAACGTGTAGAAATATTCGACCGATCTAAATGGCCTTTTGTATGACAATTACAGATCTCAACGCCTATTGATAGATGTATCAATCATCGAAATCGGAGCACATTTGCAGATTTCCGATTTTTGCGGCTCGGAATTTGTGGGCTATAGCTCAGTTGATTTTTAAAAAAATTGAATTTTCCACGAAACGTGTAGAAATATTCGACCGATCCAAATGGCCGTTTGTATGACAATTACAGGTCTCAGCGCCTATTGATAGAGGTATCAATCATCGAAATCGGAGCACATTTGCAGATTTCCGATTTTTGCGGCTCGGAATTTGTGGGCTATAGCTCAGTTGATTTTTAAAAAAATTGAATTTTCCACGAAACGTGTAGAAATATTCGACCGATCCAAATGGCCGTTTGTATGACAATTACAGGTCTCAACGCCTATTGATAGAGGTATCAATCATTGAAATCGGAGCATAATTGCAGATTTTCGATTCTTAAAGCTCTGAATTTGTGGGCTATTGTTCAGTTGATTTTTAATAAAATTAAATTTTCCACAAAATGTGTAGAAATATTCGAGCGATCTAAATACATGTTGGCATCACAATTACAGGTCTCAACACCTATTGATAGAGGTATCAATCATCGAAATTGGAGCATAATTGCAGATTTTCGATTTTTGTGCTCTGAATTTGTGGGCTATAGTTCAGTTGATTTTTAAAAAAATTTAATTTTCCACGAAACGTGTAGAAATATTCGACCGATCCAAATGGCCGTTTGTATGACAATTACAGGTCTCAGCGCCTATTGATAGAGGTATCAATCATCGAAATCGGAGCATAATTGCAAATTTTCGATTTTTAAAGCTCTGAATTTGTGGGCTATTGTTCAGTTGATTTTTAATAAAATTAAATTTTCCACAAAATGTGTAGAAATATTCGAGCGATCTAAATACATGTTGGCATCACAATTACAGGTCTCAACGCCTATTGATAGAGGTATCAATCATCGAAATCGGAGCACATTTGCAAATTTTCGATTTTTAAAGCTCTGAATTTGTGGGCTATTGTTCAGTTGATTTTTAATAAAATTAAATTTTCCACAAAATGTGTAGAAATATTCGAGCGATCTAAATACATGTTGGCATCACAATTACAGGTCTCAACGCCTATTGATAGAGGTATCAATCATCGAAATCGGAGCACATTTGCAAATTTTCGATTTTTAAAGCTCTGAATTTGTGGGCTATTGTTCAGTTGATTTTTAATAAAATTAAATTTTCCACAAAATGTGTAGAAATATTCGACCGATCTAAATACATGTTGGCATCACAATTACAGGTCTCAACGCCTATTGATAGAGGTATCAATCACCGAAATCGGAGCACATTTGCAAATTTTCGATTTTTAAAGCTCTGAATTTGTGGGCTATTGTTCAGTTGATTTTTAATAAAATTAAATTTTCCACAAAATGTGTAGAAATATTCGAGCGATCTAAATACATGTTGCCATCACAATTACAGGTCTCAACACCTATTGATAGAGGTATCAATCATCGAAATCGGAGCATAATTGCAGATTTCCGATTTTTGTGGCTCTGAATTTGTGGGCTATAGTTCAGTTGATTTTCTAAAAAATTGAATTTTCCACGAAACGTGTAGAAATATTCGACCGGTCCAAATGGCCGTTTGTATGACAATTACAGGTCTCAACGCCTATTGATAGAGGTATCAATCATCGAAATCGGAGCACATTTGCAGATTTTCGATTTTTGTGCTCTGAATTTGTGGGCTATAGTTCAGTTGATTTTTAATAAAATTAAATTTTCCACAAAATGTGTAGAAATATTCGAGCGATCTAAATACATGTTGGCATCACAATTACAGGTCTCAACGCCTATTGATAGAGGTATCAATCATCGAAATCGGAGCATAATTGCAAATTTCCGATTTTTAAAGCTCTGAATTTGTGGGCTATAGTTCAGTTGATTTTCTAAAAAATTGAATTTTCCACGAAACGTGTAGAAATATTCGACCGATCTAAATGGCCTTTTGTATGACAATTACAGATCTCAACGCCTATTGATAGAGGTATCAATCATCGAAATCGGAGCACATTTGCAGATTTTCCGATTTTTGCGGCTCGGAATTTGTGGGCTATAGCTCAGTTGATTTTTAAAAAAATTTAATTTTCCACGAAACGTGTAGAAATATTCGACCGATCCAAATGGCCGTTTGTATGACAATTACAGATCTCAACGCCTATTGATAGATGTATCAATCATCGAAATCGGAGCACATTTGCAGATTTCCGATTTTTGCGGCTCGGAATTTGTGGGCTATAGCTCAGTTGATTTTTAAAAAAATTGAATTTTCCACGAAACGTGTAGAAATATTCGACCGATCCAAATGGCCGTTTGTATGACAATTACAGGTCTCAGCGCCTATTGATAGAGGTATCAATCATCGAAATCGGAGCACATTTGCAGATTTCCGATTTTTGCGGCTCGGAATTTGTGGGCTATAGCTCAGTTGATTTTTAAAAAAATTGAATTTTCCACGAAACGTGTAGAAATATTCGACCGATCCAAATGGCCGTTTGTATGACAATTACAGGTCTCAACGCCTATTGATAGAGGTATCAATCATTGAAATCGGAGCATAATTGCAGATTTTCGATTCTTAAAGCTCTGAATTTGTGGGCTATTGTTCAGTTGATTTTTAATAAAATTAAATTTTCCACAAAATGTGTAGAAATATTCGAGCGATCTAAATACATGTTGGCATCACAATTACAGGTCTCAACACCTATTGATAGAGGTATCAATCATCGAAATTGGAGCATAATTGCAGATTTTCGATTTTTGTGCTCGGAATTTGTGGGCTATAGTTCAGTTGATTTTTAAAAAATTGAATTTTCCACGAAACGTGTAGAAATATTCGACCGATCTAAATGGCCTTTTGTATGACAATTACAGATCTCAACGCCTATTGATAGATGTATCAATCATCGAAATCGGAGCACATTTGCAGATTTCCGATTTTTGCGGCTCGGAATTTGTGGGCTATAGTTCAGTTGATTTTTAAAAAAATTGAATTTTCCACGAAACGTGTAGAAATATTCGACCGATCCAAATGGCCGTTTGTATGACAATTACAGGTCTCAGCGCCTATTGATAGAGGTATCAATCATCGAAATCGGAGCACATTTGCAGATTTCCGATTTTTGCGGCTCGGAATTTGTGGGCTATAGCTCAGTTGATTTTTAAAAAAATTGAATTTTCCACGAAACGTGTAGAAATATTCGACCGATCCAAATGGCCGTTTGTATGACAATTACAGGTCTCAACGCCTATTGATAGAGGTATCAATCATTGAAATCGGAGCATAATTGCAGATTTTCGATTCTTAAAGCTCTGAATTTGTGGGCTATTGTTCAGTTGATTTTTAATAAAATTAAATTTTCCACAAAATGTGTAGAAATATTCGAGCGATCTAAATACATGTTGGCATCACAATTACAGGTCTCAACACCTATTGATAGAGGTATCAATCATCGAAATTGGAGCATAATTGCAGATTTTCGATTTTTGTGCTCTGAATTTGTGGGCTATAGTTCAGTTGATTTTTAAAAAAATTTAATTTTCCACGAAACGTGTAGAAATATTCGACCGATCCAAATGGCCGTTTGTATGACAATTACAGGTCTCAGCGCCTATTGATAGAGGTATCAATCATCGAAATCGGAGCATAATTGCAAATTTTCGATTTTTAAAGCTCTGAATTTGTGGGCTATTGTTCAGTTGATTTTTAATAAAATTAAATTTTCCACAAAATGTGTAGAAATATTCGAGCGATCTAAATACATGTTGGCATCACAATTACAGGTCTCAACGCCTATTGATAGAGGTATCAATCATCGAAATCGGAGCACATTTGCAAATTTTCGATTTTTAAAGCTCTGAATTTGTGGGCTATTGTTCAGTTGATTTTTAATAAAATTAAATTTTCCACAAAATGTGTAGAAATATTCGAGCGATCTAAATACATGTTGGCATCACAATTACAGGTCTCAACGCCTATTGATAGAGGTATCAATCATCGAAATCGGAGCACATTTGCAAATTTTCGATTTTTAAAGCTCTGAATTTGTGGGCTATTGTTCAGTTGATTTTTAATAAAATTAAATTTTCCACAAAATGTGTAGAAATATTCGAGCGATCTAAATACATGTTGGCATCACAATTACAGGTCTCAACGCCTATTGATAGAGGTATCAATCATCGAAATCGGAGCATAATTGCAAATTTTCGATTTTTAAAGCTCTGAATTTGTGGGCTATTGTTCAGTTGATTTTTAATAAAATTAAATTTTCCACAAAATGTGTAGAAATATTCGAGCGATCTAAATACATGTTGGCATCACAATTACAGGTCTCAACGCCTATTGATAGAGGTATCAATCATCGAAATCGGAGCACATTTGCAAATTTTCGATTTTTAAAGCTCTGAATTTGTGGGCTATTGTTCAGTTGATTTTTAATAAAATTAAATTTTCCACAAAATGTGTAGAAATATTCGACCGATCTAAATACATGTTGGCATCACAATTACAGGTCTCAACGCCTATTGATAGAGGTATCAATCACCGAAATCGGAGCACATTTGCAAATTTTCGATTTTTAAAGCTCTGAATTTGTGGGCTATTGTTCAGTTGATTTTTAATAAAATTAAATTTTCCACAAAATGTGTAGAAATATTCGAGCGATCTAAATACATGTTGCCATCACAATTACAGGTCTCAACACCTATTGATAGAGGTATCAATCATCGAAATCGGAGCATAATTGCAGATTTCCGATTTTTGTGGCTCTGAATTTGTGGGCTATAGTTCAGTTGATTTTCTAAAAAATTGAATTTTCCACGAAACGTGTAGAAATATTCGACCGGTCCAAATGGCCGTTTGTATGACAATTACAGGTCTCAACGCCTATTGATAGAGGTATCAATCATCGAAATCGGAGCACATTTGCAGATTTTCGATTTTTGTGCTCTGAATTTGTGGGCTATAGTTCAGTTGATTTTTAATAAAATTAAATTTTCCACAAAATGTGTAGAAATATTCGAGCGATCTAAATACATGTTGGCATCACAATTACAGGTCTCAACGCCTATTGATAGAGGTATCAATCATCGAAATCGGAGCATAATTGCAAATTTCCGATTTTTAAAGCTCTGAATTTGTGGGCTATAGTTCAGTTGATTTTCTAAAAAATTGAATTTTCCACGAAACGTGTAGAAATATTCGACCGATCTAAATGGCCTTTTGTATGACAATTACAGATCTCAACGCCTATTGATAGAGGTATCAATCATCGAAATCGGAGCACATTTGCAGATTTTCCGATTTTTGCGGCTCGGAATTTGTGGGCTATAGCTCAGTTGATTTTTAAAAAAATTTAATTTTCCACGAAACGTGTAGAAATATTCGACCGATCCAAATGGCCGTTTGTATGACAATTACAGGTCTCAGCGCCTATTGATAGAGGTATCAATCATCGAAATCGGAGCACATTTGCAGATTTCCGATTTTTGCGGCTCGGAATTTGTGGGCTATAGCTCAGTTGATTTTTAAAAAAATTTAATTTTCCACGAAACGTGTAGAAATATTCGACCGATCCAAATGGCCGTTTGTATGACAATTACAGGTCTCAGCGCCTATTGATAGAGGTATCAATCATCGAAATCGGAGCACATTTGCAGATTTTCGATTTTTGTGGCTCTGAATTTGTGGGCTATAGTTCAGTTGATTTTCTAAAAAATTGAATTTTCCACGAAACGTGTAGAAATATTCGACCGATCCAAATGGCCGTTTGTATGACAATTACAGGTCTCAACGCCTATTGATAGAGGTATCAATAATCGAAATCGGAGCACATTTGCAGATTTTCGACTTTTGTGGCTCTGAATTTGTGGGCTATAGTTCAGTTGATTTTCTAAAAAATTGAATTTTCCACGAAACGTGTAGAAATATTCGACCGATCCAAATGGCCGTTTGTATGACAATTACAGGTCTCAACGCCTATTGATAGAGGTATCAATCATTGAAATCGGAGCATAATTGCAGATTTTCGATTTTTAAAGCTCTGAATTTGTGGGCTATTGTTCAGTTGATTTTTAATAAAATTAAATTTTCCACAAAATGTGTACAAATATTCGAGCGATCTAAATACATGTTGGCATCACAATTACAGATCTCAACACCTATTGATAGAGGTATCAATCATCGAAATTGGAGCATAATTGCAGATTTTCGATTTTTGTGCTCTGAATTTGTGGGCTATAGTTCAGTTGATTTTTAAAAAATTGAATTTTCCACGAAACGTGTAGAAATATTCGACCGATCCAAATGGCCTTTTGTATAACAATTACAGATCTCAACGCCTATTGATAGAGGTATCAATCATCGAAATCGGAGCACATTTGCAGATTTCCGATTTTTGCGGCTCGGAATTTGTGGGCTATAGCTCAGTTGATTTTTAAAAAAATTTAATTTTCCACGAAACGTGTAGAAATATTCGACCGATCCAAATGGCCGTTTGTATGACAATTACAGGTCTCAGCGCCTATTGATAGAGGTATCAATCATCGAAATCGGAGCACATTTGCAGATTTCCGATTTTTGCGGCTCGGAATTTGTGGGCTATAGCTCAGTTGATTTTTAAAAAAATTGAATTTTCCACGAAACGTGTAGAAATATTCGACCGATCCAAATGGCCTTTTGTATGACAATTACAGGTCTCAGCGCCTATTGATAGAGGTATCAATCATCAAAATCGGAGCACATTTGCATATTTTCGATTTTTGTGGCTCTGAATTTGTGGGCTATAGTTCAGTTGATTTTCTAAAAAATTGAATTTTCCACGAAACGTGTAGAAATATTCGACCGATCCAAATGGCCGTTTGTATGACAATTACAGGTCTCAACGCCTATTGATAGAGGTATCATTCATCGAAATCGGAGAACATTTGCAGATTTTCGATTTTTGTGGCTCTGAATTTGTGGGCTATAGTTCAGTTGATTTTCTAAAAAATTGAATTTTCCACGAAACGTGTAGAAATATTCGACCGATCCAAATGGCCGTTTGTATGACAATTACAGGTCTCAACGCCTATTGATAGAGGTATCAATAATCGAAATCGGAGCACATTTGCAGATTTTCGACTTTTGTGGCTCTGAATTTGTGGGCTATAGTTCAGTTTATTTTCTAAAAAATTGAATTTTCCACGAAACGTGTAGAAATATTCGACCGATCCAAATGGCCGTTTGTATGACAATTACAGGTCTCAGCGCCTATTGATAGAGGTATCAGTCATCGAAATCGGAGCACATTTGCAGATTTTCGATTTTTGTGCTCTGAATTTGTGGGCTATAGTTCAGTTGATTTTCTAAAAAATTGAATTTTCCACGAAACGTGTAGAAATATTCGACCGATCCAAATGGCCGTTTGTATGACAATTACAGGTCTCAACGCCTATTGATAGAGGTATCAATCATCGAAATCGGAGCACATTTGCAAATTTTCGATTTTTAAAGCTCTGAATTTGTGGGCTATTGTTCAGTTGATTTTTAATAAAATTAAATTTTCCACAAAATGTGTAGAAATATTCGAGCGATCTAAATACATGTTGGCATCACAATTACAGGTCTCAACGCCTATTGATAGAGGTATCAATCATCGAAATCGGAGCATAATTGCAAATTTTCGATTTTTAAAGCTCTGAATTTGTGGGCTATTGTTCAGTTGATTTTTAATAAAATTAAATTTTCCACAAAATGTGTAGAAATATTCGAGCGATCTAAATACTTGTTGGCATCACAATTACAGGTCTCAACGCCTATTGATAGAGGTATCAATCATCGAAATCGGAGCACATTTGCAAATTTTCGATTTTTAAAGCTCTGAATTTGTGGGCTATTGTTCAGTTGATTTTTAATAAAATTAAATTTTCCACAAAATGTGTAGAAATATTCGAGCGATCTAAATACATGTTGGCATCACAATTACAGGTCTCAACGCCTATTGATAGAGGTATCAATCATCGAAATCGGAGCACATTTGCAAATTTTCGATTTTTAAAGCTCTGAATTTGTGGGCTATTGGTCAGTTGATTTTTAATAAAATTAAATTTTCCACAAAATGTGTAGAAATATTCGAGCGATCTAAATACTTGTTGGCATCACAATTACAGGTCTCAACACCTATTGATAGAGGTATCAATCATCGAAATTGGAGCATAATTGCAGATTTCCGATTTTTGCGGCTCGGAATTTGTGGGCTATAGCTCAGTTGATTTTCTAAAAAATTGAATTTTCCACGAAACGTGTAGAAATATTCGACCGATCTAAATGGCCGTTTGTATGACAATTACAGGTCTCAACGCCTATTGATAGAGGTATCAATCATCGAAATCGGAGCACATTTGCAGATTTTCGATTTTTGTGGCTCTGAATTTGTGGGCTATAGTTCAGTTGATTTTCTAAAAAATTGAATTTTCCACGAAACGTGTAGAAATATTCGACCGATCTAAATGGCCTTTTGTATGACAATTACAGATCTCAACGCCTATTGATAGAGGTATCAATCATCGAAATCGGAGCACATTTGCAGATTTCCGATTTTTGCGGCTCGGAATTTGTGGGCTATAGTTCAGTTGATTTTCTAAAAAATTGAATTTTCCACGAAACGTGTAGAAATATTCGACCAATCTAAATGGCCGTTTGTATGACAATTACAGATCTCAACGCCTATTGATAGAGGTATCAATCATCGAAATCGGAGCACATTTGCAGATTTCCGATTTTTGCGGCTCGGAATTTGTGGGCTATAGCTCAGTTGATTTTTAAAAAAATTTAATTTTCCACGAAACGTGTAGAAATATTCGACCGATCCAAATGGCCGTTTGTATGACAATTACAGGTCTCAGCGCCTATTGATAGAGGTATCAATCATCGAAATCGGAGCACATTTGCAGATTTTCGATTTTTGTGCTCTGAATTTGTGGGCTATAGTTCAGTTGATTTTCTAAAAAATTGAATTTTCCACGAAACGTGTAGAAATATTCGACCAATCTAAATGGCCGTTTGTATGACAATTACAGGTCTCAGCGCCTACTGATAGAGGTATCAGTCATCGAAATCGGAGCACATTTGAAGATTTTCGATTTTTGTGCTCTGAATTTGTGGGCTATAGTTCAGTTGATTTTCTAAAAAATTGAATTTTCCACGAAACGTGTAGAAATATTCGACCGATCCAAATGGCCGTTTGTATGACAATTACAGGTCTCAACGCCTATTGATAGAGGTATCAATCATCGAAATCGGAGCACATTTGCAGATTTTCGATTTTTGTGGCTCTGAATTTGTGGGCTATAGTTCAGTTGATTTTCTAAAAAATTGAATTTTCCACGAAACGTGTAGAAATATTCGACCGATCTAAATGGCCGTTTGTATGACAATTACAGGTCTCAACGCCTATTGATAGAGGTATCAATCATCGAAATCGGAGCACATTTGCAGATTTTCGATTTTTGTGCTCTGAATTTGTGGGCTATAGTTCAGTTGATTTTTAATAAAATTAAATTTTCCACAAAATGTGTAGAAATATTCGAGCGATCTAAATACATGTTGGCATCACAATTACAGGTCTCAACGCCTATTGATAGAGGTATCAATCATCGAAATTGGAGCATAATTGCAGATTTCCGATTTTTGTGGCTCTGAATTTGTGGGCTATAGTTCAGTTGATTTTCTAAAAAATTGAATTTTCCACGAAACGTGTAGAAATATTCGACCGATCCAAATGGCCGTTTGTATGACAATTACAGGTCTCAACGCCTATTGATAGAGGTATCAATCATCGAAATCGGAGCACATTTGCAGATTTTCGATTTTTGTGCTCTGAATTTGTGGGCTATAGTTCAGTTGATTTTTAATAAAATTAAATTTTCCACAAAATGTGTAGAAATATTCGAGCGATCTAAATACATGTTGGCATCACAATTACAGGTCTCAACGCCTATTGATAGAGGTATCAATCATCGAAATCGGAGCATAATTGCAAATTTTCGATTTTTAAAGCTCTGAATTTGTGGGCTATTGGTCAGTTGATTTTCTAAAAAATTGAATTTTCCACGAAACGTGTAGAAATATTCGACCAATCTAAATGGCCGTTTGTATGACAATTACAGGTCTCAGCGCCTACTGATAGAGGTATCAGTCATCGAAATCGGAGCACATTTGCAGATTTTCGATTTTTGTGCTCTGAATTTGTGGGCTATAGTTCAGTTGATTTTCTAAAAAATTGAATTTTCCACGAAACGTGTAGAAATATTCGACCGATCCAAATGGCCGTTTGTATGACAATTACAGGTCTCAACGCCTATTGATAGAGGTATCAATCATCGAAATCGGAGCACATTTGCAGATTTTCGATTTTTGTGCTCTGAATTTGTGGGCTATAGTTCAGTTGATTTTCTAAAAAATTGAATTTTCCACGAAACGTGTAGAAATATTCGACCGATCCAAATGGCCGTTTGTATGACAATTACAGGTCTCAACGCCTATTGATAGAGGTATCAATCATCGAAATCGGAGCACATTTGCAGATTTTCGATTTTTGTGGCTCTGAATTTGTGGGCTATAGTTCAGTTGATTTTCTAAAAAATTGAATTTTCCACGAAACGTGTAGAAATATTCGACCGATCCAAATGGCCGTTTGTATGACAATTACAGGTCTCAACGCCTATTGATAGAGGTATCAATCATCGAAATCGGAGCACATTTGCAGATTTTCGATTTTTGTGCTCTGAATTTGTGGGCTATAGTTCAGTTGATTTTTAATAAAATTAAATTTTCCACAAAATGTGTAGAAATATTCGAGCGATCTAAATACATGTTGGCATCACAATTACAGGTCTCAACGCCTATTGATAGAGGTATCAATCATCGAAATCGGAGCATAATTGCAAATTTTCGATTTTTAAAGCTCTGAATTTGTGGGCTATTGGTCAGTTGATTTTCTAAAAAATTGAATTTTCCACGAAACGTGTAGAAATATTCGACCAATCTAAATGGCCGTTTGTATGACAATTACAGGTCTCAGCGCCTACTGATACAGGTATCAGTCATCGAAATCGGAGCACATTTGCAGATTTTCGATTTTTGTGCTCTGAATTTGTGGGCTATAGTTCAGTTGATTTTCTAAAAAATTGAATTTTCCACGAAACGTGTAGAAATATTCGACCGATCCAAATGGCCGTTTGTATGACAATTACAGGTCTCAACGCCTATTGATAGAGGTATCAATCATCGAAATCGGAGCACATTTGCAGATTTTCGATTTTTGTGCTCTGAATTTGTGGGCTATAGTTCAGTTGATTTTCTAAAAAATTGAATTTTCCACGAAACGTGTAGAAATATTCGACCGATCCAAATGGCCGTTTGTATGACAATTACAGGTCTCAACGCCTATTGATAGAGGTATCAATCATCGAAATCGGAGCACATTTGCAGATTTTCGATTTTTGTGGCTCTGAATTTGTGGGCTATAGTTCAGTTGATTTTCTAAAAAATTGAATTTTCCACGAAACGTGTAGAAATATTCGACCGATCCAAATGGCCGTTTGTATGACAATTACAGGTCTCAACGCCTATTGATAGAGGTATCAATCATCGAAATCGGAGCACATTTGCAGATTTTCGATTTTTGTGGCTCTGAATTTGTGGGCTATAGTTCAGTTGATTTTCTAAAAAATTGAATTTTCCACGAAACGTGTAGAAATATTCGACCGATCCAAATGGCCGTTTGTATGACAATTACAGGTCTCAACGCCTATTGATAGAGGTATCAATCATCGAAATCGGAGCACATTTGCAGATTTTCGATTTTTGTGCTCTGAATTTGTGGGCTATAGTTCAGTTGATTTTCTAAAAAATTGAATTTTCCACGAAACGTGTAGAAATATTCGACCGATCTAAATGGCCGTTTGTATGACAATTACAGGTCTCAACGCCTATTGATAGAGGTATCAATCATCGAAATCGGAGCACATTTGCAGATTTTCGATTTTTGTGCTCTGAATTTGTGGGCTATAGTTCAGTTGATTTTCTAAAAAATTGAATTTTCCACGAAACGTGTAGAAATATTCGACCGATCCAAATGGCCGTTTGTATGACAATTACAGGTCTCAACGCCTATTGATAGAGGTATCAATCATCGAAATCGGAGCACATTTGCAGATTTTCGATTTTTGTGGCTCTGAATTTGTGGGCTATAGTTCAGTTGATTTTCTAAAAAATTGAATTTTCCACGAAACGTGTAGAAATATTCGACCGATCCAAATGGCCGTTTGTATGACAATTACAGGTCTCAACGCCTATTGATAGAGGTATCAATCATCGAAATCGGAGCACATTTGCAGATTTTCGATTTTTGTGCTCTGAATTTGTGGGCTATAGTTCAGTTGATTTTCTAAAAAATTGAATTTTCCACGAAACGTGTAGAAATATTCGACCGATCTAAATGGCCGTTTGTATGACAATTACAGGTCTCAACGCCTATTGATAGAGGTATCAATCATCGAAATCGGAGCACATTTGCAGATTTTCGATTTTTGTGGCTCTGAATTTGTGGGCTATAGTTCAGTTGATTTTCTAAAAAATTGAATTTTCCACGAAACGTGTAGAAATATTCGACCGATCCAAATGGCCGTTTGTATGACAATTACAGGTCTCAACGCCTATTGATAGAGGTATCAATCATCGAAATCGGAGCACATTTGCAGATTTTCGATTTTTGTGGCTCTGAATTGGTGGGCTATAGTTCAGTTGATTTTCTAAAAAATTGAATTTTCCACGAAACGTGTAGAAATATTCGACCGATCCAAATGGCCGTTTGTATGACAATTACAGGTCTCAACGCCTATTGATAGAGGTATCAATCATCGAAATCGGAGCACATTTGCAGATTTTCGATTTTTGTGGCTCTGAATTTGTGGGCTATAGTTCAGTTGATTTTCTAAAAAATTGAATTTTCCACGAAACGTGTAGAAATATTCGACCGATCCAAATGGCCGTTTGTATGACAATTACAGGTCTCAACGCCTATTGATAGAGGTATCAATCATCGAAATCGGAGCACATTTGCAGATTTTCGACTTTTGTGGCTCTGAATTTGTGGGCTATAGTTCAGTTGATTTTCTAAAAAATTGAATTTTCCACGAAACGTGTAGAAATATTCGACCGATCCAAATGGCCGTTTGTATGACAATTACAGGTCTCAACGCCTATTGATAGAGGTATCAATCATCGAAATCGGAGCACATTTGCAGATTTTCGATTTTTGTGGCTCTGAATTTGTGGGCTATAGTTCAGTTGATTTTCTAAAAAATTGAATTTTCCACGAAACGTGTAGAAATATTCGACCGATCCAAATGGCCGTTTGTATGACAATTACAGGTCTCAACGCCTATTGATAGAGGTATCAATCATCGAAATCGGAGCACATTTGCAGATTTTCGACTTTTGTGGCTCTGAATTTGTGGGCTATAGTTCAGTTGATTTTCTAAAAAATTGAATTTTCCACGAAACGTGTAGAAATATTCGACCGATCCAAATGGCCGTTTGTATGACAATTACAGGTCTCAACGCCTATTGATAGAGGTATCAATCATCGAAATCGGAGCACATTTGCAGATTTTCGACTTTTGTGGCTCTGAATTTGTGGGCTATTGTTCAGTAGAATTTTTACTAAAATTAAATTTTCCACAAAATGTGTAGAAATATTCGAGCGATCTAAATACTAGTTGGCATCACAATTACAGGTCTCAACACCTATTGATAGAGGTATCAATCATCGAAATCAGAGCACAATTGCAGATTTTCGATTTTTGTGGCTCTGAATTTGTGGGCTGTTGTTCAGTTGATTTTTAATAAAATTAATTTTTCCACAAAATGTGTAGAAATATTCGAGCGATCTAAATACCCGTTGGCGTCACAATTACAGGTCTCAACACCTATCGATAGAGGTATCAATCATCGAAGTCGGAGCATAATTGCAGATTTTCGATTTTTAAAGCTCTGAATTTGTGGGCTATTGTTCAGTTGATTTTTAATAAAATTAAATTTTCCACAAAATGTGTAGAAATATTCGAGCGATCTAAATACCCGTTGGCGTCACAATTACAGGTCTCAACACCTATTGATAGAGGTATCAATCATTGAAATCGGAGCATAATTGCAGATTTTCGACTTTTGTGGCTCTGAATTTGTGGGCTATAGTTCAGTTGATTTTCTAAAAAATTGAATTTTCCACGAAACGTGTAGAAATATTCGACCGATCCAAATGGCCGTTTGTATGACAATTACAGGTCTCAACGCCTATTGATAGAGGTATCAATCATCGAAATCAGAGCACATTTGCAGATTTTCGATTTTTGTGGCTCTGAATTTGTGGGCTATAGTTCAGTTGATTTTCTAAAAAATTGAATTTTCCACGAAACGTGTAGAAATATTCGACCGATCCAAATGGCCGTTTGTATGACAATTACAGGTCTCAACGCCTATTGATAGAGGTATCAATCATCGAAATCGGAGCACATTTGCAGATTTTCGATTTTTGTGGCTCTGAATTTGTGGGCTATAGTTCAGTTGATTTTCTAAAAAATTGAATTTTCCACGAAACGTGTAGAAATATTCGACCGATCTAAATGGCCGTTTGTATGACAATTACAGGTATCAGCGCCTATTGATAGAGGTATCAATCATCGAAATCGGAGCACATTTGCAGATTTTCGATTTTTGTGGCTCTGAATTTGTGGGCTATTGTTCAGTAGAATTTTTACTAAAATTAAATTTTCCACAAAATGTGTAGAAATATTCGAGCGATCTAAATACTAGTTGGCATCACAATTACAGGTCTCAACACCTATTGATAGAGGTATCAATCATTGAAATCGGAGCATAATTGCAGATTTTCGATTTTTAAAGCTCTGAATTTGTGAGCTATTGTTCAGTTGATTTTTAATAAAATTAAATTTTCCACAAAATGTGTAGAAATATTCGAGCGATCTAAATACCCGTTGGCATCACAATTACAGGTCTCAACGCCTATTGATAGACGTATCAATCATCGAAATCGGAGCACAATTGCAGATTTTCGATTTTTAAAGCTCTGAATTTGTGGGCTGTTGTTCAGTTGATTTTTAATAAAATTAAATTTTCCACAAAATGTGTAGAAATATTCGAGCGATCTAAATACCCGTTGGCATCACAATTACAGGTCTCAACGCCTATTGATAGAGGTATCAATCATTGAAATCGGAGCACATTTGCAGATTTTCGATTTTTGTGGCTCTGAATTTGTGGGCTATTGTTCAGTTAATTTTTAATAAAATTTAATTTTCCACGAAACGTGTAGAAATATTCGACCGATCCAAATGGCCGTTTGTATGACAATTACAGGTCTCAGCGCCTATTGATAGAGGTATCAATCATCGAAATCGGAGCACATTTGCAGATTTTCGATTTTTGTGGCTCTGAATTTGTGGGCTATAGTTCAGTTGATTTTCTAAAAAATTGAATTTTCCACGAAACGTGTAGAAATATTCGACCGATCCAAATGGCCGTTTGTATGACAATTACAGGTCTCAACGCCTATTGATAGAGGTATCAATCATCGAAATCGGAGCACATTTGCAGATTTTCGATTTTTGTGGCTCTGAATTTGTGGGCTATAGTTCAGTTGATTTTCTAAAAAATTGAATTTTCCACGAAACGTATAGAAATATTCGACCGATCTAAATGGCCATTTGTATGACAATTACAGGTCTCAGCGCCTATGGATAGAGGTATCAATCATCGAAATCGGAACACATTTGCAGATTTTCGACTTTTGTGGCTCTGAATTTGTGGGCTATAGTTCAGTTGATTTTCAAAAAAATTTAATTTTCCACGAAACGTGTAGAAATATTCGACCGATCCAAATGGCCGTTTGTATGACAATTACAGGTCTCAACGCCTATTGATAGAGGTATCAATCATCGAAATCGGAGCACATTTGCAGATTTTCGACTTTTGTGGCTCTGAATTTGTGGGCTATTGTTCAGTAGAATTTTTACTAAAATTAAATTTTCCACAAAATGTGTAGAAATATTCGAGCGATCTAAATACTAGTTGGCATCACAATTACAGGTCTCAACACCTATTGATAGAGGTATCAATCATTGAAATTGGAGCACAATTGCAGATTTTTGATTTTTGTGGCTCTGAATTTGTGGGCTATTGGTCAGTTGATTTTTAATAAAATTAAATTTTCCACGAAACGTGTAGAAATATTTGACCGATCTAAATGGCCGTTTGTATGACAATTACAGGTCTCAGCGCCTATTGATAGAGGTATCAATCATCGAAATCGGAGCACATTTGCAGATTTTCGATTTTTGTGGCTCTGAATTTGTGGGCTATAGTTCAGTTGATTTTTAATAAAATTAAATTTTCCACAAAATGTGTAGAAATATTCGAGCGATCTAAATACCTGTTAGCATCACAATTACAGGTTTCAACACCTATTGATAGAGGTATCAATCATCGAAATCGGAGCACAATTGCAGATTTTCGATTTTTAAAGCTCTGAATTTGTGGGCTATTGTTCAGTTGATTTTTAATAAAATTAAATTTTCCACAAAATGTGTAGAAATATTCGAGCGATCTAAATACCCGTTGGCATCACAATTACAGGTCTCAACACCTATTGATAGAGGTATCAATCATCGAAATCAGAGCACAATTGCAGATTTTCGATTTTTAAAGCTCTGAATTTGTGGGCTGTTGTTCAGTTGATTTTTAATAAAATTAAATTTTCCACAAAATGTGTAGAAATATTCGAGCGATCTAAATACCCGTTGGCATCACAATTACAGGTCTCAACGCCTATTGATAGAGGTATCAATCATCGAAATCGGAGCACATTTGCAGATTTTCGATTTTTGTGGCTCTGAATTTGTGGGCTATTGTTCAGTTAATTTTTAATAAAATTAAATTTTTCACAAAATGTGTAGAAATATTCGAGCGATCTAAATACCCGTTGGCGTCACAATTACAGGTCTCAACACCTATCGATAGAGGTATCAATAATCGAAGTCGGAGCATAATTGCAGATTTTCGATTTTTAAAGCTCTGAATTTGTGGGCTATTGTTCAGTAGAATTTTAATAAAATTAAATTTTCCACAAAATGTGTAGAAATATTCGAGCGATCTAAATACCCGTTAGCATCACAATTACAGGTCTCAACACCTATTGATAGAGGTATCAATCATTGAAATCGGAGCATAATTGCAGATTTTCGACTTTTGTGGCTCTGAATTTGTGGGCTATAGTCCAGTTGATTTTCTAAAAAATTGAATTTTCCACGAAACGTGTAGAAATATTCGACCGATCCAAATGGCCGTTTGTATGACAATTACAGGTCTCAACGCCTATTGATAGAGGTATCAATCATCGAAATCGGAGCACATTTGAAGATTTTCGATTTTTGTGGCTCTGAATTTGTGGGCTATAGTTCAGTTTATTTTCTAAAAAATTGAATTTTCCACGAAACGTGTAGAAATATTCGACCGATCCAAATGGCCGTTTGTATGACAATTACAGGTCTAAACGCCTATTGATAGAGGTATCAATCATCGAAATCGGAGCACATTTGCAGATTTTCGATTTTTGTGGCTCTGAATTTGTGGGCTATAGTTCAGTTGATTTTCTAAAAAATTGAATTTTCCACGAAACGTGTAGAAATATTCGACCGATCTAAATGGCCGTTTGTATGACAATTACAGGTCTCAACGCCTATTGATAGAGGTATCAATCATCGAAATCGGAGCACATTTGAAGATTTTCGATTTTTGTGGCTCTGAATTTGTGGGCTATAGTTCAGTTGATTTTCTAAAAAATTGAATTTTCCACGAAACGTGTAGAAATATTCGACCGATCCAAATGGCCGTTTGTATGACAATTAAAGGTCTCAACACCTATTGATAGAGGTATCAATCATCGAAATCAGAGCACATTTGCAGATTTTCGATTTTTGTGGCTCTGAATTTGTGGGCTATAGTTCAGTTGATTTTCAAAAAAATTAAATTTGCTACGAAACGTGTAGAAATATTCGACCGATCTAAATGGCCGTTTGTATGACAATTACAGGTCTCAACGCCTATTGATAGAGGTATCAATCATCGAAATCAGAGCACATTTGCCGATTTTCGAATTTTGTGGCTCTGAATTTGTGGGCTATTGTTCAGCTGATTTTCAAAAAAATTGAATTTGCCACGGGACGTGTAGAAATATTCGACTGATCCAAATGGCCGTTTGTATGACAATTACAGGTCTCAACGCCTATTGATAGAGGTATCAATCATCGAAATCGGAGCACATTTGCAGATTTTCGAATGTTGTGGCTCTGAATTTGTGGGCTATAGTCCAGTTGATTTTCTAAAAAATTGAATTTTCCACGAAACGTGTAGAAATATTCGACCGATCCAAATGGCCGTTTGTATGACAATTACAGGTCTCAACGCCTATTGATAGAGGTATCAATCATCGAAATCGGAGCACATTTGAAGATTTTCGATTTTTGTGGCTCTGAATTTGTGGGCTATAGTTCAGTTTATTTTCTAAAAAATTGAATTTTCCACGAAACGTGTAGAAATATTCGACCGATCCAAATGGCCGTTTGTATGACAATTACAGGTCTAAACGCCTATTGATAGAGGTATCAATCATCGAAATCGGAGCACATTTGCAGATTTTCGATTTTTGTGGCTCTGAATTTGTGGGCTATAGTTCAGTTGATTTTCTAAAAAATTGAATTTTCCACGAAACGTGTAGAAATATTCGACCGATCTAAATGGCCGTTTGTATGACAATTACAGGTCTCAACGCCTATTGATAGAGGTATCAATCATCGAAATCGGAGCACATTTGAAGATTTTCGATTTTTGTGGCTCTGAATTTGTGGGCTATAGTTCAGTTGATTTTCTAAAAAATTGAATTTTCCACGAAACGTGTAGAAATATTCGACCGATCCAAATGGCCGTTTGTATGACAATTAAAGGTCTCAACACCTATTGATAGAGGTATCAATCATCGAAATCAGAGCACATTTGCAGATTTTCGATTTTTGTGGCTCTGAATTTGTGGGCTATAGTTCAGTTGATTTTCAAAAAAATTAAATTTGCTACGAAACGTGTAGAAATATTCGACCGATCTAAATGGCCGTTTGTATGACAATTACAGGTCTCAACGCCTATTGATAGAGGTATCAATCATCGAAATCAGAGCACATTTGCCGATTTTCGAATTTTGTGGCTCTGAATTTGTGGGCTATTGTTCAGCTGATTTTCAAAAAAATTGAATTTGCCACGGGACGTGTAGAAATATTCGACTGATCCAAATGGCCGTTTGTATGACAATTACAGGTCTCAACGCCTATTGATAGAGGTATCAATCATCGAAATCGGAGCACATTTGCAGATTTTCGAATGTTGTGGCTCTGAATTTGTGGGCTATTGTTCAGTTGATTTTCTAAAAAATTGAATTTTCTACGAAACGTGTAGAAATATTCGACCGATCCAAATGGCCGTTTTTATGACAATTACAGGTCTCAACGCCTATTGATAGAGGTATCAATCATCGAAATCGGAGCACATTTGCAGATTTTCGACTATTGTGGCTCTGAATTTGTGGGCTATAGTTCAGGTGATTTTCTAAAAAATTAAATTTTCCACGAAACGTGTAGAAATATTCGACCGATCCAAATGGCCGTTTGTATGACAATTACAGGTCTCAACGCCTATTGATAGAGGTATCAATCATCGAAATCGGAGCACATTTGCAGATTTTCGACTTTTGTGGCTCTGAATTTGTGGGCTATAGTTCAGTTGATTTTCAAAAAAATTAAATTTGCTACGAAACGTGTAGAAATATTCGACCGATCTAAATGGCCGTTTGTATGACAATTACAGGTCTCAACGCCTATTGATAGAGGTATCAATCATCGAAATCAGAGCACATTTGAAGATTTTCGAATTTTGTGGCTCTGAATTTGTGGGCTATTGTTCAGCTGATTTTCAAAAAAATTGAATTTGCCACGGGACGTGTAGAAATATTCGACTGATCCAAATGGCCGTTTGTATGACAATTACAGGTCTCAACGCCTATTGATAGAGGTATCAATCATCGAAATCGGAGCACATTTGCAGATTTTCGAATGTTGTGGCTCTGAATTTGTGGGCTATAGTTCAGGTGATTTTCTAAAAAATTAAATTTTCCACGAAACGTGTAGAAATATTCGACCGATCCAAATGGCCGTTTGTATGACAATTACAGGTCTCAACGCCTATTGATAGAGGTATCAATCATCGAAATCGGAGCACATTTGCAGATTTTCGACTTTTGTGGCTCTGAATTTGTGGGCTATAGTTCAGTTGATTTTCTAAAAAATTGAATTTTCTACGAAACGTGTAGAAATATTCGACCGATCCAAATGGCCGTTTGTATGACAATTACAGGTCTCAACACCTATTGATAGAGGTATCAATCATCGAAATCGGAGCACATTTGCAGATTTTCGACTTTTGTGGCTCTGAATTTGTGGGCTATAGTTCAGTTGATTTTCTAAAAAATTGAATTTTCCACGAAACGTGTAGAAATATTCGACCGATCCAAATGGCCGTTTGTATGACAATTACAGGTCTCAACGCCTATTGATAGAGGTATCAATCATCGAAATCGGAGCACATTTGCAGATTTTCGACTTTTGTGGCTCTGAATTTGTGGGCTATAGTTCAGTTGATTTTCTAAAAAATTGAATTTTCCACGAAACGTGTAGAAATATTCGACCGATCCAAATGGCCGTTTGTATGACAATTACAGGTCTAAACGCCTATTGATAGAGGTATCAATCATCGAAATCGGAGCACATTTGCAGATTTTCGATTTTTGTGGCTCTGAATTTGTGGGCTATAGTTCAGTTGATTTTCTAAAAAATTGAATTTTCCACGAAACGTGTAGAAATATTCGACCGATCCAAATGGCCGTTTGTATGACAATAACAGGTCTCAACGCCTATTGATAGAGGTATCAATCATCGAAATCGGAGCATAATTGCAGATTTTCGATTTTTAAAGCTCTGAATTTGTGGGCTATAGTCCAGTTGATTTTCTAAAAAATTGATTTTTCCACGAAACGTGTAGAAATATTCGACCGATCCAAATGGCCGTTTGTATGACAATTACAGGTCTCAACGCCTATTGATAGAGGTATCAATCATCGAAATCGGAGCACATTTGCAGATTTTCGATTTTTGTGGCTCTGAATTTGTGGGCAGTTGATTTTCTAAAAAATTGAATTTTCCACGAAACGTGTAGAAATATTCGACCGATCCAAATGGCCGTTTGTATGACAATTACAGGTCTCAACGCCTATTGATAGAGGTATCAATCATCGAAATCGGAGCACATTTGCAGATTTTCGATTTTTGTGGCTCTGAATTTGTGGGCTATAGTTCAGTTGATTTTCTAAAAAATTGAATTTTCCACGAAACGTGTAGAAATATTCGACCGATCTAAATGGCTGTTTGTATGACAATTATAGGTCTCAACACCTATTGATAGAGGTATCAATCATCGAAATCGGAGCATAATTGCAAATTTTCGATTTTTAAAGCTCTGAATTTGTGGGCTATTGTTCAGTTGATTTTTAATAAAATTAAATTTTCCACAAAATGTGTAGAAATATTCGAGCGATCTAAATACCCGTTGGCATCACAATTATAGAACAAGAATTCGACTCTGAAGACGTGTTTCGGTTGAGGATGAATATTTAAATCTTCATCAATTTAATTGCGATGCCAATGTTATTAAAACAAATTTTATTTCATACTATGCTGGCTATTGTACATTTAAGAAAATTAATTGTAGTGAGTGTAGAAAAAAATTAGTTAAATCAATTAATTTCCAATTGTCATTCTGGAACAATACACCGGGGCTCTATACTTTGAAGAAATTAGGACCATTAGACTTCTAGCATAGAGATGGAAACGTGGTCCAATATGATCTTAATGACTACTTTAAAGAAATTGCTAACATTATTGACGATATTCATATACGTAATAAACATTTAGCCAATAACGACCGAAGATAGACAAACAATATGCGAGGTATTCCACCAACAATTAAGCAGACAAATCATAACTATAAACCAACAAAACAGATTGATTCAAGAAGTTTAATAAACAGCTTCGTCGTCCTAAAAGAGGGTTTCGAGATATAGTAGGTTTCGTGCTTGGCGATACAGAGAAGCTGAACATTATGAAAACGCGATCATTCAAACAAGACAATGAAAACATTTACTAAACGTCCTAAAAAATGAAACTTCAATAATTGATACAACCACTAAGATCGTGAAGCACGATTATGACGTTAGCTCAAAACATTTTATTTACTCTATAAAAATATCTAAATATTGAAAAATATGATACTAGTAACCTTCTGGTTGTTGAAAATCTACGTTATAACAAAATTCAATCAATAACCATTTTTTGCATTTCAAGTCATGCTTATCACGAAAAAACTGCAGGAGACAGGACACTCAAAACGCAATATTCGATGTACTCGCCCACTCTCAACATGATAAAAAATGCATCTGTTAATTCTCACACTGCAACGGTGCATTACGTAATTAAAGTGTAGGCCTAAAATTGCTGAATTTTTCAAGAACTTTAAAACGATATACAACACGGTTATATTTGACTGGAAACAATTGCTTTTCATCTCACCATTGTGAACACTTGAACGGGTACCACCTTAATTAAGAATACTTACACAAACACAACTCTATAAAAAAAAAATCACTTACCTCAGAACAATTTGATGCTAAAAACTGAATTTCAGTCGAATTTAATGGTGCTAAGCTTTTTAAGAAGCCATCCTCTTCGTAACCAGCTTTAAATGGCATTTCAGCTTTAGGACGATCCATTAAAAATCGTACACTAACAGCAAATCCGGCCATATCGATTGGAAATTTTCGACCTCCTATCCAACCATCATAATAACCAATAAATGTGCCATTACTATTTAAGATTGGACTACTAACACCAAATTTTGTAATTAAACCTACAGGCCACATTGAAACTTTTTGTGTATAACGCATCTGAAATAATATAAATTTGATGAATGCAACAATTCCAATTTTAACACAGCAAGTAGACGCGATGAACCTAAAATACTTACTTGCTCAAATATGTCTATATCGTATGTGTTGTCATCATCACCAAAATAGAAAACACCATCTAATGATGCATTCTGTCTTAACCACTCCAGTCCTCGATTCCGATTTGAGACACCGCGCGGTTTTACTTTAACTGTCTTATATGTATTTGGCATTGGAGCTGGAAAAAGAAAATAAATTTGCTAATTAGGTAATTTTCATAATAATAAAATTTAGATAAAATATAATTTATGATGAGTACAGTTGCAGCGAATTTATTTACGTTGATTCCATTAATCAAAAGCTAAGAAAAAAATTGAATCGGGATCTTATTCTGGCATGCACAAAACTGAAAATATGTATCATATGGTTTTTCGCTTTACCATTATTATAGTATTACGTTACGACCGTGTAACATTCTAATTTACTTATATGAATAATAAATAAACCCCCAAGCGCAAAGTTGTGTTTTCTGTTTGTATTTGGGGTCATTACCTTATAAAACTTTTCATATTGGCTGAAGAGAAAAGTTTTTTTTTTGAAAAAATGTTTTTGTATTAATTTTTAATATGTAAATCACATACATTTAATTAGTATTTAATCTTAGGTAGGAAGGAGTATGTACCGTTTTGAATGTAAGAAAAAGGATAATAAATTTAAATGAAAACATTTTATATAAGAGAAGGAAATTCAATGAATGTTAGGTTGTTTTTATACTTTTCTCGCGTAGTCTGTATTTATCGACACATAGTTCCTAAACTTTATAACCACATAAATCTAATCAATTCAATACACCACATTATAAACAACCAAATGGGCCAACTCCGGAGCCAATGGATGTAGATCAATCCAAGAGAACGAGAAATTCGTCTGTTAAAATATTAGTTAACAATCACGAACATCTATACAAGCAAAAGGTCCTGAAGTCGAAATATCGAACACAGAAAATGTACACGAAAGTGACGATCAGGAAATAGGAATTTTCAAGCGGACTCTCTTAGAGAATGGCCAGTTTGTATGATGAAAATGGGATTCCAATATGAGTTTCAAATGTGGTTCTGGATAGTGGCCAATTTAAATGGAACTAAGCCATTTTTCAACCGATTTGGGTAAAACTCGGTTTGTATGATGAAAATTATTATTAAGTTTATCTTTATTTCAGTTAGTTTATATACAAATTGATATTACACAAAATAATTATTGCAAATTGTAGAAATAAAGTAAAGCTCCATTAGATTTATATTAAAATCTATGGTGGAGCAACAATTATACAATTGAATAAAGTAAGTAAACAGTAAACATACAATTTTTTTTTTTAACGTACAATAACAAGCTCAAATTTAGTTTTATTTAATATACATATGTACTTACAACAATTCAATGGGGCATGCAAAAAGAGTTTGTTTTTGTTTCCGCACATCAGATGTCATTACCGTCGTGATAAAGGTTACAATAATGTTTAACGTTTAATTTTGTGGCTACGAAGTGCGAACGCGTTGTAAACGACTTATAAACATTTTAAAATATAAACATTCTTTTGTGTTGTTAAATTCACAATACAGTTTCGATACAAAACACTAAGTATGTAATACCATTTGACATTCTAACCTTTACCGAGGGTGCTGCATTTAAAAACAGCGGCGAGTATTATTGCTATAAGCACGCCCCATTGCACTAAAAGTATTGTTCAATGTTTTCTAAACCGAGCAACCAGGATCGAATTTCACGTTTTAATTTGTATTTCCGCACAGTACTGAGACTTTTAATATCATTAGGTAGCATGTGGAAAAAGAATGTAGCCTTATAAAGATAGAATCTTCTAAATTTTTCGCTATTGCAACGAACACCAGCAAAGTTATTTGGGTTCCTCGTATTATATGTGTTTACAGTGCGATTGTGAAAACTGTTACTTGGATTAAAAAACATTTTGAGTACTTTATAAATATAGAGATATCTAAATGGCAATAAATTTAGTTCACGAAACAATGGAACGGTTGGTGTTATCTGAGTGCGCTTGTAAATTAATTGAATGAATCTTTTTTGTGCGATAAATAGATCTTCAATATTAGTAAAATAAGTACCACCCCAACTGGATATGCCATACATTACTATTGATTCTTCTAGGGCATGGTATACAGGGTGACTGACACGAAGTGTTACCAAAACGAAACGAAACAGAATTTTTATTTTTTGATGAATTTTATTGAATCAAAGTAAAAAATGTTCACAAATATCTAAATTTTCGAATTGCAATAGCAGTTTTCAATTTGGCCACCCTTAGCCGCGATTATAGCCTTCAAACGGCCGACAAAGCTATAGCATGCAGCACGAAAGTGGCTCTGCGGTATTTTGGCCCATTCCCGGCGAAGCGGTTGCTTGAGATGATCGATACTTTGGTATTTTTTTGTCCCAACCTTGCTCTTCAAAATACCCCAAACCGAGAAATCTAGCGGATTTGCATCCGGTGAATTTGGTGGCCATTGGGCAGTGGAAATGAACCGCGGGGACGTTGTTTCTCAGCCAATCTTGATTGACGCGCGCTTTATGACTCGGCGCCGAGTCCTGTTAAAATGTCCAGGCTATGCGGCCGAAATGTTTTTGTGCCCAAGGCTTCAACGCTCCCTGCAACACATGATCCCGATAAATTTGAGCATTTATCTTGATGCCACGGTCCAAAAAAACGAGCAGTGAATGGCTTTCGACCGTTACGGCGGCCCAAACCATCACCATTGGCGGCGCTTGGTTTCGAGTGGCAATCCGTTGGTCCAAATTTTCAGTAGAACGGCCGGGCAAGTAAATCCGGTCGTTTTGATTGTTCACATATTGCTCAATAACGAACGGTGATCCATCGGAGAAAACGAAATTCGGAAAATCGCCACTTTCGTGAACAATCACACTATTACGCTTGAATTCTATTGCGGATAACTTTTTTTCTGAATATTTCCCACTAAAATGCTTTTGTACGCTTGTAAACAATGAAATGCACTGTCATTAGTGTAAATTTGAGCGCTCTGTCATCACTGGTTTGACAGCAATGACAGTCTGAAGTTGGTAACACTTCGTGTCAGTCACCCAGTAGTTTCCTTAATGTAACCCTTGGGTAAATTTAGCTAAGATTATAAAATTTCTGTATGGCCCAGATTACACTTTTCCTAGTATTATTAATGTGCGACTTCCAGTTAAGTAGTGAATCATTCTATTGTTAAACTCAGATATTTAAATTCATGTACAAACTCAAGCACAAAGCACTGAGGCGAGCATATATTTCTATCGCATGTATACATGTGGTACAAATGAGATGTCAAAATGAGTTCCTGGTGTGGCTCTAGAAAATTTGCAGTTTGAATGGAATTACGCCCATTTCTTATCCGATTGAGATGAAAATAAGATTCTACCAAGAGGTCCTGATGTTGAAAAATTACTAATTTGAATGGGACTCTGCATTTCTCAACTGATTATGGAATGAAACTTGAATTTGTTTAATGTAAATGGGATTCCAATATGAGTTTTAAATATAGTTCTGCAACTGGTTTATTATGTTTTGTTCATATGATTAAAAATTGATTTCAGTATGAATTTCGGATGTGGTTCTAAAAATTGGAACTAACTCAGTTCTTCACAGATTGGCATGAAACTCGTTCTAGAAATTAACTTACCAATTTAAAAAGGCTATTCGGTAAACATTTAAATTATTATTTAATTTATTTGTATTTAGTTTATTATTTATTTATTACTTTTATATTTATTGATTATGATGAAAAGCACATATTGAAGCAAATTAATTCAAATCATGGCTTCAATTAAGCATAAATAAAACCTCTTACATTTGTCCCATTAAATAAAATTTGTTCCATGCTTACGTACGTTTAAATTTGCGCATAAATTCTTTCACAATAGAGTGTACTGGAGTGGATAACATGATTAAAAAATAATTAAAATTAAAGAAATAATGATATATAGCTGAATAGCTGAAGTCCTTGGGCTGGTTGAGAGTAATGTTGAATTTGCTTCCTTAAAATTACCATAACTGGTATTATGAACTTGACTGATCACAGACGACAGACAATCAATTATTGCTAATTTTTACTCCACCTCAGCGGTCTCCTCCTAAATCTAAAATTTAATATTATAGAATTTCTTATTTTTGTATGAGTTATTAAATTTACATAATAATCAAATACCTCTTGTGCCATTTCTTGGGATACTTATGTAATCTGGTTCGTGTTTAGAACTTTTTTCCAGACAACATTACGGATGTGCTGTGGATTATGTGGTGGTAGCAGTACCTTTAAACTATCTCGCCTCTTCACTCTTGAAAAAGCGACATATTACATGCCGTGCATGAATACTGATACTCGAAGGTCGACGGCGACAAATTCGAAAGTTAGCCCTTGAGCTTTATGCACTATCATGGCAAACGCTGATCGAATAGGAAATTGATGTCTTTGCATTTTACATCCAAGTTGCCATTTGCTACGGAGTCTAGTGTGATTCTTGTTACAAGTACTTGTCGGCCAGATTGTTCAAAAGTGATAATATTTGTTTTAACGATATTATTGCATAGCTCGGATATAATTAATCGCGTTCCATTGCATAGATCTTCCGATACATCTAAATTGCGTATGTAACATTTAATTCACTTATTTAAGCTTTTTTTTTGTTATAATAAAATAATTTTATTTGGTTTTTAATTTAATATTTTATTTTTTTATTAATTATTTAATAAAAACATATCAACATTCTACATATTAAATTATTGGCATAAGTACCGTTATGTTACCCTTGTCAGCTTTCAACACATATATGGTAATACTTAATGAGGATGGAAGTTTAACTACAGATTTATATCATAAAACAACCTGGTCGGGTCGGTATCTAAATTATAATTCGTGGCTTCCATCATCTTACAAAAATAACACAGTGTTTCTGTTGGCTGAAAAAATTTTGAGATTATCGAATGAGGGTTTTCATGCCGAAAATTTCAAAATTTTAAGTAATGTTCTAACTCAAAATGGCTATCCGAGAGGTGTAGTTACTAGAGGAATTCGGGAAATATTTTGGAAAATACGCGCGTAAATCCAAATTTAAACGTTGAAAATAATCGCAAACTTTACATTTCGATCCCATATGTTAAAATTCTTTTCGAAAAAATAAAATTTCTTTTACAAAATTATGATATACAACTTGTTGGTAGAGCATTTCACAGTTTGGACATGGCTTTATTCACTAAATTAAAAGACAAAATTTCCATAGAGTTACAATCAAATCTAATACAATAAATTAAAATGTTCGTATGGAAAAGAGTATATCGGTCAAACTAAACAAAATTTTAAAAAACGAATTCGTCAACATATTTATGATTCTACGTATGAGTTTAAATCATCACACAGTGCTTTATCGAATCATCTACGTGGAAGTAACCACTCCTTATCTATAGATGACGCTGAGATACTTGATAAGGAGCAAAATCTCAATAAAAGATTAATTTTGGAAAGCATTTACATCAAAAAACAACAAAATTTATCTCAAAATTTATTAAATATCCAGGAAGTTTCAAAATATTTGTTAAATTATTACGACAACATTTTCTAGATTTTCTTAAAAAAATTTTTTGCCACTCAAATTGTATAACTTTAAAAATTTTTTCGGTTAAACTGAGTAATTTGTAAATTTTAATTTAAACTATTGTTACATTAGGAAAACATTCGTTATTAAAAAATAAAAATTTTCTTTCAAATTATAGTAAAAATTGTGCCCCTGAGAATGACGGAATGTACCGTCGAAACGTCGGGTTTTTATTAAATAATTAATAAAAAAATAAAATATTAAATTAAAAACCAAATAAAATTACAGTAATCCCCCCTATAACACGGTACTCTTATAACGCGTTTTCATATAACGCGATTTCATGTCCCTCGTATAACGCGTATTTTCCCTCATATAACGCGGGGATTTCCCACGTTATATATCTGTACTGTGAAATTTGTAATGATTTGTACAGTTCATAATCAATTTCCCGTATATGTACTGAATTACTGATCCCTAAATTAAAAATGGAGGTGTGGCCAACACACGACTTTCTTTTACGAACAGCGAATTTTAAGAAACTTTTATAATGCAAATTTCTTGCAAACTTTATTAAGATTGTTTTTATTTTTTCATGTTTTCTGTAAATTGAATATTTTTGAAATATTTGTAAAATAAATTTTCTGTTTTACGGAATCTGGGACCTGGAACCCGAAATATTATGTAAGAGATTAATGAAGATATATCTCGATCTCCCGAAATATTATGTAAGAGATTAATAAAGATATAAGTGGGTTTCGAAATGATGTCTGTCTGTCAGTCTGTCCGTTTGTCTGCTCGTCTGTTTGTCTGTGTCTTCTCTATAGCCCAGACGGCTTAACCCAGCGTTCTTCAAACTTTATAATTCTGCGAAACCGTTTTTCTATCCAAAAACAAACAAATTTGTGACGGAACTCTCCTATGTTAAAAATGTATTCAATATATAAATTTACATTTATTCAGTCAAAAAAATATAAATAATTGTTCAGTATTCCATATAATGTACATCTCGTGGAACTCTAGGGTTCCACGGAACCCTAGTTTGAAGAACGTTGGCTTAACCAATCTAACAAAAACTTTAGATTTAAGCTTTACTTATGTAAAAGAAAGTATGTAATAAAAAATAATAAACTTGTAAGAAGTTAGCATAATTGGAGTCTCAAAATTCCCTGTTCGTAGAAGAAATGTGTTGGCCACACATCAATTTTATTTTTTTTATAAAATTTTTTAATTTTTTTTTTAAATTTTTTTTTTTTTAAATTTTTTTTTTTTTTTAATTTTTAAATTTTTTTTTAAATTTTTAATTTTTTTTTTTATTTTTTTTTACTTTTAGTTTTGGAAACATTTTGTTTTAGTAGTTTTTTGTAAACCTTATACTTTTTCAGATATTTGCAAAACAAATTTTCTGCCCCACGGGAGTGGCTACTTCCGGTTGACCGATTTGGAGCAAAATTCACTGGGACCTCCCAATTTATCAAAAAAGCTTAAATCTGAAATTTCAGCTGGATTGGTTAAGCCATCTGGGCTGTAGAGAGGACACAGACTGACAGACGGACAGACGGACAGACTGACAGACAGACATCATTTCGAAACTCACTTTTTCGGACTCAGGGGACCTCAAAACAGATAAATCTTCAATAATCTCAAGGTCGAAAATTTTCATGATTACTATACTTTATTTTACTTACGTAAAAGAAAGTAAAATGAATATCACTAGTAAATATGTATACATACATACATTATTATTTATTCTTTTTTGTGAGAATCTTTGAAAACAAATTAAAAAAAAGAGAACAAAGTTACACGTAAACAATTGCATATGTAATTTATTTGAAATTAACTGTTTTTTAGTTACATATATATGTATGTATAAGTTTTTTTTCCTAAATGTTTTTAGTTTGATTTTAAAAAAATGCACATATTTCGTTCATAACATAGATTTTCCTTAATATTCGATTTAAAGCCCCTTAAACAAAAAAGTTAAACGTAAATCGTTTGTACATAACGCGTTATACGGGGTCCTACGAGCGCGTTGTACGAGCATTCTCGTACAACGCGTTTTCCTATAACGCGGAACGAATCTACCGTGTTATAGGGGGGATTACTGTATTTTGTATAGTAACATGATGATTGTGGTGACAAATTGACAATTTCGATGGAGTTAAGAAATTCAGAAATGAATTGGAACGCCCCTTCTGGCTAATGTTTGACTGAATCAATTATTTTATATACTTTGGAATCTCTAGTCAGTTGGGAGATAATTTTGGCATTGATCTTACCTACGTCTTTATTCCGTGGCGCTAGTATTATTATTATTATTATTACTTGAGGGCCATGTGGGCGTTCAAGCCATCCCGCACTGCGACCTAAAAGATCTTTTGTGCGTGGACCCTACTTAATGAGCCGTCCAGTCAATATTCAGGCTCTTAATGAACCTGACAATACTGCCGGCCGGTATATGATGCATACTATCCGGGCTCATTACTCTTCTTCCTAGATGTTGTAACCTTTTGCAGAAAATGGCTGGGCAATGGCACAGAACATGTTCCACTGATTCCGCTTCCAGGTCGCAGAAGCGACTTCTATCCGTCGAACTTAGGCCCATTTTCTTGTGGCGCTAGTATAGTTCGATTCTTCATTTTGAAACGACGCGTCATAATATTCGCTTGGCGTTCCAAGTGTCAAGGGTTTAACTCCTCTGACTTGTCTGTGGTTGAATAGGCACACTGACCCATTAAAAATAAAAAAAAATAAAAAAAAAAAATTTTGGAAAAAGGTTTTTTGGCTGGACATTTGCTAGTTAGTTGAGTTTTGATTTTTAAACGAGATAGGAAGATAATTAAAAAGTACATGGTTGAACTGAGCGTTGGTCAGTTCGCTATTAACAAATATATTTTATATAAAAAAAAAAAAACTTAAAAATTCTGTGTATGGATATAACTTTTCAGTAACGACGGGCATTCTTTGTGAACGAATTTATTCGGAATCCCCTCATGTCAGTACACGTCGTTACAGATGGCGCCCAAACCTAAATGGCTATTCCTTTCCTCATCCTATACCGCTTCAACTTATATGGAACACAACTGTTGTTGCAGTTGGCAATCAATCCTTAGTTGGCTATTCCTATCAATATTCTTATTAATTTTTCCGGTTGTTTTTTTAGTAAAGTAATTTCACAGTTTTTGTTCAATTCTTTTTAATTCAGTTAGCTCTCACATTATATCGTATTCCAAATGTTTAATTAAATTTCCCGTAAGCGCAGTTGCAACTAGAAATTAAACTCTATAGACTCAGGCTGTTTGTATCGTACGGATTTTTATTTTTTTTTCTTCTCTTTCCTTTTTCCTAAAAACTTTGGTAATCCGTTTTAATCGCAATCACATTACGTCCAGTTTTTTTGTTATTACCTTGGTCGAGAAAGTGTGTTTCCAGCTTCAGTTAGGTTGGGGGTGTAAATCATTCCCATACCATTTATCTGTTGTGATTATTCATATTTTACTTTGATAATATTTAATCAGAGTTAATTTAGATTTGAAAACTATTACACTATATTTTTTTTTGTTAGTACATATCAATTTTTTTTTTGAATTTTTTTTTGGGTTTAGGGTAGCATATTTGCTTAATATTTATTTAATTTTTTTTTGTGAATTTTTAACATATCCTCAAAAATGGATCTCGATCATCTCGAGTTTGATGAGTTTGAGGTATAGAATGTATGGTTCGGGATATCGAAGCACCAGACATGGGTGAGAAATTAAAAAGTTTAAAAACCAGAATAGAGTTAGAGGGTGCTCATCCAGTTTTAATTCCAAATCGTCCGCATAAGCCAGCTCGGAAAAACCCTAGGCGAGAAATAGAGAAAATCTCTTTGAGGTTGAGTTTTCTTTATTCCGACTTGCAGGATGCAGTAAAAAACGATAAGGATGACAATTTGCAAACACTTAATTCCCGGTTAATTCATATTCAGGCTAGATTAAGCCGCCTTAAATATTCATCAGCAGTGCGTGTCGAAGTTACGGATAGTTTAGAGAAAGTCGCACAGTTAATTAATTTCGTAACCGGAACCCTTGGCAAAGATGCAACCGAGCGTAATATGAACGAAAGTATGCACGACCTCTCCCAAATAAACCTCAACAAGGTCGAAGAACATTCTGAAAGCCAGGATGTAGACGATTCATCGGACGCTAGTGTTTACGGATCAGTTGTTGTAAATAAACACTTGCCAAGGACCAAAATATCTGATTGTAGTGACACTAATCCCACTCCTTCTTCATCAGCGCAGCAACAACTTAATAGCACCACTCAGGGTAAACCTGATATGCCCGAAAATCCGCGAAGGCAAACAAAACGAGCTTCCAAAGGCGCAGGCCGACCTGATACTATTTTTCCAGATATGGAGCAGTTTCCTCCTCTTCTTAATTATTCTGACGCGAGACACGCTAATCTCAGTTCACAAAAATCACTGTCCAAATGGGACATAAGTTATAATGGTACTCCCAATGGGATACACATTAAGAGATTCTTAACTCGAGTCGAGCATATGGCTAATTCAGAAAACGTATCTACACAAAGGTTAGTGAATGATTTTCATTACATCCTTAAGGGTAGTGCAAACGAGTGGTATTGGACTCTAATAGAGCGTAATCCTACCATTACGTGGGATAAATTAAAAATTGAGTTGAGAAAATGCTTCCAAGGACTAAAAACTGATGATGATATCAGATCCCAAATGGAGAGTCGCAAACAGAAGTATCGCGAAAATTTTTATGATTTTTATCAGGACTTGATATCAATGACGCTTCAGTTAGAAATACCACTTGCGGAGTTAGAAGTAATTCGAATCATTAGGCGTAATATGCGAGCAGGTCTGCAGGACAAGTTAACCGATATTACTATTGACAGCGTAGATGAGTTGTTTAGGAAGTGCATCGCGTATGAGGACACATGGGCCAGAACGGGGTTCGTACCTGAACTAATGTGCCAATCACGTAAATCAGTGCAATCTTTGGACATGACCGAACAGGTTTGGCAACCAATGTCACAAGCAGAATTTATGGCTACTTTACCTCCTTCCACTTCTCATACTTCGCCTGTTGATTCTCACCAGATGTCTAATAAATTATTCGCTTTGAATACAAATAGTGATGGACGATATTCAAATCCCAATTATAATCGACCCAATTTTCAACAAAACGCTAATCCGATTTTGGAAAATCACTTTAATCGTGAATACCGACAAGAACACTGCTTTAAATGTAATCCTCCATCGGGAAACTGGAGAGCGGGGGTTCGAAATTCAGATATCTCAAACCCCCAGACTCAGACGAACAACAAGGTAGAAGCAGCCTCGAACACAGATCCCGAATTACACAAACGAACACAGTAAATATAACACCAATTTATTTTTCTAACCAGTCATCGCAGACATTCACCTCAAATAAGCCTCTGGATGGATCTCATTTCTCCCAATTACACCGTAGCAAACTATACTGGAAAGACCGCCGAATTCGTAAGAAAGATATTAATGAGTCCCTAATATCTACGCATGGAGACAATCGACCATATGTTCAATTAAAAATTGTAGATAAAATGTATCTTGGGCTGTTAGATAGCGGTGCCAATATTTCACTATTGGGCAAAGGTAGTGAACAATTTTTAGATCATCCAGCGGTTAAATTTCATCTGTTTCCTACTTCAATTAACACGGCAAATGGTCAAAAAGAACCTATTCTCGGATACATTCAAATACCAGTGTTGTTTGCAGGCCAAACTAATTTAATTACCTTTCACATTTCACCAAATTTATCTCAGGAATTGTACTTAGGGATGGATTTTTTTCGGGCATTTAATATATCTATTACTTTTCCTGCATCGCAAACTGTTACATCACCTGTTAATATCTTTACTCACAATGAACCTTTGTCTTGCTCATCCAAACGAGTGTCAGAATTGAATGATGCAATTATTGATTCCAAACATATATTGACTCACGAACAACAACTCATATTAGATAACGCCATTAGGAAATTTCCTTCATCCACTGTCATAGGGTCTAGGACGTACTCATCTTGTGTCTCATGCGATTGATGTAGGAAATTCGAAGCCAATAAAACAACGGCATTATGCAGTGTCGCCTGCCGTACAAAAAGAAATTTATTCAGAGCTCGACCGCATGCTGTCGATTGGCGTAATAGAAGAGAGTTGCAATTCGTGGAGTTCCCCTGTCACCTTGGTTCGCAAGCCAAACGGCAAAGTACGGTTGTGTCTTGATGCGCGCAAGGTTAACCAGGTCACCGTTAAGGATGCTTACCCCTTGCCTCTCATCGAGGGTTTGCTAGGGCGTCTTAACAATACCAGGTTCATATCGAGCTTGGACTTGAAAGACGCTTTCTGGCAGATTCCTCTCGATGAGGGTCACGGGATAAGACGGCTTTTACGGTGCCTGGCCGACCATTGTATCAATTTACAGCTATGCCGTTTGGCTTGAGTAACTCACCACAGACAATGTGCCGATTAATGCACCGAATGATCCCCCACGAGCTGCAGCATCGGATATTCGTTTACCTGGATGACTTGTTGGTCACAAGTGAGACGTTCAATGAGCATATTAAGTTGCTGGAATTAGTTGCGAAGTCACTACGAGATGCCAACTTGACCATAAATATTGAAAAAAGTAAATTTCTGTTAAAAGAAATCAAATACTTAGGTTATATCGTCGCTGATGGCATTCTCAAAGTTGATCCTGAAAAAGTTTCCGCAATTTCAAACTATAATCGTCCTAAAACCGAGAAACAAATACGTCAGTTCCTCGGTGTCACTGATTGGTATCGCCGATTCATATTTCAATACGCCGAGCTAGCGGAGCCACTCACTCGATTACTTAAGAAGAATCAAAAGTTTAGATGGACCGATGAGGCTGAACATGCTTTAGTTAAGCTAAAATCAGCCTTGACCTCATCTCCGGTACTTTCTAACCCCGATTTTAGTAAACATTTTTACATCGAATGCGATGCCTCAAAGATCGGAGTGGGAAGTGTTTTGTATCAGAAATCTGATACTGGTGATGATTGACCTATCGCGTTTTCTTCTAAGAAGCTCAACGGGGCGCAACGCAATTACAGTATCACAGAGCTGGAATGCCTTGCTGCTGTTTTGAGCGTAATGAAATTTCGACAATATGTGGAGGGGTTACCTTTCACCATTACTACAGACCATGCCAGTCTCAAGTGGTTGATGGAGCAACGGGACCTTACAGGCCGCCTTGCACGCTGGAGTTTAAAACTTCAAGTTTTTAATTTTAATATAACCTATAAAAAAGGACGCGATCATGTAGTACCGGATGCTCTCTCGAGATATACTTTTGATCTTTCAGATGAATCTGAATCGGTGTGCGAATTAAATGATGGTTTAGCCATCAATAAATTCGATGAAGACCCAGTGTATTTGGACCTACTTAAAAATCTGCAGGATAATCCTTTGTGTTGTAAGAACAAGAAACTAATGGACAACCGAGTATATTTCAAACCATCACATTTCCTGAAAAATAATAATTTCACTGATGTTCCAATTTGGAAATTATACATTCCGCGCTCTCAAACCCTCTTAGTTACGGAAAATGCGCACTGCCCGCCTAATGCAGCGCATTTTGGCTTCAAAAAGACACTCGAGATCATACAACGCTATTATTACTGGCCAGGTATGATTCGAGATGTTCATGATTTTATCATGAGATGTGAAGTGTGCAAAGAATGTAAGCCCACCAATTCCTTGTCACGAGCACCAATGGGAAATTTCTATGAGGTTAATCGTCAATTCCAGAAAATCTATTAGATTTTCTTGGGCCGTATACTCGTTCGACGGATGGGAATTGTTATCTTTTCATCGCAGTGGACCAATTTTCAAAGTTTGTGTTCCTCGAACCTATGCGTGTCGTTACATCTAAAAACGTATGTAAATTTCTCGAAAATCGAGTCTTTAGTATATTTTCCGTTCCCGAAATCATCGTAAGTGATAATGCCAAACAGTTTACTTCAAAAGAACTGGCGAATCTCTTGTCAAAATATGGAATACAACATTATTTTACTCCTAAGTATCATCCTCAAGCAAATGCCAGTGAAAGAGTAAATCGGTCTGTTCTAGCTGCTATTAGAGCTTACATTCAAGATAATCACCGTAACTGGGATAAACATTTACATGCTATTGGATCGGCTCTTCGGAATGTGGTGCACGATAGCACTAAGCATTCTCCATATTTCCTCACTTTTGGCCAACATTATATTAGTCATGGTTCACAATATAATATCCTTCGGAAACTGCATTCGCTTGATGATCGAGAACTTGATTTATCAAATATGGACAGATTGACTCTGGTGCAACAAGATGTTATAAATTACTTACGAAACGCTTATCAACAGTCTAGTAGACGATACAACTTAAGATCTCGCCCACACGCCTACCAAGTTGGACAAACCGTCTTTGTGAAAAATTACGTGCAAAGCGATGCAATTAATAAAGTGTCTGCAAAACTCTGCCCAACATTTAAAAAAGCCGTTATTCATAAATGCATTGGCAATGTCGCTTTTGAACTGCGAGATATTCACAATAAATCACTAGGTATTTATCATGCCAACGATCTTCGTCCCTCAAGTTAAAGGGTAAATTGTTTTCATATTTAAAATCTAGTCTCTGTTGTTCTTGGCCCGGCATGTTGAGACTATCTCAAGGGTGTACGTGGTCCCCGCGATTTGAAACGACGCGTCATAATATTCGCTTGGCGTTAACTTTTCAGTAACGACGGGCATTCTTTGTGAACGAATTTATTCGGAATCTCCTCATGTCAGTACACGTCGTTACAATTTCTTCGTAGTTGTGATTGGCGAGGCAATTTCCGAACACTTCGTTAATTAGATTGCCATTAGACGCCATTTTCATGCCATTGTCATCAAGCTGGTTTATCGTTAGTTTTCCGTCTCTCAATTGCAACAAATAATTTGCGAATTCTATATTATGTTCGACATCGGCACGCATATTACCCACCAGTGAAAATCAAGTGAAAAGTCTACAGAGGATACTGCTTTTAATTGATAGATCCAGCAGCTCACTTTGGTTGACTCGTGGCTGAACGGCTAAGCATTGACGAAAATCATCTCTCAGGACCATAATCTTTCCTCCAAATGGCAATTTAGAATTTCCAATTTTGCACAATAGTTGATCCATTTTCCAGTATGTTTTGGTAGCATAGGCGCTTCATCCATTTAAAAAACGTGAACTTTGACAAGCTCGGCTGCTCTAAGTGATATCGGTTTTAGGTTTTCCTTCTTCGTCAGACTTGCCAGTTCGTCTGACTTCTTGGATAAAATATTCACACAAGTCTCGTTTAAACATCTCCCATAGGCGTTTTTGGTTTTCGGGAGAATCAAGAATCAGGATCTGTACGAATAACGTTCTCATTACTCTTGGCATTTTAGACACGGAACATTCCTGCAAACCTTCTATCCACTGTTGATCTTAATTTTGAAAAATTAAAATCACAACTTCACAAATTCGCTATATTTTCCCGCCCAATCCCACCAATTTTTATGTAATATTTATATATCTTTGAATTTTATTGTCAATGAAAATCTTTTATTAGTTTGTGAAAGAACAAAAAAAAAATACTTTTCCCCTAAAATTTGGCTAATGGTATTATGACACTCGCTATTTTTGCCACTTTTTAAGCGCTGAAAATGTATCGCGAAAAAGGGAGAAATAATAAGTATAGAAAATTATCGAATGAAAGAGTGTATACACAATATAAGGGTAGTATAGACAAATATAAAGCAAAAATCAATAACTCATTTTAACAGCAGTTATTCTAGACACAATTCTAGCAAAAAAAAATCATCGGTGCGATTAAAGGCCCTTTTACATTCAATCTTTTCGTTCTTTTTCAAAAGAATAGAATCACGAAGAAAAGTGCAAATACATTTTACCCATATATAGAAATGGGACAGGCATATTCAAAATTTCATTTTTTCCTTTCAAAATGTTACTTGAATTTTATACATTTTGAGCAACTTTTACGAAAAAAGATAAACCAGTTCATCTTTTTCAGGTTTTTCCGTTCTTTTTCACCAAAAAAAGTTGAGTGTTGCAGTAAATAGTATTGAAATAATACTTTTTGAGTATTCCTTCTGATTTTATTACAAGGAAATCATACTAAAACGCATTTTTTACTGTAAATCTTTTATCTTTTGGAAAAGAACGGAAAGATTGAATTTAAATCAGCCTTTATAGCTCAGAGAAATGAGAATGGTGGCTAGTACCTATGTACCAAAATATGTCAAATTAAATGATAAAATTACTGCGCAATCCGGTTTGTTCAAAGCCAGAAATCTAAAGACTACTGGTAGGATTTTAACCAATGAACCAAAACTACCAAAAGAATTGCCGAAACAAAGTTAATAGTTAATAACTTCGAGACAATAAAACCAATCACGATGAAAGAAGTTTATGAAATGCTTAGCAATGGCATTATCCGACACTCCGCAGTAGTCCCTATATTCTTCCCCAGTTTGGGTAGTCCCAAAAAATCGGATGCATCGGGAATACGAAAAGGTCGCGTCGTAATTGACTATCGTAAGCTTAATGAAAAAAACGAAGAAGACATTACCAATTCTGTCTGTCTATTTCTCAACATTGGATTTAAAATCAGGTTTCCATGAAATAATCCAAAGCAAAGATGACTTTTTCGACAGATAAAGGGCACTCCGAATTTTCACGAATGCCACTTGGCTTAAAAAATGGTCCCGCTATCTGTCACGTGTCACGTATACTTGGACGATATAATAGTTGTCGAGTAGACAAATGCGAGATTTTCAAAAGAGAAACGGAATTCCTTGAACACATTATTACTCAGGAAGGCGCTAAAGCAAACCCTGATAAAATCAGCAAACTTCTCAATTGGGCTTTACTAAGAAATCCTAAGGAAATTAAATAATTTTTGGGTTATCTGAATATTTACATCGGTTCATTAAAGATTAGTCCGCAATAATAAAACCCATGACGAAATATGTAAAAAAAAAGATATTCCGACCTATGGAGAGATCAACCACAAGAGAAAGGCTCTACATACCAGATGGAAACGATGTTTGGAGCATCCTGTTCGCCGGTATGTGAAAAATCTGAATGCAGAGAGGTACCGAGAGATCAGAAACCACGAGCGTATAAAGCAATCAAACATCGCCACTATGTCGATCACTATCTCGATAGATTCAAAACAATAGAAGAATTTGTGAAAGCCATTTGCCAAGTGATCTATATTAATCGAGAAGGGGTTTCGATCTGCGAAGTTGTATCTCAAATTCGCCGAGAGTGTTGGAATTAATAAACCCATTCAGACAGAAACTGAAAGGATGTTAGGCGACAGCGACAGCAGCACCAGTCCTCCGAATGTTTTGGGGCACGACTGATGACACATTTCGGTTCCGTATTAATATGCAGCGATAGGAATAGAATATTTACGAGCAAAACAGATACCGATAAAGCGGGTGGTCCTGCGTATCTGGATGTTGTTGTTTGATCCACTTAGGCTGATCGGATTCTTTATTGTGCAAGGCCAGATAATCTTGAAGGAGATCTGGCGAACCGGAGTAGATTGGGACGAGCACATTAAGCCGGATCAGATGAGGAAGTGATATAACTGGTTAGATGCTTTGTCAGTCATCGAAAGATTTGTTTGCCAAGATGCTATTTCTTCAACCCTGAGACCTATACGTACCAGTTACATACGTTTATGGAAGCGAGTGAACACGCAGCAGCAGCTTAACATAGTTAAATAAAGAGATGAGGTCCAGGAAGTAGAATTTATCACGTCGACAATGAAGATTGCGCCCAATAAAATTATCTCAATTCCACGAATGGAGTTTTATGCGGCAGTACTTGGAGGCTGACTCGCCATTTCCGTAAAGAAACAACACGCGATAACTGTCACCAAGAGTACCTACATATTGGTCCGACAGTCGCAACGTATTATGTTGGATTCGTTCATCTCGGTCATTTAATCCTTTCGTGGCCTACCGGATTGGGGAAATCCTGGAGACGACAAACTGCGACGACTGCAGATGGCTTCCGACGGCCTGCGATATTGCGGACGAAGCTGCCAATTAGAAGCTGACCAGCCGATATTGCATACCTGAGAGATGGTACGAGGGGCCTGCTTTTCTTGATAGACCACGCAGCAAATGACCTAAGGATCGAGATGACGAACCAGAACCAGACGATGAATAGTACGAGGTGCGATGTTTGCATATCGCCATCATACCGAAACCAGATAAGCTAACACCTGACTACGAGTGGTTTTCGAACCTATAGAAATTAATCAGAACGCAAGCTTGGGTGCTGCGGTTCTTCCACCTTAAAAAACGGTTGAGCAGAATATTGCCGAACGAATTAGACGATGCTTTAATGTACCTCATCCGAAGCGTACAAAACGAAGCTTTCCACAACGAGGCAAAAGCGCTGAAAGAAGGTCATAAACTGCAGAGTAACAGCAAATTATCTCCATTTTTTGATTCCCAATCGATGGGGAGCAGCCTGCAGAATGCAGAGTACCTCACGTATGAGCAACGATGTCCTATTATACTGCCAAGAAAAAATACATTTACGGAATTACTCATCGCAAGTTTCCACCACCGAATGTACCATCAAAATCATGCTACAGTTTTATATGATATTAAGCAGAGATATCACATACCCCGATTAAGAAGTTGCCTAAAAAACGTCCGAGTGCAGTGTGTAATATATCCCATAAGAGTTGCGAGGCCCGAGATACCAGAAATGACAGGAGTAACAAGGTCGCGGGTGACGAATTCGGTGAGGAATGCCAGCTGAAATATCCAGTGACAACGGGATGAACTTCCGAGGCGCAGAAGCACAATTGCAAATGGTCCTGCAGAATGTCATCAAGGAGGCACAAGACCGGTTTGCAAACATTAATTAAATCCATCGGCCGCAAGGTGAGGACCTTGAAGAACGCACTTAACTACACAGAACGAATTCCATCAGAAGACCTGCTCCGTTCTTTTTAATTGAAATCGAGTCTATGATTAATTCGCGACCACCGACATAAGTCGAAATGGGGACAGATACACTCGAAGCCCCCACTCCGAATCAATTTCTGCTAGGTTCAAGTGGAACGAAGTCTTTTGGTAACTTTAATGGTGAAATCCATGATGTATGTTAAATGGAAATGCCAAAAAGCAATTTTGCTCGCATATTCTCGAACCGTTGGATCTCTGAGTATCTTCCGGTGATCTCACAAAGAATACTAAGGTACGAGAAAATAATACCCTTGCAAGAAGGAGATGTCGTACCAGTGGTACACACCAACACACCATATACTTAGCAGTTAGACCGTATCAAAATCATAAAAAAGAGCGCCGACGGAAATGTCCGACAAGCCAACGTCAGGACAGCATCAGAAGTTACACGGATATATGCGTCAAAGGTAGCCGTCCTAAGAGAACCGAGGGAATTGAGTGATTCTTTACCAAATAGATAAACATCCAATACTTAGTTGGAAACTGTAGTAGCTGAAACTAGGCATATGGTTTTGGATTTCTGTTTAATTTGGAGTTTTGTGGAAAAGTTGATAGGATAAGTCTTACGAAATGGTTAATATTATATTTATTATTTAGAAATGTTGAAAATTTAATTAATTTTCGTCCATTACAATTTTCTAATCACCTGAGGTCTTAGTGATTAGAAAATTGTAACGAGCGAAAATTAATTAAATTTTCAACATTTCTAAATAATAAATATAATATTAACCACCAAGTGGTTTGAGTTTTATTTTTTTTATTACAAGATTTAAACGTTCAAAATATTAGTTCACTTTAGGCAAAACAGACAACGAAGTCACTTAACTAAGAAAACTATAAGAAAAAGACTTTCGCATCACTTTTCTGTATATGATTTTAATATTCAACCAGATCCATTAAAAAGTAAACGACTTTTACCTTGGCGTTCTCTAATTGACTTCAACAATCGTCTTGTAATGATCTTTAAAACTAAATTCTGTAACTTACATTTTAGACAGTCGATGAATGTTCAAATTACAAGCTAAAATTCTGAACGCTATATTTAAGCTCATAACTTGATACACTTTTGAGTCATACACATATGTGTATAGATAAATGACTCAGAAGTGTGGCCGAAAAAGACATTAGTCATCAAAAGAAGAAACGTCTTTGATTGTTGTACTAAAACAGTGTTGATGAGACTGTACAGCGTACAGATATTTTTCATTTTGAACTTTTTATAGTTGGCGAACCGATAAATGAAGATAAGTAATGTGACCAATTCGACAAATTGTATGAAGCATTACTCGAAATTAGGCAAAATTTGATAAAGAGAAAAGGAGTAATTTTTCACTAAGATTATGCAAGACTATATACACAGAAATTTTAAAGACTCTAGAAAAAATGCTACTAGTCTTTTGTTGGGAAAGTTTAACGCATCCATATTGCATCATCAGATTTTTATTTGCTTAGAAATCTACAAAATTTTAACAAATTTAATACGTTTGACGAACTTAAAGCATATGTTGGTGACTTTTTTTGATCAAAGCCTGAAGTATTTTACAAAAATTGTTTATTTAATCCTCAGGGTACAGACTATAAAAAAGTCACGTTCAGTACTGACATGGGTTAGCCTAACCCGGCAACTTTGATTGGCTGTATCTTGGGCTGTAGTTGGCCAATTGAAACGTTTTTTTTTTAATCAATAGTCCATTTTGTCACAAATACGAGGGTGCTAATAGATTTATCGAATAATTTGTTTAAACAAAGATACATTCAAAAGTTTAAACATTTTGAATTTTTTTTTTGTGAAAAATCACTTTTTTTTTAAAATTGCATAACTTTGTGAAAAAAAAAGATATCGAAATTTTTCTTATTGCATTTTAAAGCTAAAAAGTTGTTCTTTAAAATGGCCGAATCAGTTTTTTGATCCATTCCAAAAACTATATTTTTTTTTTAACTTTGAAATCACCCGTTTTTTAGGATAGCGATAAAACGTCCCATGATTGATTTATCGTAACAATAAGGCACAACTGTAATATAAATAAATAACAAAATTGATTGTTGAATGAAAGTTTTATTGTTCAAAATATAAAAAAAACAAAATCAGACTGTATTTCCACATTCGCAGCATATTTTGGCTACATGGTCTCTGCACATAGCCTTATTACATTTGAGGCACTTATAAAATGTTTTGCGGTCGAGAGAACTCGGACACAAGTTGCAGCGCTTTTGTATAGCCATTTTGTTATCAACAAATTCATGTCTTATCTCTATGTCCTCTGGTAAATCTGTCGACTTCAAAAAATCTTCAATCATACCGCGCAGTTTTATTCGCAACGTAGGAGTAGCTAGTCTAGCAGCTAGCGCAGGTTTAACAAGTTGCATCGCAAGTTCCATTCCATAACCAAATTTTTGGTTAAAATGAACACACGTTTATAATGAACAAAATTATTTGTCCTATGACAATAATGCGAATTCTACTGTACATAAGCATAGAGCATAATTTTGAGGGTAGGATACACAATAATAAATTTTTAATTAATAATAAAAATATAAAAAATAGTAAATTGTACAACCCAAAACACTTTACTCCAGCCAAAACTTCAAAAAAAAAAAAAAAATTCTGTCTCCTGAAAATACGGATTTTGTAACGTTTAGTACTGACTGGGTGAGAAATACCCGAGGTCAACTTTCTAACTCGTACCACTCGATCACCAAGCGCAGACTGAGGCTGCCACTCACGGCTTACACAGACACTACCACAAAGATTTTTTACCCCCCACTCCGGACCCCCACCTTCCACTTCCTTTTAAATGGCGCGACTTTCAAAATCTGTCTGGGTTACGGTAACCCAGTCAGTACCCTGAGGGTTAAGCTTTCTAACAGATAGTGAAATGATTAAAGCGTGAAAAAGATTTTTTTTAAATAAAATACTTGGTTCTTTTTATATCGAAAAATATGCAGAGACTATGAAAATCCTAATTCATGAGTGAGATATAAAATTAAAAACTATCATAATAAAATTTACTTACCAATCATATGTTCAAATGGAACACCGATTTTATATAATAACTTAGTGACTAGCTCTGTTGGTTTATCAGCATCTTCAATAACTAACCATTTTAAATTCGGCACATGTTTTAATGTATAACCTAGACGTGTTAATTCCGCTAATTGTTCTGGTCGTCTATATGTCGGTGTTATTATGTACAGTGGTGGAAGCTATAAAGAAACAAATAATATTCAAAAATCAATTAAAATTATAATAAAGCAATATGGTTGTAGGCAATTAACATAACAAAAGCTTTTTTATTAAAGCTTTAATATACAATATTTAAAAATAAATAAAAGAACAAAGTTTTACTTCAGTTTCATCAGAGGGAGAAATTCAAAAGTTTTTTGCGCTCAAACTTTATCATTTCAAATTTTATATTTTAATGGCAGAATTTTTATTTTTCATTTTTAATTTTTATGTTCCATTTATGTATGTTGAGTTGTTATACATATGTGTATGTTGTTGATAAGTTTTTTTATTGTTATTTTGTTACTGTTTAATATAATATTAATGCAACCGATAAAAATCGTGAATTATAATTTGCCATCTGCTTGAAGCGCAAATAACAACAAATATTACAAAAAGTTAGTTTAGAATTCATTTTTGAGTTTGTTACAAAGATTCACAATCATACATAAAATACCATTATAAATTATAAAATATGTGAGGGTGTTCACACATATTAAAAATAATTGTTTTAGGGGAAAGATTTAGTAGTGTCGATGACAATGATAACCTGTTTACTATTTATTCTAGTAGTGTTCACTTTACTGGAAAAAGACTTGTATTTTAATTTTATTTTAAGAAACACACGCAACATAAAGGTGTATTTACCTAGCAAACTCTTTTCAAAAATTGATTTATTTTTATGTTGGAAGCTCATATGGTACACTTTTACCATAGTATTACTTAAGGACAAATCTGATAAATTTCGGGATTGTATATTTGACAGTTGCATTGAAGCAAATTACGTAGCATCAAGTGTAGCAGAAAAGCGGAAATTACGACACATAAAAAATCATGTATCAATACCAAGTCAACATCAAATGAACAAATTTCCACTTCAGTAATCATCATAAAATTTAGACGCAGCAGAATATGCTGTGCAAAGAATGAAAGAATGTAGCTGTGGAAAGAATAGAATTGTTTCCATGGCAAGAAGGGGAGTCGAGGCCATGGCTCCTGTAATGGCCCTACAAGCAATAATTTGTAGGCTATTAAGTTTGAAGCCTTTAATTTAACCACTGGCCACCATACCATGGAAGCATAAGATAACATTGGTAAAACCAATGATTTATAGATGAAAAACAGCATTTTGGGAGTTAGGCGCCAGGCTTTCCCAAAGGCTCGTCTACACTGCCAAAAGATGGCAGTTGATTTTTGAAGTTTATACTCCAGGTGAAATTTTCAGGAAAGTTTCCTGTCCAAGAAGACACCTAAATGCTTAACGTGGTCGGATCTCTTAATCGGCCTCCCGAAGAGTCAAGGCACAGTTAGTCCACCAATATTTCGATTCCTGGTAAATATAACCATATCAGTTTTAGAAGGATTAACGTGTCGATCCTTTCCACCACACCACGACTCCACAATACGTAAAGCATTCTGCGTAAAGTCGGATAACACATTCAGGTGCTTTCCAGCAGCTGTAATAACAAGACCACAGCGTAGCTTTGAGCAACAAAGCCTGACTGCTGAAGTTTCAAAAGTAGATCGTCAATCACCAAAAGCCATAACAGAGGTGAGAGCACACCTCCCTGAGGACAACCTTTGGCAACTTTGGCCTAGATTGAAGCATTATATACGCCAACCTGAACGATGCGAGATTTAAGCATACAATCAATCCATTTTACAATGGTGGGATCAATACCGAAATTAGTACAGTAGTTAATAATCGACGAGAACGATGTACTGTCAAAGACTACCGCAATGTCCAAGAAAGTACCCACAAGAAACTCTTTATTATTGAGGGATCTCGCGATCCTAGTGAAAAGTTCATGTAGAGCCGTTTCACAGGAAGCATGTTGCATATTACTGAGTGGGGAATTAAATAAATATTTATCTCTAATAAATCTGTCGACAATTCTCTCTAACGTTTTAAGAAATGTTGAGGACAGACTGATAGACCGAAATGCTTTGGGATCAGTGTAATCTGATTTGCCGGCCTTCTGTAAAAAAACAACGTTTCTCTTACACCAAACCTGAGGGACAATGCTAAAAGCAACGCACGCTTTATAAAAGTGGCGCAGGTGGTCACTAATAATAGGAAAACCATGCTGTAATACAGCCGGAAAAATCCCATCAGGACCACCTGATTTGTATAGTTTAAAGGAGAAAATACTCTAACGCAGAACTTCGGACGTAACTATCCGATCCGCTAAATCCCAGTCGGGAGATTCATTGCAATTCCTATTGGTTAGAAAGTGAGTAAAATCAGAGTTAACGATTGCACACTTCGGAAAATGAACAGAAAGAAGCAACTTTTTTGCTTCTTTCTTCGAAGAAGTAAACTTGCCATTTGATAGACGAAGAGCATCAAGTCTACAGATGTCATTTTTAGCCAACGCTCAACGCCAACGGATCTTAAGCTTTTTTTTACTCCTTTCGAGCTATTAGGAAACTATCCCAATCGCATTTAAGATTAGCATTTTTTGATTTATTCTTCAGTTTCCTAGTAAGTTTCTATTCTCAATCTTTTGTTTGGTAATAAGTGGACACGATTTTTCAAAAGTTGTAGAGCATGCTTTTGTCAACTTGAAAGTTTGTAACTCAATGTCCTCAACCGAGCGAATATCCATAGCAGGATGAATTTTTAGAGAAATAAGTTCGAGAAAGATTAGATCCCAATTGGTTAATTTACGATTACGATATGGTTTAAGAGGTGGTCTTTTAATGACGAATTAAAAAATTTGAAATCAGTAAGTAACAATATTGAATCGTGGGACTATTACCGAACCCAAAACCGGGGTCCCACACAATGTAGAAAATGTCAGTTATTTGGTCATGGTACAGATCATTCCTATATGGACGTTAAATGTCGACTGTGATTTAAAACTTAAACTACAACGTGGCACATTGAAATGTGCCAATTGTCAGAATAATCACACTGCTAATGATCCTAGCTGTCCAAATAATTCCGAATATATTAGTATGAAGATGAAACTACAAAGCCAATATAAAAAATCGCAGTCTGCACGTAACTTGAGGCCACCACCACCAGTATTAGATATCAATAATTTTCCAATACTGACTGCTCTTAGGCAGCAGAACTGATGGAAGATTCCAGTTCCTGTTGAACAAATTATAAATCTACGTAGTCTACGCATCCCAAACATGATGAACTATTTTCGATTTCAGAGATATCGAAGATTGTTGTAGAAGTCATCAGCCGTTTCCAACAATGTCAATCAAAAAGTCAGCAACTTCAAGTGATATTTGAAATCTCGGCTCAGTACTGCTATGGAGGTAACAAATAATATAAAAATCTGTTTTTGGAATGCCCTTATTATAAGAAATAAATTAACTGAAACAATAGATTTTATAAACAATAACGAAACTTGGTTAGAGGTCTCGGATAAAATTAATGCACTTAATTACAAATGTTATAGGCTAGATAGAACAAATCGTGGAGATTTGAACGCTCGAAATAGGGTGTGGGGGTGTACAGGAGCTAATAAAGCTGACAACATAGTGCATGACATAATTTGGTTCACTATCCGAGTACTCCTACATACATCTCTTATTCGGCAAGGTGTCAATCTTCTGTTTTAGATATACTTATATCTAACAACATTCACACTATTACACAGCCATACACCTCTTCCTAACTATGTTCTGACCATCTTGTCTTGCTGTTATATTTCATATTAACACAAGAATTTGTCATCGTGCGCCCCCTATGACGTTTTGTTATAGTAAAACTAATTGGAACTTAAGGAAAAATTAGAAAATACTATCAAACTAGATAATATTACAGCAACATCGTTTTAAGCCCTAGACAGACTATGGTTTAATAAATCCGGTTTAGTGAATTTTCAAAATTTGCCATAGTTAGATTTACGGTATTTATGCTTTATTTTGAGTTTAGTGACAAAAACGATGTAATCAGAGTGAATTAGTTTGACAAATATTGTGAAAACAATAACAGTTTAAGTGTATTAACCGTAATTTAAAACGAGTTGCTTTCAAGGGTATAACACCACTAATGATATCAATGAGAAATTACAAAACGTAATATCTCAAATATACAACGCACGCGATGCTGCTGTACCTAAATCATTCTCACATAAAAATCACTACCTGATCCGGTGAAAATGTTAATTAAAATAAATTATCCAAGGCGTCAGTGGCAACGAATCAGGATACGTTACAGGTTTTTCTGGAAATGAAAGCTGAGATTGAATTTCAAATGAGTGGAATTTGCTCCTGAGCGAATTTAAAAAGAAACCTTACTGGAAAATTACAAAGGTTTTAAAGAATAAAAATAGACTTACCACCTTTCAAACAAGATAATCGGACGCTCATTAAATACTGACAGAGGAAAAGCAAATGCCTTAGCATCTGTCTTTAGTCACACTTCTATAGTTCATAACGACTCCGATATTACAAATACGGTAATATCGTCTATTAATTACTTCAATGGAGTATCAAATGACAATATAGAGTACATCAAACCAGCTGAAGTGAAATCGATCGGAAGACTACTAAAAGTTCCGGTATTGATAATATTAACAATTTACTACTAAAAAATGGTTCACGAAATTTAGTTATTGTTAGTTATTATGGTGTCATATTTCTTTAATGCTTGTTTTAGTCTAAGCTACTTTCCACAAGCTTGGAAACATGATTTAGTAGTATCTGTACCCAAGCCGAATAAATATTACAGTAATCCAATGAATTATAGATCAATAAACCTACTTTACTCAATATCGAAAATATTTTAACTAAGATATCTTCTGGAGTTGTCTTCTGGATTTGGAAAAATCCTTTGATAGTATATGGCATGATGCTCTAATACATAAACTAATAATGTTGAGTACAGCCACTTACATTACTAAATTGATACAAGATTACTTGAGCAACATAACATTTTCGGTTAAGCTAATGAGCACTATTTCCGATAAAAAGGTAGTATATAAGTGCAGGTGTTCCTCAAGGGGCTTTATTAAGCCCAACTTTATTTAATATTTTTATATCTAATATTCCAACCCCACATGATTGTGTTCTACTTCTAAATGCCGACGACTCAGCTCTTATCACTAATTTCATAAATCCGAATCAAATTATCTTAAATCTGGAAAATGGTCTTAATAATGCTTATTTTACCAAATGGAAGAATAAACTAAACGTTACCTTAACTTCATAGTAAGACGAGTGTGGCATCTATAAGATAAATTTCAATACCGCGTCTAGAAATATGTAACACGCTTTTGCGATCAAGAAATTTATACAAATTCTCAAAGAATTTTTAGTGTATTAAAAACAAGGTGTAATGGGCACTTGTCATCCCCGTTACAAAATACACTAATCCACAAAAACCATGAAGAAACTGATGATTTCTACACGTCAAAAGAGTAGACTTAAGTTTCAATAAATAAACGTAAATACATTTTTATCTAATCACACATCCTTTAGTAGGTGTGCGTAAGAAATTGTTTATTGCTTATTATTAATTTGCTTTTCGTTTATTCAACCAAGGTCTTTGTCGACCAAATTGAAATCTACCAGGTGAATAAACGAGAAAACATACTTGTGCAATTTGGGCAGATCATGTAGTTATACATGCAATGAAAACGTGCCTCATTTTTGCAATTTTCGCACATTGATCAATAATCCATAAAATATTGGAGGGGGTAATAATGAAATTTCTCGGTTGGTTGATCGATGAAAAAAATATGTTTTTTTTGGTCAATCAGCACAAAAATGGTATAAAAACCTCATCAACATTTTATTAGTCTCTCTTTTGCTTTCTGTTTTTTTTGGAAGATATTGTTTGAATTTTTTTTTTTGTAAATTTTACGGAATTTCAATATAAATTGCCACATTACTTTTTCGGCTGGAAATCCACTTAGAATTATTTTTAGTCAACTAAAGGATAGAACTCCGGACTTATTGCGATCAAATTTGGTATATTTAATACCATGTAATAGCTGTAACTTGAAATACATTGGTACTACCAAACAGCTACTAAAAAGTCGCATAAGTCAACACAAATCGGACACTAAGGTACCTATAAGAAATCCGCAAGCTACTACATTGTGTCGACACACACATGATACGGGTCATATATTTGGGTTTAGTGAAGTAAAAATTATAGAAAGCGAGAGACTATATAAGAAAAAGAATCGTCTTTTCTTAGAAATGGTTCATATTCTGGGTAAACGAGAAACTTTGGTTAATAAAAAAAGTGATACAGACGATCTCAGCAAAATTTATTCCGGTATCATTGATACAATTGTTAAATTATAAAATGGAATTCTTTAATATGTACTTAAATTCTAAAATTGTAAATAATATTTGGATTATTAGGTAGTGACCTTGAAAATTTGAAATGTTTTGAAAAATCCTGGAATGTCTTGACTTTTGACATAAAAAGAACAATAGTGTTGTTTTTTCTTTTTGAGGACTATAGAAGAATTTTAAAACAGGACCACAATTTCTATTTTTAGTGTATATAATCTATTTCTATTTTTATTGTTTGTGTATATCATACACGATTATATGGGAGAGATTTTTATTTAAATTGTTTTCATTTAACGGTATGTTGAAAAATTATACGTTGCAAATTATTTTCTATGACTTTTTCTAAAACTTTCTTGTATTTTGTATCTGTAAATAGACCTGAAGAAGGTAATAAAATTACCGAAACGTCGTCGTAACTGAAGTTGTTTTATTTATTGGCTGAACACCCGAAGGAAAGAAGATTTATTTTGATTATGATCAAAAACACCAACTTTTGTTTCGATTTCAACTTGAACACATTCTTCACGCTGGCGCTCAGATGCTCCTGTTTCTCGTGAGACAAACATTTTGGAAACTTATTGCCAAGAACATAGCTAAGCAATGCAACAGAACTTGTGTTGTGTGTTTTAGGGCAAAACTATAAATAAGTACCCAGTTAATGGAGGATTTTTCCACGGAACGTTTAAACTCTGCACGAGCATTTCATAACACAGGTATCATCGTGTGGTCCCTATTTGAGTTCCAACAATCTGTAGTGCACACATCCAATTTACCGTTTGATTTTATTTAATTACAATGAAATCTCCTTATACCGAATACCGTTTTAACGAAAATGAAATTTTTTATTCACTAAAACGTAATTTTTTTTATGTTATGTGGAAATGTATTATGGCTAACCAAATGTTTAAAACAGAAATCCGGTTTGTCACGTGTGCATGCTATTTTATTGATTTATCAATCAAATTAAAATTTTACCATCTGCTTATGGTCACAAGGTACATAATTTTCAATTTCCATTCTATTTTTTCAGTCGTAACACATAAAATATCAACTCATAACAAATTCAAACATGAAACATTTTTTGTTATTTTGTAAAGTTAATTAAGGGATGGATATTTTTCCAGTGTTTCTTATTTAATTTATTCGTTTAATTTTAAAAAAGTTTATTCGTCTTGCCCAAATATATTTTTGGTAAAATTTAATTTAAATTTTAAATAGAGTGATGCCTAACAAAATTTTTAGCTGCTTTATTTATAAAATATTTGCAATGCTGATTTGTTGAAACTTTTCGATCCTGCCAACTGGTAATTTTATGTCACGTTCAAAAAATGTTGGATTGTAAGTAGGTTATCTCTGGGTGGTATATTTTCACTTACAAAATGCATATTTTTACGTATAATGGAATGTGCATATGCATTTAATTTAATTTTATCAGCCAAACCGAAATAAAATGGTTTTTTAATGTAGGTACTAGTAAATAGTATTTAACCCCTTAAGGATCGAATTTTTGGAAGAAACATAATATGTATATAACCAAATAATACGTAGAAAAATTTAAATAATCAATAATTTAATTCTGTATGGTAAACCTGGAAGCATAGTGAAACACTTAACGCAAAGTTAAAAGCTTTACAATAATAACCGAGACTCTCTCCTCTTTCTTTTTATATAGTATGTCCCGAGATATCTCGGGCCTGGTCCTTAAGGGGTTAATGTTACATACTGTGCATTTCAAAATTATGTGTGCAGCGTGAAAATTTTTTGATTTACAAAATAAAATTGCTTCTATTGCTACTATTGGTAGCTGGCGAAAAATTAATTGGTCCGCAATTTGTACTACAATAGGACAAATCGTTAAAGATTTTTTGAAAATGACATTGAAAATGTATGGGCTTATATGAAAAAGAAAGTTCCCTTCGAGGTTGGACTGTCCGAAGAAATGACTTGGAACTCAATAGAAAATGTTTGAAGTGAAATTCTTTCAAACTTTATAAAAAATCTTATAATTTCTATGCCGAGGTGTCTCAGCGAAGTGATAAAAGCCAAGGGTGGGCACACAACATATTAATAATTACATCTGCTACATAATGGGTTTCAAAAGATTTTAGTTATAATGGATTTATTATGTTACTTTTAATTGTTTCTTAATGCAGAAATAATTTAGGTAGAAGAGGATAGACGTGTTTTTTGTCGTCCTCTTTGAAAATTTAATTTAATTACCAGTAAAAAGAACAGGACCAGAGTTAAATATCAGTCCATCCCAAATAAAGCGTGACTTGTGTCTGGACGTCTTTAAACGAAGGATACAACAGATTTTAAAAGAGAATATTAATCTGAAATATCAGAAGCGAGTGCGTAACTTCTTTTACGCCATAAATTGCTGAGAATGGAATTTGCTAATAAATTTAAATTTTGGGATGAAGAATGGCGATCAATAAATTTTCGGATGAAAAAACATTTAATTTTGATGGACCAAATGAATGCCAGAATTATCTGCGAGATATTCGTGAGTCACCTCAAATGCGTTATTGCCGCAAATTTCAAGGAAGGTCACTTATGACATGGGTTTGGTTTCTGCTATCAGGGCTGACATGTTGTACCATCACTTTCGATTCGTTTTCGATAGTATTTTGTCTCTTGTAACAAGAACAAAATTGTACTCTATTTCCTTTTTTCATTACGATTTTTCTAATGCGATCTCAGCCTATTGTATACTTACTCTTTTCTTCATTTCGATAAAATATCGCAAACAAAAATTTTGACGATAAAGAGGATGCATGAAAGTAGAAATAGAATGTTGTTTTATTCGAGCAAGCTGCGAAAGCCTTAGAAAATACATAATTGAAAAAGTGAAATAGAGTAAAATTTTGATCTTGTTACAAGAGACAAAACACAGCAAGACCCCAATTTGTTTTGTTTCCCATCAAATCAATGCGGAGAAGTATGTGCAGTTATTAGACGACGCTTTAATAAATTTTAGTGAGGAATTATACGGTGAAAGTTGGACATTTCAGCAGGATAATGCGCCTATTCATGCTGTTAAGTGCACCAAGAATTTTTCTCGATCACTAAATGTACCAGTATTGCAGTGGCCTGCTACTATGTAGTCCGGTCTTAAATCCAATGAAAAATCTCTGGAGCATTTTTAACCAAGGAGTCTACAAAACTGGACGCCAATTTAATACTTTAGCGAAGCTTAAGACAGTTATTCAAGAGGAATGGGCAAAAATTGACGTTTCTGTTCTCCAAACGTTAATAAACTCAATGCCACGTTGATTGATGGATGTTATTAATAACAATGGAAGTCATACAAACTACTAAAATGCACTTATTTTCAGTATTTTTTTATTAATGAATAAAATAAATCCATTTAAGTTTTGCGTTGGTTTTTTTTATTATTTTTTTTGTATAGAATCGCTGCTGGTCAGACGTATGTACATAACTAATTACAATCAACCGCACACCGTTGTCAAATAAAATAAATGGGCAACAATCACGGGTTACTGACGGAAGTTGTAATATGTGAAAAAGAGTTTGTGGACCAGTACCATCAACAACGTTACCTAATCTACTACTAACAGCTGTATTTAACATCCTATCCCCGTGGGGTTTGTTTTTATCATCGTTATTGTACGATAAAGTTCCAAAATTCATCAGCGAGCATCAGCTTATACGATAGTTTCAGCAGCAAGAACAACAAAGTTTCAGTAACAGCAACAGGATATGCAGCATAGATTTTTATTTTATTTTATAAATCATTTATTTTTACTTTCTTTTACGTAATTAAAAAAAATGAGGTATGACCAACACACGATTTTCTTTTACGAACAGCGAATTTTGAGAAGTTTTATAATGTAAATTACTTGCAAACTTAAATTTGTTTTTATTTTTTCTTGTTTTCTGTAAATTGTATAACATATTTTTGAAATATTTGCAAAATAAATTTTCTGTTTCACGGATTCTGGGAGCTGGGACCCCATTATGTAAAAATTTTAAACATGAATTTGCAGTTTGATTGGGAAAACCATTTGGACTACAAACTGACAGACTTGTATACCAACAGGCACCACTTTGAAACCCAATTTTTCGAACTCTGTTACGCTGCCTTCGTTTGCGTAACAATGCTCCGTGTATGTTTGGTCTGGTGCGTGGGCGTAAGCTTGACTAGCTCAGCTTTAATGATTGTGAACATGGTTACACCTGAATGTCGATTATGTATAATAAAGGTAAATCCGATCGTTGAGATTGTACTGTAATGGTTGAGAGTAATGAGCTTTGTGTGTCCGTGCGTATGTCTTCTATAATGGGTGTATTGCTATGCGGTCCATGGTGATTGGCCAAATTAATGATACGATGATCGAGAATGTTCGTTTAAGAGATTAATTAGTTTTTTTCATTGTTATGTTGATGCTGTATTGGTGGTGCGTGATTGCAACAACGCGAGAGCGCTGATGGGGGGGGAGTGATGAAGATGTACATGTGCCAATTTTTTGTTGATTTTTTTTTTGAACGATGCTATCGAGGAGAAAAAAAAATTTTTTAAGACAGTCAAGTTTGGAGTTTGGATAAGGGTGGTTGAGTCTGTTGGGACTCAATCGCGAGTAAAAAAAAATTTTAAAAACTACTATTGTGCTAAAAAGTTTTGTTTGCATTTTTTTTTTTTTAATAAAATTATGTTTAGTGATGAACAATTTGTTTAAAAGTTTGAGTATATCGATTATAATGCCGAAAGTTATTTTTATTTAATAAAATTTATAATTCTGTAATGAACAATTTATAAAATTTCATATATCAAATGCAACTTCCAAAGTTTTTGTATATTTTTGCATTGTATAATAGTATATTGAAAAAAAAAATGTCACGATCTGAGTTCAGTTGTACTGAACATGTAATGAATTTGTAACAGATCGAGAGATATATTATTCAATTCTGTGCTTATGTATATCTTGAAAATTAATAACAAAATAAAAAAAATAAAATTTATAATAAATGTATAAAACCATAATGGCTACAGTGTGTTAATTTTTTTTTGCTAGTTCAAATATTGTGGCCCATGTTTCTATCTTTTTGAACACCATCAATAAAAGTGAAAAAAAAAAATAACAGAACTTTTCCAAGAAGTTTGTGTGACGCTACTTGAACTGTCGTTAATTATTTTATGGTAGTGCTTGATGAAAAAAAAAAAAACTGTGTTAGTGGCCGATTAAATCAACGGTGGCATTAGTGAGTGAAAAAAAAAATAAAATCCAAGTATTTAAAAGATCATACAGTCGAAAAAAAAAAAATAACAAAACAAACAAAAAAATATGACTGTGCACGTTAAAATCGGGAAACAAATAACTAACCCTATAATGAGACAATATTTTTTTAATCAATTTTTTATTTTGGATTAATTATTAATATACTAATTATAGAGTTAACAATAATTTAATTTTTTGTTTTTTTGTTTATGGTTTAAATGTTCGGACTTTTCTCTTAATACTGCTCATCATACTTTTTACAGTGGTATCAGTTACATAATTGGTTGCCTTTTTCCATTTTTTTTTAAAATCATTAAGCGTTTTTGCTTCCCCTCGGGTCCGTTTCAGTTGTTTTTTAACCAGAGCCCAATATGTCTCCACAGGTCGAAGCTCCGGACTATTTGGTGGGTTCATATGTTTTGGTACAACATGCACATTATTCAAGGTGTACCATTTTATCACATCTTTCGCGTAATGCCATGATGCAAGATCCGGCCAAAACATAGTGGATACACAGGATAGTTCATGGTTTTTAAGGAACGGCAAGAGTCGTTTCTGTAAGCACTGTTTCATATATATGTGTTGATTAATGGTACCTATCGATATGAAAGGTTGACTGCGCTTTCCACACGAACATATCGACTGCCAAACCAAATATTTTTTAGGAAACTTTGAAATTTTCTTCTTTCTAAATTTTTCTGGAACACTTTGTTTGTTTGTCGAAGTAAAATATTCCTGTCCCGGCAACTGTTTGAAATCTTCAACAACATAAGTTTCGTCGTCCATCACCACACAATCAAACTTTGTTAACATCTGTTCATATAGCTTGCGTGCGCGTGTTTTAGCGCTCGTGTTCTGTTTATCGTTACGGTTTGGTGCTTTTTGTACTTTAAATGTGTGAAATCCAAAACGTTTTTTTACTTTCTGAACATAAGACGACGACATTTTAACTTTTTTTGCTATATCACGTACTGAAAAATTGGGATTCCTCTGAAAATATTGTACGACCTTCTTATCCGTTTTTACGCACTTTACCGGGTGATTTTTACCGCTACCTTTTTTTCTTTCAGTTGATAATGTATCTCTGTATCGCTTTAAAACACTATACACTGTTGATTTCGGTATTTTCAACTCTTTGGAAATTCTTAAACCCGACAATTCGGAATTTTCCAAGTATTTGGAAATAATTCGTTTGCGCACATCTTCTTCTACAGACGACATTTTGAGAACTGAGCGAAATGCATTGTGTGTGAGATCATTTCATTATACAAAATGTACACTACTATAAAAATAAAACAATACATACAAAAAAAAAGTGCAGTTAACTTTGTTTTACGCAATTTCGTATTTCCAGATTTTAACGTGCACAGTCTTATACATATATGTATATATACGTACTGGCATTCGACTACGATTTTATTTTTTTGGCCAGTTTTTGGGTGTAAAGTTTGCAAAATTATTAGCAGCAATCCTGCCAATCAAGCGGGATGTTGATGGCGAACTGAGGGGGATCCTGCATCGGACGAATTGAGAGCTGCTACAAGTGAAATCCAGGTACTGTGGTTATTTTGATTGAATCCAGTGAACGAAAACTGCGGAAATTTTCCTGTAATTCTTTTATTTTATTGTCCGTTATTTTATGCGGTAAATTAACCGCCCAAATTCAATATTTTCTTTGATTATTTATAAATTTCATTATTTTTTTTGTTGTTGTATTAATCTTTTTGCTATTCATTGTTGAAAATTTAATTTAAATTGAAAAAAAAAAAAAATATTTCTTGAATTAAAATATCTTCCTGTGAGCTGATCTTGATTGTACTCGCGTCGCGTTTTCGTTTGCATATATATATTTTCATCAAATAAATATTTTTTCCACAGCTTTCGCGAAGTTGCAATCCCGCCCATACTTTTATCACGGTATTTACCGTTGTCCGGTTTTCTTTCTAGATCTTTCTTATTTCATAACATTTCTTTTCAGGATTAGATTTTTTTTAATTTCGAGTAGTTTGTCGTTATTTTGCTAAATATTTCTTATTTAAGGTTCTTTTATTTCAATTCATTTTATTTTCTCATTGTAAGTTGGTTTCCATGCGTCGATAACATTCTCCATTACCGTATCATTAGAGACTAGTTTTTACCGTTGAGTTTGGCATACTCATTATTCTGTTACTATCGGCATGGTCCCATTAAATGATGAGTGAGTAGAGTAACACGTGGGAGATCGTGATGAGTATGAGGGGTGTAGGTTCTCATGTCGGGTTGATCAGTTTCGGTCAGAATTATAATGTTTATAATTTAATTTTGTTTTAATTTCTGCAAAACAAAGCGATTGTGTCTGTTCTTTTTATTCTTGCGTTCTTCCTTATATGCGGTTATTCAAGCATTTCGTCATGTCTGGAAATCCCCACGCCAAACCCTGAGCTTTAGCCGGCTACTATACCGCACCAGACCGCTGACGTTATGTCTGTTAACGAAATCTTAAGATTTCATTACGAAATCTGAGGATTTCGTTACAACTCATTAACGTAAAAGAAATAAAAGGTGATATTTATGAATTTAAATTGTTTCTTTTAATTTTTAATTTTTTGGAATTATTGTATTAGTGATTTTTTGTAAACCTTATACTTTTTAAGATAAATGTTCAAAACACATTTTCTGCCCCAAGGGAGTGGCCACTTCCGGTTCACCGATTTGGCAATTTAACATACATTAGGGATAAATATTTTTATAACATACATTTATGCTAAAAAATCGGAAGTACGACACTGTAGTGTGCAAATTAAATATAATTAGCATAATTGGGCTAATACACACAATAATTACTGTTTGGAATAATTATACATTCAAACCGAAGAAGTCATTTAGTTTAGAAAAAATAAAAATGACAAATGCAAGAACTGCTGTAATTCCCTGTAAAAAAGTGGGGGGGGGGGGGGGGGGAGTTTGCGAAATATTTTTGCAATTATAAAACAACATACATACTAAAGGACCACAAACCCTAATAAGTCGTTAAAAAAGTTAAGAAACATGGAACAATGATGTACATTCAATTATGTAATATTTGCATTAAAAACCAGAAGTACGTCATTGTAGTGTGCAAATTAATAATAATTAGCATAATTAGGCTATATATACACATATATTTATGTGTTGGCCAAACATCAATTTTATTTTTTTTTTATAAAATTTTTTAATTTTTTTTAAATTTTTAATTTTTTTTTTTTTAAATTTTTAATTTGTTTATTTTTATTTATTTTAATTTTTTGGAAACATTTTGTTTTAGTAGTTTTTTGTAAACCTTATACTTTTTGAGATATTTGCAAAACAAATTTTCTGCCCCACGGGAGTGGCTACTTCCGGTTGACCGATTTGGAGTAAAATTCACCGGGACCTTCCAATTATCAAAAAAGCTTAAATCTGAAGTTTCAGTTCGATTGGTTAAGCCATCTGGGCTGTAGAGAGGACACGTCACAGACTGACAGACAGACAGACGGACAGACAGACAGACAGACTTGACAGACAGACATCATTTCGAAACCCACTTTTTCGGACTCAGGGGACCTCAAAACGGATAATGAAAATTATGGACCTTGAGATCTGTTTTGAGGTTCCCTGAGTCCCAAAAAGTGGGTTTCGAAATGGTTTCTGTCTGTCAGTCTGTGTCTATACAACCCAGATGGTTTAACCAATCGAATTAAAACTTCAGATTTTGGCTTTTTTGATAAATTGGGAGGTCCCATTGAATTTTACTTCAAATCGGGCAACCGCAAGTGGCCGCTCCCTTGGTTCAGAAAATTTATTTTGCAAATATCTTAAAAGTATAGGTAACAGCTACTTACTACAAAAAGTTTTCAAAAAATAATAAAAAATAAAAAAATCTTAAGTTTGCAAAAAATTTGCATAACAAGTTTCTCAAAATTCGCTGTTAGTAAAAGAAAGCCGTATGTTGGACACACCTCAATAATTATTTAATTTAGAATTTCAATACATAAATATTTTCTAAATTACTGTAAATTTTCGCCACAATATTTTTGTCTTCACATCATTGCATCATCCATGTTAATTTTGTATTAAGGGAGAACACCACTGTGACCTATCATTTTCAAGTGCTTAGTTTGGTATTTTCTTTTGAGAAATGGGTTGGGTTTAGAGAAAAAAAAACTTTTAGGCTATATTTGGCATATATTTAATTAAACAAAAAAAATTTTTTATGTAAAAAAAAATACAAAATGGCGGCGCTAGAGCAGCTTTAGTAGAAGTGATTTTGTCTAGAGTCGCTCCGCTGCACGCAGTAGAAGTGTCTTAAATTTGTTCCTGGAACAAAAAATAAAATATTTTCATGAAATATATTAGTTTTAGTATCGAAGTACATGAGGAAATTAAAAAATTCGAAAAAATAAAAAATTGAGACAAGTTTGAAGAAAAAGTTTCATTTTTCGACTATAATTTTCGTATAAAAAGTTGTATATCTTTTTTAATTTTTAATGAATCAAAAAAAACTCCTGTACTTCGATTTTAAATCTATTTAAGAAGCTACAGTTAAATTTTCAAGTCGATTGAACAAAAATTGATTGAGTTCTGCTGCGTGCAGATTTCCAAAACACGGTTTCGAGAAAAACGCGTTTAAAGTTTTTGGTATCAATAACTTCTCAATAAGAGCTCTCAGGAAAATGCTTGAAAACCTTCTAAAAAAAATTTTTTTTAGCTATAAACGAATTTGTATCAAATTTTTGAGGGTCTAAAGGATTTTTTAAAGGCAAAAAAAAAAATCGATTTTTTGAAAATCTCACAGTGGTGTTCTCGAGCGAGTAAATATAGGGTAAGGAGGTGGGTCATTGAGGTGTAGCTGATCCAGATCGGATGTGATTTCTTTTGTTTATTTTACAGATATTTTAGAGTGGTTTGAAACGGAATAAACACGTCAAATTTTACCTCTGAAGACTGAGCTCAGGCTAAACCAAATGCCTCTAGTTTACAGGGGAAAGGTTCCGTTTTAAACTACTAACAAACACGTAAGGTGTTTTATGCTTACGTATGGGATAGTTTGTATATCCATAACGTAACATACTGAATGTTTTTTCTTATTTTTTCAAATTATTGATTTTTTGAAGTAAAATATGTTTGCATCTATGCTTACGACCCGCAAACTACCGACCAATCCAGTGAATATCAAGCAAAAGGTGAAGCCAAACCGAAAAGATCGCACCAAAATCGATCAAAAATCAAGATCATGTTGACAGTTTTCACGACTATCGTGGTGTTGCCCATTCAGAATTCCTTCCGGCCATACCGTCAACAAACAGTATTATTTGAGTGTTATGCGTCGTTTGCGTTAAGCTGGCTATTCGCAAGAAGAGGCCAGAATTGTAGGCAGACAATTCTTGGTACTTGCACCACGATAATGCACCTTCTCACATTGCACTCGTTCTTCGTGACTTTCGCCAAAAATTCGATTCATATCGATCCACAACCACCGTATTCGCCTGATTTAGCACCGTGTGACTTCTGGCTATAGAAGAGACGATAGAAGAGATAAAACGTAATTCGCTATGCGCTCGTAAGGCTATCTCGGAAGGGGACTTTAGTTCTTGTTTCGAAGACTGGAAAATACGTTGGCATAACTGTATTGTGTCAGGAGGGATTACTATGAAGGCGACGAAATAGATTTGGAAGAATAAATATATATTTTCTGAAATAAATAAAACTGGTTTTACTTTTTGTGCACAGTAGTAAATTACGTTAACTTCACAAAGCTTTTTTTTCAGAATCTGAAGAGTTATTGGTAAAACTTATAAAAATATAATTCCGAGTTTTTTACATAACTTATGAAGCATCAAGGCACTCTGTATGGGGTACCAGATAAACTCAAACATGACAGAGATTACCTGATTTGAACAAAACAACTTTTATCTGCTTTGACTAAATATTTAAATTAGGGCCTCCTGAATACAAAAATTATGCTGCAAGACAAATTATGCGGTCACAAAACAAAAACGATGTTAGGTAGTCTGGAATTAAAATACTCTCAAATCTTTCCCCTTTTTGCTATCGATCTACTATTAGTATGAGTATTGTTCCATAATATTTCTTGCCGTTCGGTCATGTTTTATTTTAAAAATTCTGATCCCAGCCTTACCTTCCGGTAGAAATTTTTTTCAGGTAATAAAATATGTAATAAGTTTTATAATACGAACTGTTTACAATATAAATGTGCTTGCTCCATTTGATACTGGAGACTGAAATAAATTTGGTGAATATAATTTTTGATTTGAAGTTTCAACCCAAAATATCGTGAATTTGAGCCGTGGTTTAATTAAGAATTCCGATCCCAGATGGTACGACCGAAGGAATTTTCCAGAAAAAATTTATATATTAGGAACTACTCGACTTAACATCTCAAATATCAGATATAAATTCTATTACAACCCTTCCACAAACGTGCCTCCTAGTTCCATTTGAAGCTGGAGATGTATTACACTGCCTGGATTGCTTATCTATAAAGAAAAATTGGTGCCAAGAAATTTGCAGAGCCTGAATAATTCGGTTTAATTTATATTAGGAACTACTGAAAGAATCGGCTTAATAACTCAACATATAATAACTCAACTTAATAACAAACGTGCTCCATTTAGTGCTAGGACCTGGAAATGTATTTAAGGCCTAGTGGTTATAAAAGTAAAAAACAAATTTTTCTTTAGCAAATCTAATTTCCTCAATTTTCTAATAACCAAAGTGTCATAGAAATTTATTATCTGACGACAAATATATTTGGTGATCAATGAATTAGTTGTAGCACCTCCAAATTATGAATCATGTTAGCGGATTTAAAACTTTTCTAGAAGAGATATCACCATGTGCATGTTTTGTGACCAGTCCTCGCCACCAAACCAATTTTATGTAGCAATTTTTTTAAAATCTAATACATAACATATTTCGAGACTTAATAACTGTCATGCTTTTTTAAAGCAATATTTTCAGACGTCGTCCAGGTTTGGTAATTTTTGACCTGGTCACCTACTTTGTACCTGATGTCGCTAATGTGGAAACGTCTGGCAATGACATTTCTATAAATTGCACCATAATATCTTCCAATTCTGGTCTGAATTAGATCTGGCTCGGAGCTAAAGTTGCTTTGAGATAAATTTTCCATTTATCAGTAAAATTTAGGTAAAAATAGCTAAAAATTAAAAATTTCGCTTACGGTTTCGCTGATCGGTACTCTTCTCTTCGAGAAAAACTTAAAAATCTCAAAACGATATTCTAAAATTATCTGTAATGTCGAGGAGAGTTGTGGCCGCATTAAAAAACTAGTTAGCTCGAGCAGCATACAAAGCTTAACGCTTTAATAGTAAAATAGATAAAGAGCTCTAAGCCAATAAATAAAACAGTTTTCTTTTATATTCAAATTTGCCTCAAAAACCAAAAACCATTTTAGCATAATTTGCTAAATCGTGTTTTTTTTTTACATTTTAAACACTAACAATTATTTATGTCGATCTAAGGTCTAACTATTATATTTCGTTTGTGCCCCTTCTGACTAGAAATACTCCCCTAAAAACTTGAAACGTACTCCGTTTAAAGTTTTCAAAGCGACAGCACTTTTCGCTCCCTAAAATATTAAAAATAAAAATTTAAAACATTTGATATGTAGAGCAAAAAAATTTTTTTAAGTGTTTACCAATAGAAGTAAACGCATAGTGAAAAATATATTAATTGCGAAACAAAACGAAAAGTTTAAACCGCATTCCTAAAAGCAATTTATCGTTAATCATATTGTATTTATCAATACATGATTGTGTTCTACAATATCTTAATTTTAGTACACTCTACGAATTAATTCATCGTACGATCTAAAAAATTGAATTTTCGAATTGGCTTTTAAAGCAAATAAATCCTGCTTACTGTAAATTTAAAAGGACAAAAAATACAGACAAAACTAATAGTCTAAGATCCCACCTTAAAATGACCTTCACCGGGCTGGTTAATGGATGAAAAATATTTTATATTCAATTAAATACGTCAATAAATATATTGCAAATGGGTTGTCTAAAAAATTTCAGTCCAGAATATGATAAATTAACAATTAAAAAATTGTTTTTTTTTAAACATTTCACTGGTTTGGTTAATAGATAAATTCCATTCCAATCGAAAGTATGAAGCCCATAGAATATGCAAACGTTAGGTTGACTATTTTTTCCCGTCACAACTCTTGGGTAGGCAGGTATAAACAGGTAAATCGATACTAGTAACTTGCACCGGTCTGGTTAATGAATTAAAGTTAAATTAAAATAAAGATTATTTCATTACGAACACGGTGGTATAGGGTAATCTGCGAAAAATCAGTCCTGAATTCCGGTTGTCGAATTTTAAAAAATGAAATATTGCTGTGAGTGAATACGTGCGACAGAGAGGTCCCAGCGAACCATCCCATGCGATAGAAGAGCACGTTTTTTGTGCTACGGTTATTGTGAAAAATGGCCAAAAAGTGTTTTTTGTGTAATTCGGATGATGGTGTGATTGATTTTAATGATGAAACTTTTAAAAACTGTTCATTAAAGTTAGCTTTTCGTAAAATAAAAAACTTTAAATACGATGTTGTTGAGCTGACCAGTGCGTCACTCAAATTTGTATGTTATCATACCACGTGTTATAAAAAAGTGACCGCTTTGAATAAAAAATATAATGAAGAATTTAATAATTTTTGTGCTGAGAATACAGTAAGTACATAATAATTGAATCTTCAAAATTATCTTAGCTAATAAACCTTCTATATTTTTTTCATGGTGAAATAATTGTTAGTAAAATTCACATATCGTCGGCGAGAAATGCAAAGTGTGTAAGTCCAAAAACAATTTTGTTCAGGAGACAAAGAAAACTATTTCACTCTCCTTATTGTCTACATGCAAATTCTAATTTTCATTCAAAATTTTTCTCTCTTAACATAACTTTTATAATATTTTATAAATGGTGACCGATGCACAATGTTCCCCTCTTTCGTTTAACATGAAAAACGAAAAATTTTGAAAAATGGACTTACACATTCTGCATTTCTCGCCGATGATATGATTTTGTTAATTTTCGACACACATAAACTTTTTTTAATTAACGTAAAAAATGGTTGTTTATAAAATTCACAAGAAAATGATCTGATTTCTGTTTTTTTGTAACATAATTAAATGAGGATATTTTTATTCAACTATTCAAATCAAAAAGTTTATAAAATTTATATATCAAACATTATTATTTAATCGCAAAAATCGGTTTTTTTATTACATTTTGAACAGTATTTATCCACAACTAATATAACTCTTGAGGCAATGGATGAACTGCTGCAAACGCAAATACAGAATGCATCAAATCAGGCTGCGTATGACGTCAACGAAAGAATCGAGTTACCAGATTTATTGAGTCGAATTTTGAACGGATATAAAGAATTCTGCTGAAAAAGGGAAAACTGCTCAATTTTACTACCAATACTGTGAATTACTTAATGTATACCATCGGTTTTCCAGAAGTATCCGCACCAGTAACTTAGAGCTGTACATGGACTCAATTTTCAATATGTCTGATTTATTTTTTGCGTTAAACCAGCCCAATTATGCCAGATGGTCCTTATTATATTTGAGCAATTTAATCAATTTGTATACTAACAATTCATCTTTGGTAGATGAGTTTCGTCGAGGCGCCTTTGGAATCAGACGAACTACAGCAAATTTTGCTCGATCACCGGTTGACTTGACGCTAGAGCAGACCATCAATGCTGATGCTAGTAATCAATTAGCTGATAATCTTGCTGCAGACTCAATATCTGCACGTCAAAGATGGGCGCTCAGTCACAGCATGAGGACGAAGATATTAACAACTATCAAACAAAATATCGGATTAATGAAAAAAGATGATACTTCGCACTCATTGCAAAAAAGTAAAATTATGAAAGACAAAAAAAAATCTGAACAGTATCATTGAAGCAATAAAATATACGATGAATCCATTTGATGACACTATTGACAAAGATGTATTATTCAACATTTCGACGGGTAAAGCTGCATCTAAAGAAGTTGCTGATTTCCTGCTTAACGTGAAGACAGCAGGCTATCAATAAAAATTAAATTTTATCTTGGAATGCTCTTCAACTCCCGCAAGATTCGATAAACCTATAAAACGAAACAAAATCTGCAATTTTGCTTCTCAATGCATGACTAAAGTTCTCACTACCAAAGACAAGTACTATTGAAAATGGAACGAGACGTATTTGGGCGACTTTTGGCAATTAGTCTTAACAAAAAAATTAATCTCGAATATTGCCTGACTTTTCCACTAGCACCATTGCCACCTGCTCTTTTTTCATGTAATGGGGAGATGTTAAAAACTCCTAAGTCAACGTTGCAAAGATTTCCAAAACTGAAATGGTTGAGCCAACATATATCAACGTTGAAATAATTGATGGTTTTTACTACTTGCATTATCGGATCTTCTATGCCCCAAACTTTTGATAAAATTGCAGAGTCAATACTTATAAAAATATGTTCAACAAACGCAACAGAAATACATTTCATTTTTGATCGCTACTTATCACCGTCAATCAAAGATTCTGAACGTGAAAGCCGAAAAGAATTCGATATTCCGTACAAAATTTCGGGACCTCAACAAACCAGACCTAAAAATTTTTGCAAGGCCTTAAAAATTATCGTTTCAAAGAGGCTTTGGTGCTGTTTCTGGCTGATTATTGGGAGCACAACCATTTGGTAACAATAATCAAAAACAAAAACATTTTTTTAACCGTCGACCATCAGTGCTACTCTTATCAAGTTCAAGAAAATTCCATAAAAAAAACTGAAGAAATTAATTATGAATGTCATCACGAAGAGGCAGATACGAGCATTATTTTTCATGCTTATAAAGCGGAACCAGGCTCAAGAATTTTAATTAAAGCCTCTGATACAGATGTTTTGATTATTTTGTTAGGAGATATGGACAAAATTTCTGAATCAGAAATTTGGCTTGCCAGTTCAGCAACAAAAAAAACTAATAACCAACCTGTGCCAAAGTCTTCCCGCCTTGCATGCGTTTACAGGTTGCGATTACACGGCAGCATTTTATAATAAAGGAAAAGTAAAACCTTTTAAGCTATTTTCAAAAAATGAAAGATATCAAACAGTTTTTGCATCATTAACAGATGAAGCCGATATTTTCATTGACGAAAAAATGAACACCGTTCAAGAATTTACTGCTAGTATGTATGGCATCAAGAACTGCACCAAAGTGAATGATGCGAGATATCGCATTTTTATAAAAAATTACTCAGCTAAAGAAGACAGCGAGCAGTTTTAAAAAAAAATAAAAGGCTTTGACTCCAACTCTATACCACCATGCTGGATATCATTGACTCAAAAAATTTTACGAACGATTTTCGTAAATTCCATGTGGCTTAATGCAACGGATCCGGTATGCGTAAAACTTCAGCCTGAGAACTGCGGTTGGTTCTTAGATGAATATTTAAAACCAGTAGGGTTCATTGGGGATCATACACCTTTAAGGATAGAAGACATTGTCGAAACAACTGAAACAGAAAACGATGACGAAGAATGTGCAGAAGTTGGTGATTACAATTTCATGTCCGATGACTCGGATCCTGAATAAGCTGAAAAATTTAAAAACTTTTGTATTTATATTTTATTAAAATAAAAATAAGATTTTTTTTTATTTTTGTTTTTATTTTATCTGCTAATAATAGAAATAAAATTTGCAAGGTTAGTATTATGTATTACTACTACGTTTTTATTTACTAAAGATGTATATACTTTAAATATAAAATATATATACACATATATAATTAATTTATTATATCAATTTATTAGAAAAAAAATGAAAAAAGCATCCCTCAATTTTAATACTATGTTTTCTATTTTAATATTAAGCTACTCCAAAATGATGCGCAACATGTACGAGTCTATCGCTATCCTTTTCATTTTCAAGTACCAATAGCATGCGCACTCTCTTTCTTTCAATGGTCGAACTACACACAACTGCGATGCTGTGTACTCTTCTATCGCATGGGATGGTTCGCTGGGACCTCTCTGTCGCACGTATTCACTCACAGCAATATTTCATTTTTTAAAATTCGACAACCGGAATTCAGGACTGATTTTTCGCAGACTACCCTATACCACCGTGTTCGTAATGAAATAATCTTTATTTTAATTTAACTTTAATTCATTAACCAGACCGGTGCAAGTTACTAGTATCGATTTACCTGTTTATACCTGCCTACCCAAGAGTTGTGACGGGAAAAAAATGGTCAACCTAACGTTTGCATATTCTATGGGCTTCATACTTTCGATTGGTATGGAATTTATCTATTAACCAAACCATTGAAATGTTTAAAAAAAACAATTTTTTAATTGTTAATTTATCATATTCTGGACTGAAATTTTTTAGACAACCCATTTGCAATATATTTATTGACGTATTTAATTGAATATAAAATATTTTTCATCCATTAACCAGCCCGGTGAAGGTCATTTTAAGGTGGGATCCTATACTATAATATAAATGTAGTTTATTAATCTACTTTTCAAGGCCGAAAATAAAAAAACTTTACATTTGTATACCTTTGTTTGCGAACAAATTCATCGTACGGTTGTTGTTTCTATCTAACAACACCGTGCATCTTTTGTTTTTTCAATATTTTTGTGATAGAATAGTCCAGTATATTGTAAAACATTAAAGCTACCGGTACACAAAACACCTTTATCATTTTGAAGGCCACACGAACAAAAACCAGTATTGACTTCCAAGAAGTCGTTATCAATAAGCATTTGGAAGGAAACCCGTTATCTTAAAAGTTCAAAGTTAACCAAAAACATTAAATCTTCATGCTCATTGTAGAAACATATAAAAACACAGGTAGTGTTGAATAATTAAAAAGAACTGGTCGCCCGCGTACTCTTACCGAGAAAGAATAAAGGGTAGTATGGCGTTATGTACGCAAAGAGCAGCGAATATTTAGTTCAAAATTGCTAACAATGCTACACCAGAATTAAGGAGCAGATGTATGTTAACGTACAAACCAGAAAACATTAAACTGGTACGGGTAATTTTCAAGAATGGTCAGAAAAAAACACTTATTAGTGAGGTAAATAAAAAGAAACGCATCGAGTTCGCTAAATCACACCTGGATGCTGAATTTTCATTCTGGAAAGAAGTGATATTTGCCGGCGAAATTAAATATAATATATTTGGATATGATGGACCATCAAAAGTATGGTGCAAGAAGGGAACAGCAATGGAAACAGCAAATCTTCGTGGTACGGTTAAAAACGCTGGAGGAAATGTACTCAGTTTGACGGTGTACGGCGGGTTCGAAAGTCAGAAATTTGATATTTATTGAAGGAAGTATGGATAAAAGGATGTATTTGAACATTTTGAAAGCCAATTTGTACGAATCGGTAGACAAATTAGAACTGGCACAAAATTGGGTCTTCTAGCAAGATGACAACTCGAAGCACATAGCGGCAATTGTTCGAGACTGGTTGCTGTAAAACACCCCTAAGCAGCTACATTCTCCTCCACAAAATCCGGACCTTAATCCCATAGAGCATCTGGAGGATTATGTATGATCTTTTAGTTTTTTCTGTGAATTGTTACTCTCCACCTAAGCCTAACAGTTTTAGCTTTAGAGATTTTGCTAGTATAGATAATTCCCGCCTTTACTTAGTTTGTAACTCGGTTCCTTGGGAGGATATTTTTTGCCTTAGTTCGTCAACTACCCAAGTAGAATTTTTCAACTCGTATATTAGTTTGGTCTTTGATAGTTGCGTTCCGCTTAAAAAGGTTACTTTCAAAGCAAAATCTCCGCCTTGGTTGTCTCAGGAAGTTTCGAATGCCATAAGTATTAGAGTTAGTAAATATCGTTTATGGAAAAGGTATCCTAATAGTCAGTCTCATTTAGATTATAAGCAGGCTCGTAATAGAGTTGTAGGGTTAATTCGGATTGCTAAACGTAATTATTTTAAGGACAAGTTAGACCCCTCCCTTCCTCCCAAGGTTTTTTGGCGTAATGTTCGTAATTTAGGCCTAGGCAGATGCAAGAGTAGTTCTAGTGGGGTGTTTAAGCCCAATGATATTAATAGTTATTTTTGCTCTAGTTTGAACTCGGGCAGTAGTACCGTCGATTTGTTCTCTAATGCGTCCTCTAATTCGTTTTCGTTTTCAAATATTTCTCTCGAGGATTTACAGTCTGCCATTTGGAATGTTAAGTCGGAATCTTCTGGTCTGGATAACGTCAATTTAAAATTCGTTAAACGAGTTTTCCCTTTCGTCTCAAAATATTTGTTACATATTTTTAATTTTATTCTCACATCCTCTTCCTATCCAGATCAGTGGAAGCTAAGTAAAATCATACCCATCCCAAAGATTAGTTATCCTTCAGAGCTATCCCATTTGAGGCCAATTAGCATTTTAAGTTCTCTCTCTAAAGCTTTCGAGATAGTTGTTAAAACTCAAATTCAATCGCATCTAAATAGCAATAGTTTAATTAGTTTCTTCCAATCTGGGTTTAGAAAATTTCATAGCACTTCTACTGCGTTATTAAATGTATGTGATGATATTAGGCGTAATATGAATAATAGGGAATTGACTTCTTTAACTTTGTTAGATTTTTCTAAGGCCTTTGATTCTATTAATCACAGAATTCTTTTTAACAAACTCTTATCTCAGTTTAGATTTTCGGTTTCCGCTGCCAGACTAATTTTTAACTATCTTTCTAATCGTTCTCAGGCAGTTTTTTTCGACAATTCTTTGTCTGATTTCCTTCCTGTAATTTCCGGCGTTCCTCAGGGTTCAGTGCTGGGTCCTCTATTGTTTTCTATGTACATTAATGACATAGAATCCTCTATTCACCATTGTTCATTTCACATTTTCGCTGATGACGTCCAAATTTATAAAAATAGTCGTTTAGATCAGGGTTCTATTGATAGGAATATTTCTCTGATAAATGAAGACTTAAGTAATATCGCTAGTTGGTCGGTCTCTAATAGGCTCGTTTTAAATGCGAATAAATCTCAGTCGATCATAATTTATAAAAAATCGTTAGACACCTCGGCCTTTCCTGGTATTTTTCTGCAGGGTTCGCTAATTAGGTATTCAAATACTGTTAGAGATTTAGGCTTAGTTATTAATAAAACTCTTTCTTGGGGTGACCATTTAGTTAGTATTAGTAAGAGGGTCTTTGGTATGCTTAGTTGTTTGTATAAAGTAGTAGGATTTTCTGATAGTCAGTTTAGGAAAAAAATGTTTATGTCTTATCTTCTTCCTCATTTTATTTATGGTGACGTAGTTTTATTCGGTATGCTTCAGGAAAATATGAACGTTCTCCAAAGATGTTTCAATGCGTGTACTAGGTTTATTTTTGGTATTAGGAAATTCGATCATATTTCTGCCTACTCTAGCCTTGTTTTAGGATGTAGTTTATCTACCTTTTACGAATTTCGCGTTTGTCTTTTTATTTTTAAACTTCTCAAAGCTAAGAAGCCTTGTTATCTTTATAGGAAGTTACTTTTTAGCAGGTCTCATTCCTCAAACTTCCGCCTGATTCCGGCCAAAAATAGTTGTAGGTCGCTAAACAAATCCTTTTACGTTAGGGGAGTTTCTCTTTGGAATTCAATTCCATTGGAAATTAAGAGTTTAGGATCGGCCAAATTATTTAAGTCAAAATTTTTGGAGTGGCGTGATTGATGGGCAATACGTAGTTTTTTTAAATTTATTTTTAATATTATTATTATTATTGTTAATTTTTAATATTATTTCACCTCTTGCTGTACATTTTATTGTAAATGAGCTATTGCTCAAAATAGAATGTGTATGCATGAGATGGAAATTGTTTGAAAAAATTTAAAAGGTTTTTCTGCCTAATGGAAGCAGCTTCATCATTTTATTTTTGTTCTTTTGTTCCGTTTACTCTGTTTCCATCTGTGCTTTTCCTTTTAATACTAAATTATTGTTAAAGTACAATAAATAAATAAATAAATAAATAAATAAATAAAAATGTAGAAAGGCAACTAAAAATACACATAATTACATCTAAGGCCACACTGAAAGAGGCAATAAGATATAATTGAGATCGGGTGCCGCCAGAATTCAACAAAAATTGGTTTCGTCCATGAATAACAGACTTAAAGCCATTCGAGATGTCAAAGGAGGCCTACCCGTTATTAATAAAAATTTTTTTTTGTTTTGAATAATGATTAAATTAATCGTACGATGAATTTGTTCGCAAACAAAGGTATACAAATGTAAAGTTTTTTTATTTTCGGCCTTGAAAAGTAGATTAATAAACTAAATTTATATTAGTTTTGTCTGTATTTTTTGTCCTTTTAAATTTACAGTAAGCAGGATTTATTTGCTTGAAAAGCCAATTCGAAAATTCAATTTTTTAGATCGTACGAAGAATTAATTCGTAGAGTGTATAATAAATGTTTAGAATGTTCTCAAACCGTCTATGGTATGTAGTTGTGAAATTGTATTTTAATTTCCTTCATTATCTCTGTACTTGAGCAAACTGAATGGGATGAGTCAACTGTCAGATTAGTAAGATTTAAATAATTTAATATCCTTGCCCAACCACTTACTAAAATTTTAACCACATTAACAAAAATAATATAATCAAAAGAATATACGAGAAATTTTTTATAACGTAAAAAAATTATTATTTAATTAAAACCACATTTTATTAATCAAAATAGCAAATGGAAAAATATTTTTTTTTAATTAAAGTCTTTTTTTTTTCCTTTAGCCTTTTTATATTTTTAAAACACACAAAAAAAACCACGACAAACTTAAAGCTTTTACTTTGATTTCAAACTTTTTAATGCTTTACTGTTATGTCTTTATAAAAAAAAATGATTAAATTAAATAACGGGTGGTACTGCCGTGCTCACCACTATCGAAATACTATATCTAATATTCATTTGGATTGTGATGGTTGCATTAAATAGGCACACCCGGTTACATTAAAATTTATTCTATACCGTTTTATATTTTTAATTTTCCTAAAAGGATAAAAATTAAAAAGAGAATATATAAAATATGTTCGAAGAGCTACTGCCATCACCAAATCGTAAGAAGAAATAAAAAGGATTTTAAATTTGCTATTAAACATGAATAAAATGTAAAACAAATAATTTTTATAAAATCAAAACTTTTAATTTTTAAAATGATTACCCAAGGTGGACTTAAAACTTTGCACATAACCTTTTAATTTTTTTATTTTTTAACTTTTAATGAAATGGTGGTAAACATTAAACCATAATTTACTTCTGATATTATATTACATATAATTCATGTTTATGAAATACCACCGTCATATAATATAAGAAACGTATACGTTATACTCGAGAGACAATTTTGATAAAACGAAAAAATTTGAAACGAGAAGCACATTCACATTCTTAAAGAAAACTAAACTGTAGTCGCATTTTTGGTACAACGTAAATTTTTTTTAACGTTTTAATGCAAGGGAAACAATTTATGCTAAATTTTTAATCCTAACTGAATTCCTTATTTTTATTTCTTTTTATAAATAATAATTCCTCCCATTTTAACTTAACTTACATTCCTGTTTAATTTTTGTTAAGGAAATATTTTCTCAAGATTTTTTTTTATTTTGATACTTTTGCTTTGTGCTATATGAATGACGGGTATTTGGGAAATCATATTAAAATATAAAAATAATTTGTTTTGTATTCAAATGTTAATGCGGGGCGTATGAACCTGTAGACAGAATTATAAAATATTGTTCTTTATTGCGCGAATTGAGATGACAGTTACAAAAAATCAAATCAAAACAGCCTGGGGATTTTTAAAAGTTATCAGTCAATCTCGTTTAAATTAAAAGTAAACAGTATCGTCCCTGGGGCCAAAACGAGATGAAAGCAAAAGTTTGGGGGAAATGGCAGAATCTGAATTTATATAGGCAAAACTTTATAGAATTTAAAGAATTAAGGGAGTATTTTAAAATTCACGTATTTATAGGTGTCAGAAGTTTTTTAAAATTCTTTTTATAAATTTTAGCTATACATACTTTGATTATTTTCTAATAGGAATCAACATGATTCGTGGCACTACTCTTCGCACCTTTCGTCCAAACGTTTCTTCGTGATCCGCCAACCATTCCAGATCACGTCATTTAACCTTATTGGGACCTTGTAGGGTCTGTTCAGGCTACTTGCAAATAATCTCTTAATATGCTGTGGGTTGTAAAGTCGTAATGGTGGCTCTTGTTCAAATCAAACCGATTAAAAGCTTTATCTTACCCACAAAACAATGTAATTCGTTTAATTCCTTCTTCATTTGTCAATACACTTTTGGGCGAATAACGCGGACGGAACTGGTCCGAATTTTACATTTTCGGCAACCGTAACTTATTTTCGAAAAACGTTTTCGCCAGTGGATTATTATTTTCTTCAAAAACAACAACTATCAACAAGGTTGCGTACGCCAAAGCTGCTGACCGGCTAAGGTTATCCCATTAATCTAAACTTTTCCGGACCGGTTAACTAAGGTTAGCCTATTATTTAAATTTTTCGATTAATCGAGCCGATATTTACCGAGTATAAAAATATATACTGAATTATTAATTACTTTTTGTGAACAAGAATCGTAATTGGTCCTCAGTGCAATAGGGCCTTTATTGAATGACCTTTATTACTAGAAAGCCACCGGGGACTTTTGCCGATTAAATTCAAAAATAAGGGCGCCCCAAGCGTTCCGATAGTCGGATTTGGTGATATTAGTTTCTTTTAAATAAAGTTGAATCTTATACATTAGAATTGTCTTAGAATAGGGTAGGGGTTATTTGAGATTAATCGAAATTTTAGAATTTTGACGTTGAGTGCGTCATACGTTAATTAATTTATAGGTACTTACAGGTATTTCGATGTTTTATGTGATTTTTCGACGTTTTGATGGGACAAAGGAACATGTCAATTTATTTGTTGTTTTCCCCTCACAATATTTTTTTTGTTGCCTTTTTACCCAATATCGTGATTTGAGACATTTCTGTGCAAGAAAAAAATAGTCTTGAAGCGTGTTGGCCAAACAATGAAACCCATCTTTAGAAAAACAGTCTATCATAACGATAATGTCTATCGTATCGTGAAATGCTTCAGGAAGTTTGGATTGGGGATTATATGTAATCTGGTATTCCGATTTCGCACCAGACTCTGATGACAAGGACGTATAAAATACATTTTCCATTTTTAAGTTGTTAAATTTTAAAATAATAACTTAAATAATTTAGATTTGCAATTCATAGTTACCTTTGTTTAAAAATATAAAACAAGGGATAAATTCGCCGATTTATCTCGACCCTCGTTTAAAATCGAAGCCTAACATTTTTCGAGATTTTTAGATTGGATTAAATTAAACGTAGCATTGGGTTATACCCTTGACAGACTAGGGATTAGCTAAGCGCGATTAGTGGTTTTTTCGAAATTAGCTGTAGTGTGTCAAGTTGAAGATTAGCTAATCTCGTTTTATTTGAGGATTAGTCACTAATCGAGATTAGTGCAGTAATTCTTGAAAATTTTCGAGCTTATCTCGTTGTATTGGGTTTAGTGATGGTACAAGTGGCACTACAATGTGAAATAATTATTTAAACATTGCTGAAAATGCAAGTGGCCTGAATTCACGATAGAAGTTATAAAATCAATGACATCTTAAAAAATTTGTGCTGAATAAATTTTGAGGAAATAGAAAATCTAGTGTGTTTTAATGTATAAATTTTAGAATATTGAATTAAAAAATGAGTCCAGCCAATTTACTAGCTATATTTCAGCGAATCACCGTAATAATATTTTATTTCTCTGCAAGAAACTAATCCCTAGTCTGTCAACGCATATGGATTTGTGGTGGATTAGCTAATCTCGTTTCACTAATCGCGCTTAGCTAATCCCTAGTCTGTCAGTGGTATTAGGCGAGATTCTCGAAATACGAGATTTTGAGGTATTAAATTAATTTAGATATTCAGGCTTTGATCAGCGATAAGTTGCTTGCTCGAGATTTATCAGTTATTTTTTTGAGAAAGATGTTTTGTTTTTGCTTCAGAATTGTTTAGCATTGAGCTTTTCAAGATTTTCCAGGATTCCAATTATGTTTGAGATTTTCGTTTTTTTTTTTGTAGAAGATTTATTCCATTTTATTTTATTTTATTATAATCTACCGTATCTCTTATTCATCGTTATACCGGGTAAGAAAACAGTATAGAAACCCCTATAAATTTCGCGAATTTTAGGTAATTTTCAACGAGGAATGTTACCTTGGACCTCATCTTCAAGATCATTTTGAGGTCAAAGTCACTTTTTAAAATGGAAGCCCTCTATTTTTAGCATCGGATTCGAAAAGTGTGGGAAATTTTACGTCCGAATATGTATTTTCCTCAAGGAATATATTTTAATTGAAAAGCTTATGATTTTCTATGCAAATTAAAAAAAAAATAAATTTTAAAAATGAAGAATTTAGTTTTTTTGAAGTATAGGTTCAAGGTCACATCCATGGTCACCATTGAATTCCTCGTTGAAAATTACCTAAGATTTAACAAAAACAAATGCAAATTAATAACTAAACTGAATAAGATAAATCAAGCTTAACAAAGCCAAACAAACTATGCTAAATTTATATAATTAAAAGCTTTTTCCTTAAACCTGAAGAAAGAGCATAAACTCTAATAGAAGTAGGCAAAATCCCAGGAAATCACTAATCATAAACTTATAGTATATTGTGTCAGCCCAGAAAATAATTATCACGATAGTAGATATTTTACATCAGATATCGCAATATACATGTCTTTTTTTATGTAAATAATCAAAATTAAATTTCTTCATTTAATTTTGCAAATGAAAATATATTAAACTAATTTAATTTTAAATTATAAAATTCTTCTAAAAAAAAAAACAATTATTATCTTAATAAAGTGATTAATAAAAGCCGAATCTCACAAATCTCAGAGATTTTCTCTTATCTGGCTATATGTATATTGTATACAATAGAATATAGAAATAATGTGGTTTAAATTAGGCTTTCTAAATACATATTACGAAATTTAACCAATTGTCTGAATATTATGAAAATGTTTCGGCTTTTTTATAGACAATATATTAATTGTAAATGACATTCACTGTATTTTCGATTTGGTAAATCAGAAAAATAACAGAGGCAAATCACTTATAATATATCTACCAATCAAAGTAGAAATATTATCTCCTCCCCCTTTTCTTTAGAGTCAATACAAAGTATACCAACTCTCAAAAATTAGAAATCTCTTTGAGTTCTTGTGTTGGTAATTCGGTTTCGTACAGAAAAAGTAAGGTCTACTCTTCAGGTAGCTACGACCGAACTACAAAAATTCAACTCTAAATTTATACATTATATATAAACTAGAGTGTATCGACTTAGTGAATTATATTCAACTAAATCAAACTCAAACTCTTATTTCCTCTTGTTTACAGGAAAAACATTCCGTTGTCAAATCAACTTTATGTAACCTCCAACTAAACCCCCGAATTAATCGCCACCCGAACTCCTCACTCAAATCCAACTCAACTTCAACTCAAACCATATTCAACCACAACTCTACCACAACTCAACTCAACCCTAAACACAGCAACAACTGAACCTTTAACTGAGCCCCCAACTCAACTGTTTAACTTTAAATGTTTAACTCGCGTTGATCAACGTACATGAACGCATTTAAGTATAATCTCCACCTAAACCTCGATGCAACTCCAAATAAATCCTCAAATAAATCCCCTTCGCTCAACTCCAACTTAACATAGACTCAATCCTAAAATAAACACCATCTGAAAAATTATATGCGTTCATTAACTCAACTCCCAACAACTCAATCTAACTTCCAATCCAAATATCAACTCAACCTCCAAATAACGGCGCAATGAATACAACGCAATTCAAACTCAACTGCAAGTCGACCCAAATACAACCATAGAATACCTGGACTTAATGCTCACAGTTACCCAAATGCCTTATCACCAATCTCTAACGTTTTACGTTTAGTTTGACATAATTTCGAATGTCATGAATTTAGCAAAGTATCGAATGATTGCCCGGTAGATAGTACTCGTATAAGTAAGTGGTATATGCGCATATTAATATATCATACAAGGGTTTTACAATTAAAAATTGGATGAATTTTAGAATTAAAAAAGAAATGAGTAAGAAATTCCGAATGTCAATTTTTAATAAAATTAGAAAAGTCGTTGCTTGTTGTGGCTTCGTTTCATTTGTGCCTGTTGACTGACCAGGTGTACGTAATACTGCTGACTAATCTCTGATGACGTAATTACAGTTGACCAATGACTCCCTCGTTTCGTACAACAAGGTCGGTATTTATAACTACCACGATGCTATTTTACGCAAGGCTTGATCCCTATGGTTAGTTTAAAATTTGTCTCAACATGTGTAGGAATGAAACAAACTTGGGTGTTAATAAATTAATTCAGTTGGTGTTTGCACATTTATTAATATAAAGAATAAAGAATTTTGTTGAAGTAATTTACAACACTATATTGTTAATACCAAATTATAACACCAATTTTATTTTCGAATTAGTTAAATTTATATCTTGGTGATCATTTGTAATTATAATGTTTATATTTTCATTTGCGGCTTTTATATTTTTTTTTATTTATTAAATTAATTATGGCACTGTTAATTTTTAACAACAAACGAATTTTATATTTACCACATTCGTTCACATAAAAAATTTAATTTACTTGAGCACATTATTAGCCGTTTTATTCATATGTATATTATGTATGCATTAGCTAATCTTAATTTTACAAATTTAAAACTTTACTAGCACTTTAACCCATTTGATCCCACATGGGTCATACTCATGGTACATGTACGGGTATAGAAAAATCACTAATTTTACGACGCCACTACTGCTTAATTAATATCAAATTTCGATTTTTATTTTACCGTTATATATGGATTTAAGTTTGTTTATCATATTTTAAAAAAAAAATCCATTTCAAGAAAGGGTTTTGAGTGTTATAAAATATTTGAAGTACAAAATTTTACACAATTTGTTAATCGTGTGGGACGAAATGGGTTAATACTTAATAGACCACAATAACAAAAAAATATCGTCACGTTTCGCTTGCAGTACGATAATTATGACCTTCTTAACTCAAATTCCAAACTTAATTATTTTTATTATTTCTTCTTGTGTACCTCCGATCGCAAATTTTTACTTTTCAACCTTTTTTTTTGGTTTTTAGTTAGGGGAAGTTGACCGGTTACCCATACAACAATCAATCACCATCAGTCATTAAAAGAAAAATCAATCATCTCATATTTCTCAATAAAAATAAACAATTATAATTAGAACATAACGAGTTTAACGTTAATAACAATGTTCTTTATTTTACAAAAACTTGTGAATGTTGGTTGTATGAAGGTTGATACTCCACTGCACTGTCAATGCCATTTTTAACAGTGGCTCACTTTACAAATGTCACATGAGAGCTTAAGATTTATTCACAATATTATTACACGCATTTTTCTGTTTAATTCTCATTTAAAATTATTAACAATCATGATCTGGAACAGGCAAACCTGGATCACTACCCGAACTCGCTTCTGAATTTCACCTTCAGCTGTATCATATTCCGATGCGAAGTTATTTTTGATGTTCACTGAGAGATCTAATTCGTCCGCACTCACATTTACAGCGAGAGTGTTCAACACCTGATTTTCATCGTTATTGACTGTTTCTTGTGTCGGTGTTACAATTTGGATTTCTGGCAAACTAACTATTTGCCCCGATTTAACATTATCTTCGAATAACAATTCACTAGTACTAAAATCTTCATTCTTTGTTTTAGCTATAAATCTACGGTTACGTCTAAAATAATTGTTAAATGCATCTTCTATAATGTATGAACGCTCATTAACTAATCCAATTATTTTTCCATAATGCCATTCTCCCTTTTTCTTAAATATCACCAAGTCACCCAAGTTCCACGATGGTAATGACGTCACGTTTCGATCATAGTAATATTTTTGCCGTTCTTTCTTATTTTGAATTCTTTTCTGAATAGCTTCCTCTTTCATGTTGTTTCTGACAAGAAGTTATTCCGATACTGGCAATCTTGTTTTGATCAACCTGCCAAAGAATAGCTCTGATGGTGTGAGACTCATACTTGCCACCGGAGTCGTGTTGTACTCCTTGATTCTGTATTGAAATTGGTTTACTTCATTTGCTTCGTAGCAACGCTTCAAAATATTTTTCGCGATTGCTACACCCTTTTCGGCCAACCCATTGCTTTGCGGATATCTCGGGCTCGAGTATTTGAATTGGACGTTGAAATCTCTTGAAAACTTCTCGAATTTAGACGAATTGAATGGAACATTATCACTTTTAATTATCGATGGATATCCAATTTTACTGAATATCGAACCAAATCTATCGATAATGTGTGAAGAGGTCTTATTGTTTATTTTAATTGCTACCAAGTAGTTTGAATATGCGTCAAAAATTGACATGAAATCGCGACCAGCATATTCAAATAGATCAACTGACACAATGTGGTATGGATACTTTGGATTTATTTCTTGAAGCAATGGTTCCTTTTGATTGTTTCGTTTGAACTTTTCACAAATATTGCATGATGCAATCATTTCTTTGATTTTTCTGTTCGTTTCCGGCCAAAAGTACAACATTCTGGCTCTGGCAAGTGTTTTCTCCATTCCCTAGTGTGGTTCGTGTAGTCATTTTGTCATTTTATTTTGCAATTTCGTTGGGCAGTTCGGATTTTAGTTTGTGAAATACCCTGGCAAAATCATTCAAAGATCGATACTTGGGCCAACCATTTCTTACGTAGTCACATACGCGCTTAAGATCCTCATCCGACGCTATTATCTGTCTATAATAATTATAATTATCCCTCGACACACAAACGGATCGTGTGATGCTGTGAATGACTGTGTTCAATTCTGTGTCTTCGTCACTTGTGTCCAATTGTGCACGAGAGAGACAATCAGCCAACAACATATGTTTGCCCGGTTTATAAACAATTTCCAATCCCGGATATTTCAAAAGCCTCATAAACATGCGCTGCAATCTGGGTGTGACACCATCAATATCGCGCAAATTTAATGATTCGGGTGGCTTATGATCACTTTCAACTATAAATCGACGTCCATACACCAAGTTATGAAAACGTTTACATGCAAACAGCACAGCCAAAAGTTCTTTTTCCATTTGCGCCCATCTCTTTTCAGCTTTACTAAGCGTTCTAGACGCAAATGCAACCGGATGCTCTTTTTGAATCAAACCCGATTGGATTTTCCGGATTAAATGGTTTTAACACCGGGTCGGATGTGATTATTTTCTTTATATTGTCAAGTTCAATTTCGTGTTTTTCGTTCCATTCAAACGGAGTTTCTTTTCCCGATAATAAACGCAGTTCCGCTGTCATCTTTGACAGATTTGGAATGAACTTTGCCAAGTGTTTACAAAGACCCAATAAACGCGACACGGCGTGTTTGCCGGTTGGTTTTTTCATTTTCAAAATGGTATCAATATGCTTTTGGGCCGGTCTAATTTTTCCATTCGACAAAATAAGACCCATGAATTTGATATCTGATTTATAGTATTGAATCTTGCCCGGGTTGAACTTGACATTGTTCGAGCGAGCACGCTCAAGAACGATTTTCAAGATTCTGTCATGTTCCTCTTCGTTACAGGCTACTATTGCAATATCATCAAAATACACAAAAACACCCAGTATATCACCGAAAATCTGTACCATGCGTCTCTGAAAAATCTCTGGCGAAATATTTAAGCCAAACGCAAGTCTATTGAATTTATATCGACCAAAGCGTGTCATGAATGTTGTCAATTCTGAACTAGTTTCATCCAATTCCAATTGCCAAAATCGATTTGAGCGCAGCCTAATACTGTGAATACTTTCTTATCAACCAATTCTGAGGTCAATTCATCCACAGTGAGTATCAAATAATGTTCACGCCTGAGGCACTTATTGAGAGGTTTGGGATCCAAGCAAACTTGCAAATCACCGCTTGATTTCTCAACAACTTGCATATTATTCACCCAATCTGTTGGATGAGTCACGGGCGTTATGATTCCCGACTCTACCATGTAATCAAGTTTTTGCTTAAGCTTCTTAACGATTGTATCCGGAAATCGCTTTCTATAATGCACGACTGGTTTGAAATTTTCTTGTAGATGTATGGTGATTTTTCCGGGAATCTTTCCAAGACCAGAGAAAACATCGATATTTTCACCTACAAACCTTTCTTCTGCATTTGAGCCATAATCGAATCAATATCGATTGGCTCAATTAATCCAAAGTCTGTGCAGGTTTCAAGCACAAGTATTGGTTCAAATGTGTCGTCAACAACAATGAATTCTGTTATTTGTTCAGTCTTTAATTTAGAATCCCATAATTTAATCTCGGCAATACCATAAACTTTAATTTTATTGTTACTATAGTCAAATCAGGGAAAGTCATTTTGCTCATGTTTTAATTTAATTTTTAATTTTTTAATAATTCTCATCGGTATACAATTGACGTCTGCTCCAGTATCGACTTTGAACTTAATTAGTTTATTTCCTACTCGGTATGCCTTGGTCCACCGTTTTCCTTTTGATCCGATTGAATTTATTCTAAAAACAAAAATTTTACCACTAAGACTTGTTTCCAATTTCCGCTTTTCATTCGTTGAATTACCTGATGATGATACATCATCCCAATGGAGATTGTCAATACGTTGTTTCCCATTTGATTTCGGTTGCAATGCGCTGCCGTTGGATTTGCTCTTCTTCTTGCGACACATCTGGCGAAAATGTCCCTTTCTTCCGCATTCGCACGTGTTATCCTTCGCTGGGCACTTGCTTGTGCTCTCGGTTCCATTCGCCACCACAGTTGAACCAGATGTTTTTCTCGAACACGGTCAACTCGGCGAAAGCAACTCGGCGACGGTCAACTCGGCGACGACCAACTCGGCGACGGTCAACTCGGTGACGGTAAACTCGGCGACGACCAACTCGGCGACGGTCAACTCGGCGACGGTCAACTCGGCGACGACAAACACGGCGACGGTCAACTCGGCGACGGTGAACTCGGCGACGGTAAACTCGGCCACGACCAACTCGGCGACGGTCAACTCGGCGACGACCAATAACTCTGCGACAGTTAACTCGGCGACGACCAACTCGGCGAATAAAAATTCGGATTTTCAGAAAATCTCGGTTTTTATTTTTATTTTACTTTAAATTAAAATTCTCCTTCACCAGAAAGGTCGGCTCAAATTAAAAAAAATACGTCTTTTAAAACCAAGATTTTGAAAAGCGAGATTTTAAAAAATATCATTTTTATATCATTTTTATTGCTTACTGCTGAGCTGACCGTCGCCGAGTTGGTCGTCGCCGAGTTGTCCGTCACCGAGGTGGTCGTCGACTGGTTGATCGTCGTCCAATTTATTGTCGCCTAGTTAACCGTCGCCGAGTTGTCCGTCGCCGAGTTGTCCGTCGCCGAGTTTACCGTTGCCGAGTTGACCGTCGCCGAGTTGGTCGTCGCCGAGTTGGTCGTCGCCGAGTTGACCGTCGCCGAGTTGACCGTCGCCGAGTTGGTCGTCGCCGAGTTTACCGTCGCCGAGTTGACCGTCGCCGAGTTGGTCGTCGCCGAGTTGACCGTCGCCGAGTTGCTTTCGCCGAGTTGTCGCGTACCGTGTTTTTCTTGTTGTTTGTTTTAATCGCCTTAATTGAGTCGGTGTCTGTGTTTTCCGACAATGCTACCGTTGTAATCGATTGTTTTGATGCCAAAATCCCTTTGTTGACATTTGCTGCTTCGAATGTCTTCCAAATTTCAACCACGCGATCCAATTTCTCATCACGACCGTCGAACAAATTTAACTGAAGCTTCTTGTCAAACACCCCAGTAATGATTCGATCACGCAACATTCGATTTTCATACGACAATCCGCACGAACAATTAAATTCACAACGTTCAATTTGCGCATGGAGCTCGGTGAAAAATTCGCTGAATGGCTGAAGTTCCTTTTGGTTCAGATTGTTGAATTTAAATGACTCCATAGTCACGTTTTTCTGTGGCAGACAATGATTATCAAATGCCTTCAACACATCAGCCAATGTTCGCTGTGTTGTTACCGTTTCGGTACGTGTTGCTGCCGTTGATGTCGCTGGAATTTCTTGCATTGTGATTACTGTTCCAAGCAGTGACTGTTCGGATCCATCATTTGGAAACAAAGTATAGTTACACCAAAAAATCACGTTTCCAATTCTTCCAGTCGGTCGCCAAGTTTGCGCAATCTAGTTCTCGGAATTGTTTTCGTGTGTCGGCCATTTCGCTTAATTTCCAATGATCATGACCTTAATTTTCAAAAATATGACCGAAAAACGTGTTGTTTAGGCTTCAAATTAGGCCGATGATTACTTTCTGCTGCCCGATGATTCGATTTTATTGATGATATTTCCCGATGAACATGTGTTTGATTTCGTACCGATGACTTACAAGCACGTTGTAATCCAATGTTTCGATGATGAAATTTTTCGTTCGATTTTACTGTTCGTTGCTTTGAAAATTCTTCTTGAATTCACTTTCTTTTATTTTTATTTAATTATTCTTCTTCTACTTCTGACACCATGTCATAAGCTGTAGAAATAATACAACACAACGAGTTTAACGTTAATAACAATGTTCTTTATTTTACAAAAAACTTGTGAATGTTGGTTGTATAATGGTTGATACTCCATACTGCACTGTCAATGACATTTTTAACAGTAGCTCACTTTACAAATGTCACATGAGAGCTTAAGATTCATTCACAATATTATTACAACGGACGGAAATTTTTTTCTGCTTTTCGCACTCCTGCCTTTAAAACGTTGAGAAAAGTGGGTTTAAACAAACAAAATGTATTTCTTTTTCTTTTTTCACAGGATTTCTATAAATTTGGTCTTTGCGATCCGATGTTAAATATTCCTGGTACCACTGTTAATAGACACGATACAAATTCTTTGACATTTGCCAATTTAACTAAAATTCGCAATCCGTTCTTGTCGATTCTATTCTAATGCAACGAATTAAGCCAACCAAAAAATTATTGTAGGACTCTAAAATTTATTTAAAATCGTGCTCTGCTTAATTATTGATATTGTAGGTAGAATTTTTCATTATGCAAGGCATTTTATTCAATTTCAGTTAAATAAAACGAAAATGCATAGTAAAATATTAAATAAAAAAATTAAAATTCTTTCAGGAGTAAAAAGGTAGCATTTCCAATTCGCGTTTAATAGTTACTCATCCAGATAATTACAATTAATGAATAATATGTATACTTTTGGTTGCCTTGGCTTTGGTTGATCAGAAGGTTGCTAATAAGTTGTGGTATTGTTCTACCAGCAATTGGATAAACGTATATTTTGTGTCCAACAGGAAAAATATAACATTCGAATTTTCTATGCAAAACGTCGGCACAATAGCTTTGTGTATGCGGCGTATTTTATTTATAATCACTAAACTTACATATACAATATTTTATAATCAAATTGCACCACTACTTATATTATAATTCAAGCTGAATTATAATAATTAAAACTAATTTTAATTCACGAATCGCGTATTTATTTGAATCGCTAACTGCAGAAACGGGACTTCTTACATTTTTTCCAAAATTCATTTTTTAACGGTTTAGTATAATTTAGATATAGACTCATCGTTTACTGTAGAAATGGGACTTACACCATTAAAATAAAGAGAACAAAATTGAATTGAAAAACTTATTTACTGCAGAAAAGGGACATTTACTTCAATTGACCCCTTTACCAGACACCAATTTGCAATTTTGGAAAAATATTTCAGAATGGCCTACTGTGGAAAACGATGTCGAGAAGGACTAGAAATCGTATTCCTTATATTAATTATTTATTATTTTATTATTTTATTACAGGAATATTAAAAAACGTTAGCGAGAAATATACTAATGTGTTGAAATTACTTTATGTTTTTAATTATTACTGTTAAAAGGGGACATTTGCGAAAAATTAAATCAAGAAAATTCCAGTGAGTAAGTCAATTCTATTGAACATTAGAGTTCCATACGATTGCAATAACAGATCTTAATGTAGGTTGTCGATTTCATTACATTAGTGCAACAATAACAAAAGATATATAGTTTTTTGTACTTCCTAAAAAATTTCAAATACAGTCATAGTCCCCTTTCTGCAGTTAGCGATTCATTTCGCGTGTCTAATTTAAATAATTCGCTATAAATCGGTGATGGCGTTGTTCACTAAAATTTTATTTTATTTAATTCGGGCGAGTCGACGTGTTGTTCCACTGAAAGTTTTAACCACTGTGTATAATTTGTGTACCGATTGAAAAAAGTATTATAGCATCTGTCTACATATACTTGAGATAGTGACATGAAAACATATAGACTGAATATTATTTGGCGAAAGGTAAAGAGTAATACCACAGATAAGAATATCAGATGTTTCAAGCCGAACAAGTTTTTGGCAATTCATTCTGGAACCCAAAACCTGAAACTCAAACCAATTTAAATTATTTTTACTGAGGTTCCATCTAACCTTTAATAGAAGAAATACAGTTAGTAGAGACGCATTTTAATAATCTCATTAATTTTTTAATAATTTCGCCCATTTTTGTTGTAAAAAATTACAACTACAATTTTTGCTTTAATAATTTAACTTTAAAATGTAATATAACAAATAAAATTGTTCAATAAAAGCAAATATTTGCTAAACATTTTTATATTTATTTACGATAGATGGAAATAGAAAATATTTCAGACACATTTAATATTGGGTTCCAGTTCAAAAAACCGCAAAATCATTCGGGCTTGGTTCATCTGATATTCTTATCTGTGGTAATACATGTTCAGCTAAACTATAATTTTGGTTGTATTGAAACTCAGATATTATTTAATACAAACAAAGTAGTGAATTGTACTAATATATGTGGAATGTGTTTATTGCAAGTAGGGGAGGTGCACCGGTTGTGGGCACGCTCCAGTTAAATGCTTCTCATTTGCGTACTGTCAAACGTGTACGTTGACAGTACGAAGTTTTTATGCTGATACCGAAACGAATAGACGCGATTGCTGTGTAGCTGACACAATAAAAATAAGTGCGAAAAAAAAATACAAACGTGACTGGGTAATATTTTGAAAGTAAGATACATCGAAGTGATTTAATTGGAAGAGGTGAGTGTAAGACATATTTATGCAGTTTTTTATTATATTTTATTTTGTGATTCACTATTGATTTTAACCAAAATGTTCACACCACGTAATTTTTTGATCGATTGAAAAAATGTCGGTTATTCCCGGTTATGGGCATCTTCATGTAACCGGTTGTGTTTTTCGTTTAATGCGTGTGTTTGGTTAACAAACTGTGTAATATCGTTGTTTATGTTGACGTAACGTATTTTATGAAAAGATGAACGGTTTTCGTACTTTTCCATGAGTGCTCCTCCAAGATGAGCCGCCACTGGTACTCGAATTTCATGCATCGGCAGTCCGAACTCGTTTTGCGCACACGGAACAGACCTCTATCTACCGTGTAAAAGCCTTTTGCAAGACAAATGTCGACATGTTCTTCCGGAATTTGGGGCAGTTAATCGATAAGCATCACTTCGAAGCGACACATACTTATCTACAACATGGATGAATCCGGCTCTTTAACGGTCGCGACGTAAATAAGCAAGGTAATTGCTCTGAGGAAATGTGACATGTTGGAAAACTCGAAGGCGCTGAACAAGGAACGATGGTCACGATGGCCTTAACCGTGAATGCTGCCGGCAACAGTATTCCAAAATTTTTTCTCTTCCCGAGATACAATATGCATACCAGCTTTTCGGATAATGTCGCATCTGGGACCGTTGGATATCCTAATGCTTCTGGCTGAATGTGCCAGCCAGAGTTTGTTCACTATATGCGACATTTCGTTAATTGAGTTAAACCTTCGCCAACTTCCCCTGTTTTACTGATTGTGCTTCTTGACAACCATATGTCATATCAATCCGTCGAAGCCATTCATATTGCCGTTGCCAATAGAGTGCATATGCTCTCCTTCCCGCCGCACTGTAGCCACAAATTGCAGCCATTGAACGTGTCTGTTTTCGGACGGGTGAAGACTTATTACAAGTTGCAGTGTTCCGCTTGGCAAAAGAAAAATGCCGACAAGATAAGGTTTCTCATGCGTGAAGAGCAATTGAAAACCTTGTTGTCTCGATCCACTTTTAAATTTTGAATTTTTATCTCGTTGTTCTAGGCGTTAGCAGTTCGTCACATCACTGGCTTGGTCTGTAAGATTCTTAATCTCGCTTTGACACCCAAAGTCATTAAATCCGTCTTCAGGGCTACTGGAATCTCTTCATATGATCCAGACGTTTTGGGCGACTCTGATTTTGTCAAAGTGGTGGAGCATATTGCGGTAGAAGCTGCCTGCGAAGCTCGTCTTTATGAAAGTGAGCAGCGTCGAATCGTCATGCTTGGCTCAGATGTTGGGCGTGAAGAGGTTGTGCTCACCAGACCAGAGCCTTCGACATCGAAAGCGTTTTCGGTGAGCCGCTTATCACTTTTGGAAGACGGTGGTCTTTTGCAAGCGGCTACACCAGTGAAACTTTCGAATCGTGGTCGAAAACCAATGCAAAGTGCTGTGCTTACTTCTCTACAATGCATTGCTATTTTACACGAAAAACTGCTAAGCGAACAGCTAAGCGAAGCGCGGAAGGTCAGCCAAATCGCCGGCTGATGCAAAGAAGTCTCCAGCACCCACCTGACGATAATGTGGACATCTGCATCATTTGTTTGAAACTAGTGACACAGAAATTGACCACCGCAAATTCCATCAAATGCAACGAATGTACTCGGCTCGTGCATTTGAAGTGCGCTGACATGCATGCCAGCTACTTCACATGCAAGCATTGTGCATCTGTTTACGAAGATGAAGAAGGTAATGAATAATATGGAAAATGCCAGGCTTTTGAAGTAAATAAAGTTTCATTTTTTCTGTATTCATGGTGGGTTTTCTTCAAATGTTTCCATTTCTTGTGCATTTTCCAAGGGTGTCCACAACCGGGTAGACATTTTTTTTTAAACCTCCATTACAGATTCAAAGCATAGTATATATTAGTACATCGAAATACTCTGTAGTTGTTACTACTAAAACAAACGTGGTATAACAACCGAATGAAAATAAGCGACTCGAATGAGTGAATCGCTACATACTATTATTAAAGACGGTAATAAAAAATATTGACTTACCGGTTTAGCCTTTTGCGTTAGCATTGCCATCTCATTAACTAAACTTACAACATCGCCGGGCGGTGATATAATATTTACTCGATACAAGTGATATTGATAGAGAAATATACATGTTGTTGATAAAACTAATATCAGGTACATTTTTGTAGAATTTTTTATATAATACTTCATTTTGATTGTTTCGTTGATTTCCACCTGCAACAGAAGTAAAAATAAAAATATAAAAAAATTAAATAAATTGCTATAGAAAAATTACAGAATGTATAAAAAAGTCATGCTACAACTACAACTATGTATAATATAGAAATAAATAAATCGACAACGTCAAGATTCAATTCCCCACAGAAAATTATTTATTTATTTTAAAAGTAAATCAATTTTCTAGTCCCCATCTCTATTCAATTTTATTGTATTTGGTTATCTTGGAGTTTTCTTTTTTAGTTATCAATTTTCCAATTGTAATAATCATAATTTATTGAATATTTTTATTTTGGTTTGGATTTTAAAATTAAATTTCAACAAAAAAGGTGGAAAAGCACACAACACGATATAAAAATTAAATTGCAAATATTTTGTTGTTTAGGTATATACTTTATGCTTTTGAAGAATTTTTTTTTTAAGTATTACGATTTGTATGAGGGGGGATGAGAAAATGTTGATTGTTATGTGAGTTGATTATAGAAAATAAGATGGATGTGATGTGAATGTCAATTTTATTTTTTAAAACGAATTTACACCATATGGAGTACAATATTTTTATGGGGCTACATAATTTTATAACACACTGTGATGTATCAAACCAGGCAAACCCAGTAAGGAACCACATAATATATAGAGCGAAGTTTTATGGTTATATACGCATTTATTTAAATCCGAGCAGCAAAACAAAATAAGAATTTTATATGTATTTGAAAAGTACTTTCCATCATCAAGCAAGTAACACCATGGTTCAGGACTAAATCAAAAGATATAAAAATATTTCATATCCAACAAACACATTTTCGGAATATATTTGAAACAATTTCGCGTTTAAACTTTTCATGACGTAAATAACATTAAAGATTATTTTCTTATATATGTACCTAACGTGTTTTTCATTTGTATTGGACATTTATTTTTTTATTCTATGAAGTAGTCTATAAAAAGCTATAAGGGCAAAATCTGCCGAAGCGAATATAACAAAAAAAAAACATTATTTTATCTAATGCGGATTAAATCTAAAAAAGCAACAAAAAAACAAATTACTGTTGTATGAAATGCGGCAATAATTTTCTATTATTTCCCTAATGTTATTTCTAAGTAATTTAGTTGAGTGGGTCCTGTCTACGATAAATTGGAAATAAAAATAAATCCGATGAAATTTGAGTGTTAAGTGTTGGTGTTTTTATCGTCTTTAGAGTTTTCAATGTTGTAATAATTATCAATTAAACAATTTTTTATTTGGTTTAGGGCTCTTTTTTATTTCTTTAAACTAATTAAAGCTTTAGCTTTCGAACCCTCTTCGGATTCATTTTCAAAAGCGTAATGAAAAATATAACAAAAAATTCTTTCTTTTATACATAAATCAAAAAATAAAAAATAAAGCAATCACAAATTTTTATTAAAACCGACTTTTCATGGAAACGCACCGCTATGTAATTTTCGAAGAAAAAAAAAAAAAAAAAAAACTTTGCTAAGGCGCTTACATGTAAAAAAGGTTGTACATTTGAATAAAAATAAAATTGCACGAGGCAAAAAACAATTTAGATGAACAAATCATATGAGTTGCCAATATAAGCATAATCTTCAACGACATTGATTTAATTTGTAACATTTCCAAAATCGATCTTTTTCTAAAATTTTTTTGTTTCTCGAGAATTTTTATGTTATCTAAAGTGATTTGATGGTTCGTATTTTTCAAATGTCGCGTAAGTGCACTAATGCTTAAATTTTGATCTTTATTTATGTCACTTTTGTGTTGGTAAAATCTTTTCTCTAGAAACTGTTTCGTCTGTCCTGTGTAGGTAGCGTTGCAACTACATTGTACCTGATAAACAACATTTGATTGCTTCTTTAAAGGAGTGTTATCTTTAATTTTAGAAAACAAGTTGTTGTTTAAGCTTGTGGCTGCACGTCCTATAATTTTAAAGTTATAATTTTTGAAAAGATTTTTGATTTTTTCGTAAAGATTTTTAACGTAGGGAATGGCCAAATAATTAGTGGGTTCATTTATTGATCGAGAAATAAAATTTGTATGGACATTTTTTTGTTTCCAAATTATGTGGTTTACCAATTTTTCCGGATACTGATTGCGAAATAATGTATCTTTTAGAATTTTTAGATTTTTATTGTAAAATTTAGTATCGGAAAGTTTCAGAATTTTTTGGTTAAATTTTACAATAAAAATCTAAAAATTCTAAAAGATACATTATTTCGCAATCAGTATCCGGAAAAATTGGTAAACCACATAATTTGGAAACAAAAAAATGTCCATACAAATTTTATTTCTCGATCAATAAATGAACCCACTAATTATTTGGCCATTCCCTACGTTAAAAATCTTTACGAAAAAATCAAAAATCTTTTCAAAAATTATAACTTTAAAATTATAGGACGTGCAGCCACAAGCTTAAACAACAACTTGTTTTCTAAAATTAAAGATAACACTCCTTTAAAGAAGCAATCAAATGTTGTTTATCAGGTACAATGTAGTTGCAACGCTACCTACACAGGACAGACGAAACAGTTTCTAGAGAAAAGATTTTACCAACACAAAAGTGACATAAATAAAGATCAAAATTTAAGCATTAGTGCACTTACGCGACATTTGAAAAATACGAACCATCAAATCACTTTAGATAACATAAAAATTCTCGAGAAACAAAAAAATTTTAGAAAAAGATCGATTTTGGAAATGTTACAAATTAAATCAATGTCGTTGAAGATTATGCTTATATTGGCAACTCATATGATTTGTTCATCTAAATTGTTTTTTGCCTCGTGCAATTTTATTTTTATTCAAATGTACAACCTTTTTTACATGAAAGCGCCTTAGCAAAGTTTTTTTTTTTTTTTTCTTCGAAAATTACATAGCGGTGCGTTTCCATGAAAAGTCGGTTTTAATAAAAATTTGTGATTGCTTTATTTTTTATTTTTTGATTTATGTATAAAAGAAAGAATTTTTTGTTATATTTTTCATTACGCTTTTGAAAATGAATCCGAAGAGGGTTCGAAAGCTAAAGCTTTAATTAGTTTAAAGAAATAAAAAAGAGCCCTAAACCAAATAAAAAATTGTTTAATTGATAAATATATTGGCTCATTAAAATAAAAAACAATTGTAATAATTATGTCACGTCTTGACACTTATTGGTTTCAAACCACACACGCGATTAATAAAAACATGAATAAAAATAAAATCATATTCGGCTCATATATATATATGTATATCCGCACTTGAATGGTTCAATACATCATACAATGGCAAAGTTGGAGCAAAACTGAATACGGACAAATACCCTTCACAGATTGGGACCTAAAGAAACAGATGTATTCGCAAAAATTTAAGTTTTTAAAATTCACTTTAAAATAAAATACAGTAGACTCGCGATAACATTAACACCACATACCGTGAACTCCGGATAATGTGAACGGTTTTTTAATTACATTTACTACTCGGTAACGTGAATAATTAGAAAGCACGATAACGTGAACTAGATTTTGTACATTCTCGCATGTTCATAATTGCACATTAGAATTAGTGTTGTAGGGCTATGTGGGCGTTTAGCCACCTCGCACTGCGACCTAAAAGATCCTTTGTGCTCCAAGCCTCGCTTAATTATCCGTCCAGTCAATATTCAGGCTCTTAATAAACCTGATAATACTGCCGGCCGGTACGTGATACATACTATCTGGGCTCAATGCTCTCCCTCCTAGATGTTTATGTAGGAAGTACTTTTACACGCGATACATACTATCTGGGCTCATTGCTCTCCCTCCTAGATGTTTACTATAGCATTTAATTCTGCTAGGAAAGCGGTAGCATTGGGACTCAAGGAATTCAAGAGGGCAGTTCCACTCTCGTATATTCGCTCTGGAAATAGAAAATCGACTGTAGATCACCCAGCTTTACTACAGGAAGGCTAAATAAAACTGGAGGGTGCCTGGTATGCAGAGTCCGCATATTTGGACTGATTAACCTATCAGCCATTCATCCTTCGGATATGCTGTTCCATCTTAGATTAGGGTTTTTTGTCAAGGTTTTTTCATTTAGCGCCGTATTTTAGCCTGTCCCAAAAGGCCACATTCTGGCTAATGGTTCAAGTTACCAGTGGTTGCCGCGAGGAGGCAGTACGTACACTTGCGAATTGTGATCGGATAACCTCTTGTACAATTGTACCCAACACGCAGCTGCCTAATACATGACCAGAACAGCTTACGTGATGTGCATCCTACTGGAAGGATACGGAGCTGGTAGATTAATCTACCAACTTTAGTCCCCCCCACCCCTCTCCAATAGATGCCAAAACACCTTAATTGCACATAATAATTCTTAATACATATGTATGTATGTACACGTAAACACGTAAACCTCGTTTAACGAATAAAGCGCGTATTACGAATTTCAAACCTCGAATCAACGAATTTTTTAAATTCGCCTTTTTTCTAGTAAAAAGGTTTATCTGTAATATTCTTTCTTATGATCCGGGGATTCCCAATTTGTTCCTTTTTAATAATTTGAGTCGAATATAGATACAATCCTGGGTAAGTATTGCATAAATATTTGTGATATGTATATAATATAATTAGTAAACCAATTAAATTTAAAATTATTTTTGACTAATTAAATAGTGACTAAGTCATTTAAAACAGAGTTTAAATTTTTCGCTCTTTTTTTCGCTCTTTATAAAAAGTATCGCTCTTGCTCCCAATAATATATTTTTTACTATTCGTTTACGCTCTTACACTTTAATGATAAACACAAAAACCAAATTACTTCGCTCTTTCAAAGTGATTTAAATTTTTATTTTTAATATCGCTCTAGAAACAGGGAGCGTAAAAGTTAAAAATATCGCTCCCAATCAATTGCGATCCGATCAATTGGGAGCGATTGAAGAAAATACATTAGGGAGCAATATATTAGGGAGCACTATTTTTTGTAATAAATGGGAGCGATATTTTTTGTAATAGACGAATTGCTCTTTCAAAGTTCAATAAATTGTACTTAGATAAAGTTCGGAAATATGACAAGCTAGGATGGAACTTGGCTTTTCCTTAACCGATTTTAGAGAAATTCGACAAGTGCGATGGAAGCGGGATTCTAAATTGATTTTTAGATAAAGTTCTGGAATACGGCCAATTGGGAAGGAACTTGGCCATTTCTTATCCGATTTTGATGAAATTCAGCTTGTTCGATGTAAATGGGATTCTAAAATGATTTTAGCTAAAGTTCTGGAATATGGCCAATTAGGAAGGAACTTGGCCATTTCTTATCCGATTTTGATGAAATTCAGCTTGTTCGATGGAAAAGGGATTCTTAAATGATTTTTAGATAAAGTTCTGGAATATGACCAATCAGGACGGAACTTGCTTATTTCTTAACGATTCTGATGAAATTCGATATATATGATGGAAATGGGATTCTTAAATCATTTTTAAGGTAAAGTTCTGGAATATGGCCAATTAGGAAGGAACTTGGCCATTTCTTATCGGATTTTGATGAAATTCAACATATACGATGGAAATGGGAATCTAAATTGATTTTTAGATAAAGTTCTGGAATATGGCCAAGTAGAAAGGAACTTGGCCATTCCTTATCCGATTTTGATGAAATTCAGCTTGTTCGATGGAAATGGGATTCTTAAATCATTTTTAGATAAAGTTCTGGAATATGGCCAATTAGGAAGGAACTTGGCCATTTCTTATCCGATTTTGATGAAATTCAGCTTGTTCGATGTAAATGGGATTCTTAAATGATTTTTAGATAAAGTTCTGGAATATGGCCAATTGGGACGGAACATCGCCATTTCTTATCCGATTTTGATGAAATGCAGCATGTTTGACGGAAATGGTATTCTTAAATGATTTTTAGATAAAGTTCTGGAATATGGCTAATTGGGAAGGAACTTGGCCATTTCTAATCCGATTTTGATGAAATTCAGCTTGTTCGATGTAAATGGGATTCTAAAATGATTTTTAGATAAAGTTCTGGAATATGACTAGTTGGGAAGGAACTTGGCCATTTCTTAACCGATTTTGATGAAATTCAGCTTGTTCAATGTAAATGGGATTCTTAAATGATTTTTAGATAAAGTTCTGGAATATGGCCAATATGAAAGAAACTTTGTTATTTCTTATCCGATTATAATGAAATTCGATATATACGATTGAAATGGAATTCTAAAATGATTTTTAGATGGTGTTCTGGAATAGGGCTAAGGAGGATGGAACTTGGCCATTTCCTATCCGATTTTGATGAATATCAGCATACACCAGAGAAATTAGATTCTAAAACGATTTTTAGAGAATGTTTTGGAATGTGACAAATTATAAGGAACTTGGCTATTTCCGATCCGATTTTAATGAAATTTATTGGCCATATTCAAGAACTTTATCCAAAAATAATTCTAAAATTACATTTCCTGCACAAATGAAAAATTTAGATATAATCGGTTAAACAATAATCAAGTTCCATCCTACTTGGCCTTATTCCAGAACTTTATCCAAAAATCATTTTAGAATCACATTTCCATTGCACATGTCAATTTTCACTTAAATCGTTTTAGGAATAGTCAAGTATCATTACAGTTGGCCATACTCCAGAACTTCATCTAGCAATCATTTTAGAACGCCATTTCCATAGAATAGAAACCCATTTCCATCGTACTTGTCGAATCTCATCATAATCGGTTGAGAAATAACCCAATTCCTTGCTAATTGGCCATATTCCAGAACTTTGTCCAAAAATCATTCTATAATCACATTTCCATTGCGCAAGTCAATTCTCAATAAAATCGGTTTAGGAATAGCCAAGTTCCATCATAGTTGGCCATATTCCAGAACTTCATCTAACAATAATTTTTTGCATTCCATTTCCATGGCGTATGTCAAATTTCATTAAAATCGGTTAAGGAATAGTCAAACTCCAACCTACTTAACAATATTCCAGAACATTATCCAAAACTCATTGTAGAATCCCATTTCCATTGCGCATGTCAAAGTCCATTCCCAACGCACATGTAGAATTGTATCATAATCGATTAAGGAATAGATATTCCAGAACTTTGTCTAAAAATCAATTTAGAATCCCATTTCCATCATATATGTTGAATTTCGTCAAAATCGATTAAGAAATGGCCAAGTTCCTTCCTAATTGGCCATATTCCAGAACTTTATCTAAAAATCATTTAAGAATACCATTTACATCTAACAAGCTGAATTTCATCAACATCGGATAAGAAATGGCCAAGTTCCTTCCTAATTGGCCATATTCCAGAACTTTATCTAAAAATCAATTTACAATCCCATTTCCATTGTATATGTTGAATTTCATCAAAATCCGATAAGAAATGGCCAAGTTCCTTCCAAATTAGCCATATTCCAGAACTTTATCTAAAAATCATTTAAGAATCCCATTTCCATCGAACAAGCTGAATTTCATCAAAATCGGATAAGAAATGGTCAACTTCCTTCCCAATTGGCCATATTCCAGAACTTTATTTAAAAATCATTTTAGAATCCCATTTCGATCGCGCATGTCAAATTTCACTAAAATTGGTTAAAAAATATTCAAGTTCCAAACTAGTTGGCCATACTCCGGATTTATCCAAAAATGATTTTAGAATCCCATTTCCAAGGCACATATCGAATTTCATCATAATCGGTTAAGGAATAGCCAAGTTATATCCTAGATGGCCTTATTTCAGAACAGTAGATATTTTTTTAATGTGTATCAGTTCGTTAGTTATGCATTTATTTATGGGGTCGATCGTTAATGCTCGAAGAAGGAAGACGTGTTTTTGTCGTCTTCTACGAAAATTTAATTTAATTTTATTTATTTTGATGTGGCGTGGAATGTTTTGTATATTTTAATTTTAATTTAATTTAAAATACATTGAAATAATAATTAAAAGTTAGTGATTACTGATTATTATGGTTTAAATGTGCGTTATTATAATTGAATCGTTTATTCTTGAAAGGGCTCATGTCCACTTTTTGTCAAAATTAGTATTATGACGGTTTTGTATCACAGACACGTATATACGATTTATGACAAGACGAAATTACCATATGGTTAATGGAACGGTACCTACCTTGCAAAAAAAAAATCATTTATTTCTAGAAAGGTCTCATGTCAAAAAAGTTTTTTTTATTTTCTGAATAATTTCAAAAAGTGGACATGAGCCCTTTCAAGAATAAACGATTCAATTTGATTTGTGTCGCGTAGTAAGTAGTTCGCTTAAATTATTTAATATCGCGTGTGATTTTGTAACGAAAAGTGTAGTGAAAATGTAAATAAAAATCAATTGATAAGAAAACATTTGAATAAGGAAATAGTGTTCAAAAAATAATAACGGCACTACCCAGTTATCGTTAGAAAGGTATTTTCATACCACATATACTGATCTATGTATATGTGATATGAATTGTGTAAAAATAAAATTTCTGTTTCTTTTAATTTTTATTATATGATTTTGTTTTGGTAAGGGTTCTGTTTAATTAAAATATGTATCATACATACGTACTTAGTTAAATATTTATAGTCAAAAACATCTATAATTCCAAGACGAATTATAGTTTGTTATTGAATGAAAACAACTACTGAAGGTAGCATTGGTAACTAAATGACGACGGCAACGTTGTATATTATTTGACATTTATTTTCATACAAACACATATTTACTTTTTAATTTTACACTCTTGACAAAAATATTGTATTAGTTCAAATTCATTTTTGAATTTAATAAAAAAATAATTAAGATAATATAAATTTGAAAGATGTCTTGATGTTGAAAATTGAATTGTGCCTCAATACTTTTATATCTAACGTGTAGTAAAGCATTGAAATATGTACGATTATTCGTATTTTCTAAAACAATGAAATGTGCCATTTTTTGGTCCACGAGTGTAATAAAGATAGGTTATAAATCTTTTTCCTGTCAAACAAACTACACACACAGTGCATTATCGAAAACATCTGTACGACAAACATATGACATCTTGTTTTCTGGTGTATAAATTATTCCATTAAAACTAAATAAATTTAATTATTTATTATTTTCATCAAACATTTATCTCGAATCGCGAAGTATTTATCTCGACTAACGAATGACGAACAAATATTTAGCGTATTTTGTTGAAAAATTTACAACAGAAACTGCACTAGGTAGGCAGAAGAATTAAGTAATTCAAAACATAATTTGAATTATTTAATTCAAGCTCGAACAAATAAAATACTATTTATGTTAACAGAAAAACAGGAGAATTAACAACATAAAACCTATAAATTAAATCGAAAAAATAATTCTCAATTTATATTCTAGAGAAAAAAAAATATCCAAATTTTCATCTATACATTACAAATTTTTCTCAACAAAATATGCTGATTGTTGTTGTTATTTATTTTGTTGTTCCAAGAAACATACACATAAATAGGTCTTGTTTTATTCGATATTGTTATACGGCGTTGCCGTGATGTAAATTGTTGTTGTTTCTAATGTATTTTTTGTTTTTTAATACCAAAACAAATTATATTAGTGTTGGGTAATTTTTTTATTGAAGGCGTATATGTACGCTATCAACACTATGACCAGCAATCGCTTTGTACCTTTAAATTTGGTATAGTTCGTCTTGGAATTATAGATGTTTTTGTTTATAGTCAAAACCAACATTAATGTATTACAAGCCTGACTATCCTAACTGACTTTTCGCTTATACATGAAAGTATTGGTGATCGGATACACTATATAAATTGTAGACAAAACAAAACATACGAAGTTTCCCACCAATACTTCCAAGTATAAGCGATTTAATGTAAGAAGGTATCTGTGTACCTCATTACGGAATCAGGCTTGTAGTACATTAGTGTTGGTTTTGTTATAGTCTATACATGGACATTTGTAGAACATTTGTTCTGTTGTAATTTTTCTACTTTTTGATATGTGTTTGATATGTGGAAATTGTTTTTTGTCACAAGTGTATTGTGTTTTATGTGTGCTTGATTCAAACGGGATTCTTATAATTCGTATAACCAAAGAATAATAAACAACCAGAGCCGACATTACGTCGACCAAGAAATTTTTGCTCTTACCTTATATAATCCCGAGCAACTGAATCGACTAAAACTTTAAGCGCTCACATAAGGGCGATTTTGTTAGAACGGTCAAACCGATTTTCGTAAGACATTATTTTTTCGATAGCCTGATATTTTTGCTTTAAAATGACACTATTTTTATGAAAATTGGTTTAGTACATTTTTTTGTAATGAATTTTGAATGAAAACGCAACCAAAATTGATGATTAAGCAAAAAATATTGGGGATGTTTAAAATTAAATTACAACAAAAAACTTAAGCAAATCAAAAATAATTTTATTGGTTAATAATAAGTATGACCCCCCCCCCTTGCGTCTACAATGGTTCGCATGCGGTTCCCCATTGATCTTAATAAGGTTTTGACAAATACTTGGGGGATCGCACCCCACTCCTCCTCTAACGCAATCTTCAGGTCACTGATGTTAGATGGTACCGGATTTCTAGCTCGGACCCTCCGTTTTAGTTCGTCCCATAAATGCTCAATTGGATTCATGTCTGGATTGAGTGCTGGCCACCTCATCGTCTCGAGTCCGACCTCATCCAAGAACTGTCGAGTGGTTCGAGCTGTGTGACACCGGACATTGTCATGCATCAATATAAAATTTTCCCTTATATATCCTGCATAGGGCACTACATGATCCAAGAGAATGCCCTCGATATATCGTTCAGCGGTCAAACCTCCTTCACGGCCTCCACCAGGTACGAAAACAAGATCTGTTTTTCCCTCATACGATATGCCAGCCCACACCATACACGAACCGCCGCAAAACAGTACTGCAAAAATCGCTCTCCTGGACGCCGGTAGACCCGGTCTCTCATATCACTACCATGGAGACATATTCTGCACTCGTCAGTAAATAGAACGGACGTCCATTGCTCGATGTTCCAATTGATGTGTTGGCGAGCAAATTCGAGTCGCTGTTTGCGGTGGCGTGTTGTCAATTTTGGGCCTCTAGCGGGCCGCCTTGGAGTGAGGTTGGCTTCCTTTAAGCGTCTTCTTACTGTCCATTGACTAACAGCTACATCTCGAACTTATCTTAGCTCCTGCTGCACATCGACGCCCGTGGGATGGCGATTTCGCAGTGAAGTTAGGACGATAAATCGATCGTCCCTCTCTGATGTACACCGAAACCGGCTAGTTTGTGGTCTTCGATTGAAGGTACCAGTTTCCTGAAACCTTTTGAATACTCTTGAGATAGCAGATTGGCTCATGTTAAGCTGACGAGCGACTTCTTGTTGATTGCGTCCTTCTTGCAATAAAGCAACAATTTGTGCGGATTTTTCTGGAGTGGTATCCATGCTTTTAAGGAAACAATGAATTAAACTGGTAGAAATTTGTTCAGGTCAACGTCTGGACATGGCATTATACAGGAGATTGCATCACGCCAATTGTTTTCACCGAAACATCGCATTTTGCTAAGACTGCTTTAATTTGAAAAGTACTGTATGGATTTTAATGATAAAGGTATCCTTGAAAATATAAAATACTAGGCTGTCCAAAGAAGGTTGTTTTTCGAAAATCGATCCAGCCATTTTAAAAAAAATATGCGTTTTGATGGTCTAGTCGATTCAGTTGCTCGGGAGTGTATTTTACATGTAAATTTTGAATTTTCAGCCACTGAGCGATAATTACGAGTAGATTAGAATCGACACACACATACATTACATTGTACTACATACGTGCATGTGTGTGTATAAATATTTATTGTTGTATTGTTGATGAATCTCAGGTGTATTTTGGATGTGTTACTTATTTCTAGAATTACTGTTATTCATAGAACAATTTCCGTCGGTTTTGTGTGTATATTTTTATAAACAAACCCATTTAAATACTGTTGTATTTGAATGCATTGGTTCTCGTTTACCGTACAATGTCATGTCAATCGAATGTGATAGATTTGATTTGTTTATTGTTTTTCAATCTGTTAGTATTTAATGTGTTCTTGATTAATTTAAATTATTTTGCAGTGGGATTTAAACTGAATAGAGTAATACTCAATTAATTAATTATTTAGTTTGACTTTAGAGTTTAGAGGTATTTCTGGAATTAGCTAATTAAATTGTAAATTTGGAAATTAAACTTATATGGTTTTAGGTTTTAGAAGATTTTAAATACGAATTTTAGAAATTGTTTAAAATTAAATAATTAATTAAATTTTATGTGTTGGATTTAATTGATAATTAGGAACGGATACATTTGGATTTTCAGATGAGAAACCGGGCGCGGCTTTATTGCGTATCTAGGTATCTACATATTATTGTTCATTATTTTAATTATTTATTATTTGATTTTCAGGGTGGAGAAACCGGACGCGGCTTTTTATTTAAATATATTTTGTAATCTTTATTTGTATACTCGATTTATTTATCTAATTTAGTATGACTCGTATTTAAAATGTTCCAGATTAATTTAAACTTTTTGAAGAGTTTTTTAAACAGAAAAATAATAAACAATTTATTATTATTATTTTGGTGATATTTATCTAATTAATTTCTTTCATTTCTGGATTTAAGCTATAGATTTGGAAATTAAATTTTATAAGGTTTCAGATTTTTTAGTTTCCGATTTTAGTTTTAAAAAAAGATATTTAGTATTTAAAATTCTTAATTTAGAATTACAATTTTTATGCATTTCGAATTTCAGGTTATTTAGTTAGTGATTAATTTGATGACCTTTCAATTTGAAAGCCGAATTGAACTTAGTTATTTAAGGGGTTAAGGGCTGATTTAAATCAGAATTAATGGTGAAGTAAATTAGGTTTTGGGTTTCACTGAAATTGATGAAAATGAATTAATTTTTATTAAAATTCAATTGAATTAAATTTAGTGAAATTAATTTTTCGGTGTAATCGAATCTTTAATGTGTGGGGGGCGAGTAGACAAGAGAGAAGAGACGCAACAACTTCAACAACGATGTCAAGCAACATTTGCTACGGTTAGTACAAATTTGGTTGACCGGTTGGAAACATGATGATGGAACGAAATCTCGCCCCCTCCCACCGCACAACCGCCGATGGGAATAATAGTGTAGACTAATATTAATTAAAAAATTAAGGCTTTTCAGATATTGCAGTTGCAACAGGGGGACACACGCTGTATTAGAAAAAATTGTGTTGTCTTGTGATTAACAAGTGTCAAAAAAAAAAAAAAAAAAAAAAAATTTACTAACTATTGACTACTTAGGTGTCTGGAACCGGGTCGAGTCTTTCGTGCTAACATACCTTTCCTTTCCTTCGATCTTGCTATTCGTAAAAGGGTGTACGGTGGACCCGGCGTATTCGGGAAACTTGCCTTAGGCTTGGTCGTACACACTAAATCAATCAATCAAAAGTAATCGAATTTTTAATGTGTGTTTAATGTTAATGTTAGTATTGATGTTGGTATGGGTATTGATGTGGATATTGGTATTGATGTTGGTATTGGTATTAATGTTCATATTGTGGTATTAATGTTAATGTTGGTTTTAGTATTAAGATTGATATTGGTTAGTTAAAATGGTTTAGAAACACCTTAGAAACCCGACCAAGATGGCACTGGCTGAGGCGATAACGCGACGGGCGGATGGTAGTTGATTCAATTATTGTTATACAACCTATTAATGTTAACTTATTTGTGGTATATAAAGATTAATTTATAATTTATTTCAGAGAATTAAATTTATAGTTAGAATAGTTATTATAAAGGATTAATGCAGATTTTAAATTTAGGCAACTTTTGAGGAACCTGAGACAACTTTCCAGGAACTTAAGCAGTAAATAAACTTTAAATTGTTTTGTCTTGTGCTAAATACTTTACTAAAAATACACTACTAACAAATTTACTAACTATCAACTACTTGGGTGTCTGGAACCGGGTTGATTCTTTGTTATTAATATACCTTTCCTCTCCTTCGGTTTTTTATTTGTAAAGGGTGTACGGAGGGCCCGGTGTTATCCGGGAGTCTTGCTTAGGCTTGGTCGTACATTCTGATCAATCAATCAATCAATCAAATTACAGTTATGCATATATTTATAAAATTTATATCAAATAAAACGTTATTTATAATTGAATTCAATAAGACAAAAAGAAAATCCAAAAAAATAATTTTCATTGGTTTTATATTACAACAAACATAAACGTTACCCAAAATTTTCTCATCACAATGACTAATGCATCAGATAGTAGTTTTTGGCAATTAAATAATGTTAAATAATAATGTTTATTATTCTGTAATGTTAAATAAATTTATATTAGTATATATATGTATGGTATATGATAAAACATCAAATTTTAATAAACCAAAGGGTTCTAATTATGTTACGGTTAAAATATAATTGTAGTCTTACTTTGACAAATTTACAACAACAATGCCGTATATTTTCATTCCGGAATGAAGAGTTTCATTCCGCTGAGAAGAAGGAATAGAAAAATTCTCTTCTTCACCTAGTTGCAGTGTTTACCACTAGAGTAAATATATTAAATATATTTAGTTTTATGAGTTGGCATTAAATAACAATTTTCAATTTTTCGATAATTATCATTTGGAATTATTATACTTTATTCAATAATTTGTCATCACTATTTAATGTTTATTAAAATTCTAAATAATAAATTATATTTTAGAGCTTGGTACCAACTGTTGAAAGTAAAAAAAAAAAATTATTCTGAAGAAGAATTGCTCTTACTTTGGGAAAAATTTCATTCCTATCCGGATAGGAATAACTTTTATTAAAGTAAGACGGCAATAACTAGACAACCCTTTAGTTTATTCAAATTTGATGTTTAAACACCGACCATTATTGAAACCGAATTATTCTTTTACCATATAATTTATTACACAAAACTTAGATAATTGTTGATTTTTATATCTCGTTTTTCTTGTAAATTTAACAGTAACCCATTTATTTTATTTCAAAAATATAGAAACTATTATTTTGTTAATAAATATCATTTATTTATACTTCGCGTCATTGTAAATTTCATTCATTTTTTATAATTTTTATTAAAGGTGTTTTTAACCAACATCAATATAAAATTTTTTTTAACAAAATATTCAATTTTTGGCATTTGTAAAAGTAAGATAGAAGATATTATGGTCTTTTTCATTCAAATCAATATCCGGCAAGGCGTTGTTCATCCATTATGACACCGCAGTAAGCTACGACAAATGTCTATTTATCACAGTTTTTATCACCAAATGTGATATAGCACCACAAAATGACCACCCTGGAATTATTGAACAATTTCGTAAGGGGGGGGGGGGTGGGAGCACCCGTAAATTTCGAGTTTCATATCTTACTCATAAAAATGAATATAATACAATACAATATATAAATAGGTAATAAAATGTACAGGTTTTTTTTTTTTTTTTTTTTTTTTTTTTCATTTTATTTTATTACGACTGAGACTGCGCTCATCTAGCAATTTTTCTTTCAAATACAAATTTTTATATATCTAGTAAAATTCACGTTTGTTGGGGTGTAACCCACTGGTTAGCCCCATAATCAATTAAACCTATTTACTAATATTAGTTTGGTAAGTTCACTAGGTCAAGTGGCCTCGTTCTTTGGAGTCTTCTTTCAACGACAGGGTTATCTATCATATGGCGAATATAGGGGTTTCCATGTTCCTGGAGCCTTATTTCGTGTTTTGCGGCATGCATTTTTATTTCCTCTTTGATGTATTCCATCCGTAGGTCCCTGTGAAGGTCTTCATTTCTTGCGTACCACGGAGCATTGACGATGCTACGAAGAACCTTGTTTTGAAACGTCTGTATCATTTTGGCGTTTGTTTGCTTGGTACATCCCCAGAGTTGTATACCGTAGGTCCATATCGGCTTCAAAATTTGCCGATATAGCAGCAGCTTATTGTGAATTGTAAGCTCAGAGCCTCTACCTATGAGCCAATACATTTTTCTGAACTTTATGTTAAGTTCTTCTTTTTTCTTTTTGACATGCTCTCTCCACTTAAGCTTGGCATCGAGGGTCATGCCAAGGTATTTAGCTGTATTTGCATATGGCACGAGTCGCGAGTTAATTTCTATAGGTAGGTGGTAAGCCTTTTGATAAGTAAAGTTAATATGCGTGGATTTTGTCTCATTAAGTTTGATTCGCCAACGCTTTGTCCAGTTACAAACCGCATTGGTCATCCTCTGGAGTTTGCTCGTTGCATCAGCGACATTATTTCCAACTGCCATAATTGCTGTGTCATCTGCAAAGGTGGCTATGGTTCCTTCATTTGTGGTTGGTATATCCCTTGTATATAGTAAATACAGGATTGGTCCTAAGACACTCCCCTGCGGGACACCGGCAGAGATTTTCTTTAGCTCAGAGTATTCATCCTCATATTTCACTCGAAAGTGTCTATTGGATAAATAAGATCTTAGTATGGCATAGAATTGTCTCGGTAGATCTCTATGCAGCTTGTATTCCAGACCACTGTGCCAGACTTTATCGAATGCTTGCGCGACGTCCAGGAATATGCTTGAGCATACTTTTTTACGTTCTAACGTTCTTTCAATTATGTTGGTGATTCTATGGACCTGTTCAATTGTAGAATGCTTTTCTCTGAATCCAAATTGATGTGGAGGAATTAGTTGTCGGTCCTCAATTATTGGTTTAAGTCTCTTTAGTAATAATTTTTCAAAGAGTTTTGACATGATTGGCAGCAGAGAAATTGGCCTGTATGATTTTTTATCGTTAGGTGGTTTATCAGGTTTTGGTATCATGATTACTTCTGCTACTTTCCATTGATTCGGAACATATTTTAACCGAAAGCTCGCATTGATTATGTGTAGTAGCTTACGAAATCCTTTGTTAGGTAGAGCTTTGATAATTTGGCAAGTAATCAAATCATACCCTGGGGCTTTTTTAACATTCATGTTACTTTTCACTTCTTCTTTTAATTCTTTGAGAGTTACTGGCCGTATTTCAAACTCATCCAGCTTGTGAATAGATATTATATTTTCATTGGCAGTTTGTCTTGGTAGTGGTTGGAAGGTTTCCTGGAGATACTCCGCAAATAGATCAGCCTTCTCTTTGTGGCCTCTTGCCCAGGTTCCATCATCCTTTTTAAGTGGAGGCACTTGCATTTTGGGTCTTTTGAGTCCCTTCGTCGCCTTCCACAGTGAGTAATCAGAATTTTTTTCATCAGTTAGGCTAACTAGATATCTGTTGATTGATTCATTTTTAACTTCTTTAAGAAGGGATTTGAGGCTGTTACATAAATTGTTAAGAATTGTTTTGTTCTCCGGTGTTCGATTAATTTGCCAGGTTTTACGAGCTCGTCGTTTTTCTCTTACCAACTCTCTAACTTCCATTGGGTAGGATATGTTAAGCGTCTTCTTATTTTGTAAAATGGGAGTGCTTGCCAATGCAGCATAGTGAATTATTTCATTGAGTTGCTCCAATTCGTCTTCCAACTGTCGAGAATTTCTTATCGGTACCTGGAGATTGATTTTGTCCTCCATTATTTCACGAAAGAGATCCCAGTTTGTTTTTGAATTTGTTAATCTGGGTGCACTTTCCCTTTGAATTACAGTTTCACTGACTGTCATGATAACCGGTGAGTGATCCGATACTAGAGAATTGCTGTTTTCAATGTGAATATAGTTCTGAGATATACCTCTTGCTACATAAAAGTCGATTAGGTCCGGTATCTTAGCTTCGTCACTGGGCCAATATGTTGGGGAACCACCAGAGTAAAATTCACATTTTGATGTCTGGGCTGCTTGAAACAATTCTTTACCCTTTGACGTCGTAAGTCTAGATCCCCAATAGGTGTTTTTTGCATTAAAGTCTCCTCCAATAATAAAATCACGTCCTAATGATTTAAATAGTTTAATGTAGTCCTCCCTTTTCAAGTTATGCCGGGGAGGACAGTATATTGCGGAGACAGTAAGCTGTCTGTGTTTAATGTGAATCCTAACAGTGGTGACTTGCATTGTTTCTTCTTCGATTTCTGTTTCTACATGGTGTTTTATATTTTCTTTTATTAGTAATGCTGAACCACCTCTTGCTCTTTCTGCTGGATGAATGGAATGATATAAGTTATAACCCCGGATTTTAACAAACGAAGATTTAACAAAATGGCTTTCGGATATTAGAAAAATGTCGATTTTTTCTGTATTTAAAAATATTTCTATTTCTGGAATATGTTGCATAAGTCCATTCGCATTCCAGATTGCTATTCTGAAAGTTGTGTTCTTACTTAACATTTTTTATCGGATTGCGTTGTGGGAGTTGCATTTTCTTCAGTTGATCAAATATCATGTTGTTCAGGTTACTTTGGTCATCTAGCCGCTTTGTAATAGCTTCGATGCTGTTCATAATGTTTTCCATAATTCGATTATTTTCAGAGCCCATATATTTGGTTGAACCCGAGCCTTTCACTACCTGAGCAAATGTTCTTCTTTGCCCTGCGTTGCTTGGTTGTGGATTTTGATCCATCTGATTTGATGGTTGAATCCTTCGAATTTCATGATTTTGCGATTGATTTCGTGATTTATCTCTTAATTTTTGTAGGTGTTTAGCAACCTCACAGCCCCGATAATTGGCCGGATGTTGGCCTTTACAATTTATACACTTAGCTGGTACATCTCTCCCTATTGTACATGCCTGGGTAAAATGTTTACCTGAGCATTTTACACATCTCGGATCCCGGCTGCAATATTTTTGGGTGTGATTAAATCCCTGACATTTCTTGCATTGTGGTATGCGTGTAGTGGTTCTCCTCATTGGTTCAATTTTTACCTTCATGTGAAGAATTGCTTTTATACCATAAATATTTTGAACATTTTCTGAGTTATCAAATACTAGCATAAAAAGAGGGAGTCCCCTTTTATTGAAAGTTGGGTTTCCTTCTTGGTTTTCTATTCTCTCTTTTTTAATCATATTCACAGCATCTAGTATTTTAAGACCTTTATTTTTTAAGTCTTCCATTATTTCTTCGCTTGAGCAAGTGTGATGCAAACCTCTTGCCATAACTTTTATCGGACGAGCCTGTTTGTCCTCATAGGTAAACCACTGATACTTTTCAGCATTCAGCTTCATAGATAATGTTCTGTAGGTTTCTGAGTCCAGAGTATTAATTTTCCAAACGTCATTGTTTAGCGCTGTTACCTTATATTCTTTGTCAGTAACCGATTTCATCAGTGACTGAATTATTGGGTAACTGGTTACTCCCACGATACTTATTGGTGGGGGGGTTTTTTCTTTCGGTTGCACCAGTTTTGGTGCAATGTTCTTGGTAGATTTACTACCTTTCGGTTGATTGGCCTCAGGTTGGACAACTTCCGGTTCGGTACTTGTAGTTCCACTAACATTTAGTTGTTCAACCTCAGGTGACGATTCAGCTTTTCTTTTCTTACCCTTCCTGGAATGTTTTTTTTTCTTCTTTAGGATCCAGTTCGTCTCCCTTTCTAATTCATCCTCATCAGTGAGATAGTTGACTTTCTTTGGTTCAATACTCTCTAATTCGCTTTGTTCTTTAGCATCCCGATTCATTTTTAGAAGTTCATTTTCTCGCTTTAGATACTCAATTTCTTCGCTTAGCTTGGCAAATGATTGCTCCATCTTCTGTAGCCTCTCAAAGAGATCCATATTTTCCTTTTCTAGGTCAACAGTTCTTTCACTGAATTTTACTGCTCGCATTGTAAAATTTCCGCTGGCATCACTTCTTTCATGGAGTGTTTGGCCCTCCTCAAAATCCATAGGGCCAGCCTTCGAAGAGGATGGATCCCCCCCGGATGTACTGTCCAGTCGACTGACTGGAGTACCACTTGGGGTAATAACTTTCTCGGACTTATGCATTGCATAGAGTCTTGCTGGTGATCGTGGCACTATGGAACTTCTTCCAAATGGATTTACAGAACTTATCACCTCTGAAGTATTGCGGTCATTGGATAACGACGACTGGGAGCCCGCTTGCTCACCCCTCAAAGTCGCCGGCACTGGGTATCCGTTTCCCTGCGCCGTAAGGTTTTCTCCATTAGAGTCCCCCATATTGGTTATTATATTCAGGGAACCACCCCTAGCTAGTTTTGGTCCACGAATGGTATTTTATTTCCCATTTACCCTCCGACAAGTCGGTTAGGGTTACCCCCTATCCGCCACCTGGGGACGCGCCCGATGGGAGACTAGCAGCTCCACACGAATGTACAGGTAAAAACAAGATTATAAAATGGTGTTGATACTGTTGTTTACTTAAATATCAAGCCTTTGCAAATAAATTCAAATACGATTTGAAAAATGACAAAAAAATAAGTAAAATTAACTAATAAAAATTGAGCTGATAATAAATAGTAAGAAAATTTGTGTACCTAATGAATTATAAGACATTTGCTTCTTGGATGATTTCACAACTGCTACTTGTACTTCCAATTGGATTGTATGCATAATGGAGCCTAAAAATATCATTGAGTGAATGTACTCGATAAACATCAGAATCTGCCGATTTACATAAGTTTATTTGTCCATTATTACACCACAAATATTTCTAAGGCCTGTATTACATTATCACTTTTGCATGACATAGAAAAGTATTAATATTTTTCAGACATAAAACTACGATAAGAAAAATACTACAAATCATTTTGCTGTATTACATTACAAGTAACATTTTTCGTCATATTAAACCAAAAATGGATTGAAAATTTAATAACAAAAGCATAACTTAAAAAAGAATGCGTTTAATTTTGTAAAATTACGTACATAATGTACGAGAATTTTAATTTTACAACGTAATAATTAACTATAAATGATAAGAAATAATTAAAATTCACTTATTTTCAATTTTTCGTTCGTAATACTCCAGTCGACTTTTTTCGCTATTTTGAGCCGCTGTCAAAACAAATACATATTATTGTATTTAGCTTCATGAAGCTAAATATCATTAGAAAAATACTTCATCAGAAAAATACTATTATATATCATCCCCATTACACTATGGTTGAAGTTTTTATATGACGAATAAAAGTGATAATGTAATACAGGCCTAATTGTATGTTGTTTTATTTTCATGGCTTCACGATATAACTGAGAATGGAAAACTGTCAATCGGTGCATAATGAAAATGCCATGCTCAGGATGGTTTTGCGGCAACATTACCTACATCCAAATCCTTAGTGAAAAGCGATTTATTTTTCTACATCTATAACAAAATGCTATTCTTAATATTATCAATTATAGTGAATTTGAAATCGTGAAACAAATGATTTAGATATATTTTCTTTTGATAAAACAGGGGTGACATGTTCTACCATCACTTTCGATTCGTTTTCGATTGTGTTTTGTCTATTGTAACAAGAAAAAAATTGTACTCTATTCCGTTTTTCCAATTATGCTTTTTCTAAAGCTATCTCAGCTTCTCCTCAAATAAAACAATATTCTATTTCTACTTTCATTCATCACTCTTTATCACAAAAAATTTTGTTTGCGATATTTTATCGATATGAAGAAAAGGAAAAGTATACAGAAGGCTGAGATCACAATATAAAAATTGTAATGAAAGAAGAAAATAGCGTACAATTTTGTCCTTGTTACAAGAGACAAAACACAATCGAAAACGAATCGAAAGTGATGGTAGAACGTAGAACATGTCACCCCAGTGCTCGTGTTTTTGGGAATCGCATGAATGTTCACTATGTCATCATAATTAATTTCCACTTCTATTTTTTTAACTGTGTTAATAATCACCTAAACAGTATCATCATGTTGACTGAGTAGAGATGAAAGCATGGTTTTCAGGTTATCAAGAGTTGATAACTTTTTTTCATACGTTTCAGCAAGTATGTTATGATTAACATCGGATAAATTAGGTAAATTATACATTCCGGCGGAATCATAAGAATCACCTTCTTTATCAATTATTGCGATGGAATTATTGGAGCGTTTCCAAATTCCATCCAGTAGTTACTCGGAAATGTTTGAACATATTTTTTTTCATTTTCTTACACTAATAATGAGGAAAAGCGGTACAAACAAAATAGGGCATCCAATTAATAATAATCCATTAATTGTAATAACGTTAGATATATGTACTTATTATTTATCACTATTATCGCACTTTTACAATATCGTTATTTACTTAGTTTTCGTAATTTAAATCAAATTTAAGTTTATCACACCACATCCGCCAAATCACAACACTTCACACTTCAATCACAAAATCACGATGCTTATTGTCACACTCAATAATACAACAACACTTATTTGAGCAATTCTGGAATATTTGTATGCGGGCTCATATTTTTATTTTATTTCATATTACATATTTAATTCTTTAGTTTTGGTGATTTAGGAATTCAATACAATTAATCAATGTGTTCAATGTTTAAGGGTTTTTTCCATTTGGTTTCTTTTATTAAAGAAGCTTGCACTTGATTAGCTTAACTTAAAATTAAGCATTAAACTGAAACTTATAAAAGAAATTTCGGATTTTCACCGTTCATCATTATAAAATAATTTAATTTATCTTTTTATCACACACACTATTCTCGATTACCACCAAATATTATTTTCGTATCTGTTTATTTTTTTATGAAGTAGATATGCACTTTTATGGCTAAAATTAAGCATTAAAGAACCGAAACTTATAAAAGAAATTCCGGATTTTCACCGCTCATCATTATAAAGTAATTTAATTTATCTTTTTATTACACAGACTATTCTCGATTATCACCAAATATTATTTCCGTATCTGTTTATTTTTTTATGAAGTAGATATGCACTTTTATGGCTTGCAAACGGTGTGCGGGAAGCCGAAAAAAGTTGGTCAAAAAGGCCGAAAAAAACTAGCGTCATATATAAATACAGCATGCACTACAGTGTCATAATCCATTAAACAGAAAATCGCAACTGATCATTTAACAAAGAAATCACGAAACAACGCGACTTTTTTAATTTTAATTGAAAATATAATTTCGGCGGCCAATTTAAAAAGGAAGAAATTAAAGATGATACAACTTTTATACTTTTTTCTTAATCTGTATTCCTTTATCTACAAAATGAATCCTATATCAATATTTTGCGATAACTAGTTTTTGGTTTACAACCAAAAGTACACTAACAGAAATTAGACAGGTTAGAACAGCTGGAAATATACAAAAACAATACCAAAACCAAGAAAAATTACGACTTAATTGTATCCATACTTAAAAACAAAGGAGGTGCCAAACAACAGCACACAGCAACAGTATACAAACATCTTCAAAATAAATTATGTAATAGTAGTAATAAAGAAACCGAAGGAGAAATTATCCTCGAAATCGATATTTCTAAAAAAATTAAAAAATTGTCACAATAAGGAAGAAATTAAAACTACATTATAAAATTAAAAATAAAAAGCTTTTCATTTAAATATATAAAGTGACAAAAGAACATAAAAAATAAAGTGAAAATCGGTTTGTGAAATCTGGTGAAATATGGATAGACGTTTTAAACTCAATTGCTTTTGTTACGTGTGTGGAAAATTTAAAATTGTGACCAATCGCTGCAAAATAAGTGATGAAACCGCTGATTTATATCGACTATACTTTTCCCAAAATGTTCCTAGTGGTCTAAATTGGACGCCGTCTATTGTTTACACGGCAAGCATTTTCCATCTGCATAAATGGCAAAATACTGAAACCACAATGTCATTTGGTGTTCCGATGATATGGATAGATCCATAAGTACATGATCCAATTCAATGTTATGGGTTCGTGAATTATATTCTCGGTACAAACAGAAAACAAAATTGTATTTGACATACAATGCAACGACATATGCTCAATTACCGCTGCCGCATTCAAATGAAATTCCTGTTTCGGAAAGATCAAACCCAACTAAAGAATATTTAACACCAACATTTGAATCTGATGAAACCGGAGAAACACCTGTATCAATGTATCAATGTATCAACCATCAAATGTCACTGCGCCATGCAATCACATCGAAATCTCGCAAAATCGTTTGGATATTATCATACGACACCTGAAACTATCGCAGCGTCAATCCATTCCTTCGTCATAGAATTTAAAACAAGTGAGCATTTTGGCTCCAAATGTTCATAATATGGAGCAATAAATTGTCATCATCATTTAACGAATTTTTTCAAATCAATTGAGAATAATTCACTCGCTGTTTGCACTGATATACGTGGTTTGGCACCATGCATATAATTCCGAAGATTGGCGATTGTCTATCGATTCCTACAAAAAACCGTTTGAAGGCAGTTCTCGTCCACGCTACCAATTTAAAAATTTTTAGGCACTTTTCTTTCACCTTTCCGTACACAGTGACCTTGAGTTAGTATTGTTTCAAGCAAAATAGGCGAAGTATTTTGATTTTCGGCATTGTATGTTAGTGTATTTTTGGTTGTAAACCAAAAACTAGTTATCGCAAAATATTGATATAGGGTTCATTTTGTAAATAAAGGAATAGAGATTAAGAAAAAAGTATAAAAGTTGTATCATCTTTAATTTCTTGCTTTTTAAATTGGCCGCCGAAATTATATTTTCAATTAAAATTAAAAAAGTCGCGTTGTTTCGTGATTTCTTTGTTAAATGATCATCATATACTGTAGAGCATGCTGTATTTATATATGACGCTAGTTTTTTTCGGCATTTTAGACCAACTTTTTTCGGCTTCCCGCACACCGTGTGCACTTGATTAGCTTAACTTAAAATTAAGCATTAAGAACCGAAACTTATCATATAAAAAAAAATTCGGATTTTCATCGTTCATCATTATAAAGTAATTTAATTTATCTTTTTATTACACAGACTATTCTCGATTATCACCAAATATTATTTTCGTATCTGTTTATTTTTTTAAGAAGTAGATAAACACTTTTATGGCTATCGGACTATCGGTTAATAAAGATAACATATTTTTTTTTTTTAATTTTTAAACAAACCAAAACCAAAACCATCGCTATTCTGTCGTGCATTTTTGTAGTTTTGAGTAATTTCAATTTTTCTATTTTTGTTTGGCATGCCTTAATAGGAAATCTGTATACGGATTCCGTGCAAATTTAGTATGAACAATTAATATGTACTAACATAAAAGATATATTGTGCTTTTGAAAACCCTCTACATGCCAGTAGCTAATTTTTATTTGAAAATTCTTAGAAGTTATTCAAAATAATCGTTGAAGGGATAAAACAACTGACAAAAACTGTAGTTTAGTTAATTTTACTAACTCGGGGTCTACACTATGCAAAATTGCTGAGATTTTCTCTCATGAAATTTTATGTATGTGTGTGTTTTTTCAATGTATTGATAAATATTTGTTAAAAAATTATCATAACTGGGCATTTTTCTCTCATGATAATTTCATGATAATTTTTTGTTTTTACCAGTTCAACATCTATGTTTAATTCTTTTGCAATTTTTTGGAACGCATCATTTTTTAAATCAGTTCTTTTAAATTGTTTACTGGTTATTTTCCATAAACATTCATTAATTCTCAACATATGAATTCATTTTATAGTATTTTCAGTATTAATAAATGCCATTGCGAAATATTTTTTTTATGCAGCTATAAACATACGTCTCAACAATTGGAAAAAAATGAAAAACATAACCTTAAAAGCGCATTTTAATTTGACATTTCGTACAAATTTCATGATAATTTTTTCGTGAAATAGCCTCCTGATAATTTGCTGAGAATGTCAAAATTTGTATAATATACTTACACATACATTGATAAATTTAATATCATGAGAGAAAATCTCAGCAATTTTGCATAGTGTAGAGGTAGACCCCGAGTAAACTGCACGGAATCCCTATACTGTATTTGAATTTTTTAAAAAGCAGAAAAATAGGTATTTGTTTGCAGAATCCAAATATGCCCCTAACGCATTTTTCAACTTTTGGCGTTTGTGACTTTTTTGTTATCGCTATAGGGCCAAAACCAAACAGAAAATAAGACAAAAAACTCAACAAAACCCCAAACTATAAAACTGTTGTGCAAGTACACATATTGCACATATTAATAAGAAATTGTATTATATAAGAACACACAGAAATAATTATACAAAACAAAATTAATGTAGGTCATCAAATTTTGTTTACATTCCAAACAAAAAAACGTTACGTAGCAAAAATAAAAAATTAATAATAAAAATAAAACTAATCATATGGTGTAATACTCTTGCAAACATTTAGGCTAAGTAAAGAAAATGAGTATTCGGCAAACATTCAAGCAAACAAAATTAAAATGATTAAGTGAACATTCAAGCAAACAAAATTAAAATGATTAAATGAACATTCAAGCGAACAAAAATCAGAATAATTATAAACGAATAATGTCAATGAACGTAAAAGTGTCGATACAAAAATTAAGAAATACAATAAACAAAAAATTGTGTCAAAATATGAAATTAAATGTAAGTGCAAAATCATCAAATAGCAAAAAGTTATTAACACCAGAATTGTTGGTGGAAATTTATATATGCAAAATAGTATAAAAACCAAAAAACTAAAATGAATAAAATCAATCGTAGAATCGTATTTTATAACTGAAGAAGTTAATTTAAATTTAAAATTATTCTTTTTTTATTAAAACACCTGGGAGATCAACCAAGCAAACACTGTAAGTATTTCTACAACTAACATAAACGGCACAGGCCCAATGACGGTAGCGGTTAGCCTCGCATGACGAGGGGGAAGTACATAAGGGTTATACTCAGACCTTCCCGTCCAATATTCGTCCTCTTGGGTATCCTCACTAAATAATAACACTCGTGCAGAAATGCACTACTCCACAACACATAATGAATTCAATAATTAGAATCATAAAATTTACAAATGAATAATTAGTACGGTCAGGTAGATTATAGAAAAATTAACAAAAATACAGATCAGGTCAAATCAGTCTACAAATAAATATTAACAAAGTAGTTCCCGTAAACTTCATATATTTATGGTTGTTGTCGCGTAGGAATATATTCAGTTATATTCCTATATATACAAGTATGTATAATGTATACCAGACAACACAACCATAACAAAACGAACGATATTTATAGAGTCAAACACACAATAGACTCGCAAATTATTCGGAATTTGTTTCAAAAAATAAATATTACATCTAAGATCTAATATATAAAAATCTCGTGTCACGGTGTTTGTGGTCGCACTACTCTGAAACGGCTCGACCGATTTTTATGAAATTTTTTATGTATATTTGGTAGGTATGAGCATAGGTCGTAAAGTATATTTCATACCGCTAGGTGATTAGGGTGTCCCCCTTATCCCCAAATTTTTTTTATATATCTAACAAAATTTTTTTTTCGTATTTTTTTTTGATTTGGCATCACCTCCTACCCCGCACTCTCTCATTTTTTTAATCGCGATTTTAGTATTTTTGTATGAACAATATCCAAATAATTTAACTGTAGTTCGTATTTCAAACATAACGAAGTAATTTATGTTGTTGTATGGCAGTATGCGCCGCGTCCGCCTCATCGAACTTTCATCCACACCACATATGCGCAAGTCATTCACGAAAAGCGTTGCATCGTTTTGACTTTTCATTCTGCATTTGTTATGTATCACAAATTCACAACGCAGTGTGTGCAAAATTTTGTTCGATTTATTTTTATTTATAAGAAATATAACGTGTTTTATGATTGTAAAAAGGTAAATACTAAAACAACAAATTACATTATCGGTATACCGTTTTTCATCAGTAAGTACAACAATGTTGTCTATTTGTGTGTGTGTGTGTATTATAGTGAACAATACCAGCAAGACGCAAAGGGGCCCATTTGGGTCGTCGAACGAATAAAGTAACAAACATGCGAAATAATAGAGCAGAAAGAACAAACGAACAAATCCAACAAGATAACGAAAATGTGCGTGTGAGCATGTCGCAATTGCGTAGATCTCAATCACAAGAGACACGAGCTGAACGAAATCAACAACGACAATTGGAACGGAGACAAGCGCGCCGGTTCGTAGTTAACACACGCAGAGCAAATGACCGACAACGCCAACAAGTACATCGAGCATTTACATCCGCTTCATTCCTTCGTCTCGCATTCGAGTACGAGCCAGATATTCAATATTCCACACATCCGAAAGTGCTGATTGGTGCTATGGACAAAGAATGTCCCCATTGTCATGCGCTCAAATTCAAACATGAGTCAGCCGGGATGTGTTGCGCATCAGGAAAAGTGCAACTACCAGAAATTGAGACACCACCAGAACCATTGAACGGCTTGCTCATCGGCACGGATCCAGATTCAAACCTGTTCCTTAAGTCCATTCGCACATTCAATTCCTGCTTTCATATGACTTCGTTCGGAGCAACAGAAATAGTTCACAAATGGCAAATGGTCAAAAATTCAATTCAACGTTCAAAATCAAAGGCCAAGTGTACCACAAAGTAGGCTCATTGCTGCCAATGCCAACCGAACCACATAAATTTTTACAAATCTACTTCATGGGCGGTGAGGACATCAATCGTGTGGATGCACGTTGCGGCTACAATAACCTTAATTCGCCTAATGCCAGGCGCAGTTGGAGAGTACGTGCGTCGATTCAATGCGCCTGTTGTTAACGACGTTGCTGGAATCATGATTGGCGACCGCACATCGACACGAGAAATCGTGATTCGAAGAAGAACCAATAATCTGGAGTTCATCGCCGACACACACCGTTCATACGACGCTCTCCAATATCCGCTAATTTTCTGGAAGGGACAAGACGGATATTGCATAAACATTAAACAACGAGATCCCGCCACAGGTAATTCATTCATTAGGAATATCATTATTCATTTGGAATTAATATTTATGAATATGTTGTTACAGGAGCCGAAACAAACAAGAAAGTGAGCTCGATGGATTTTTACGCGTATCGTATGATGATTCGACGTGGTTAGGACAACGTCATTCTGCGATGTCATGAGCTGTGCCAACAATTCATGGTCGATATGTACGCGAAGGTAGAGAGCGAACGACTGCGATTCCTACGACATAATCAACAGAAGCTGCGTGCGGAAGAATACATTCACTTGCGAGACGCTATCATGAGTGACACCGACATCGCCGAAATTGGTAACTCTATCATTCTACCATCATCGTACGTAGGCAGTCCACGTCATATGCAAGAATACATACAGGATGCTATGACTTTCGTGCGCGAGTACGGACGACCGTGTTTATTTATCACGTTTACATGTAATCCAAAGTGGCAGGAGATTACATCTTTACTATTGCCAGGCCAAAATGCAATACATCGTCATGACATTACTGCACGTGTATTCAAACAAAAATCGAAGTCTTTAATGAGCTTCATTACCAAATTACACGTATTTGGTCCCACACGTTGCTGGATGTATTCGGCTGAATGGCAAAAGCGAGGATTACCTCATGCACACTTTTTGATTTGGTTAGTCGACAAAATACGCCCTGAGGAAATCGATAGTGTAATTTCCGCGGAAATTCCAGATCCATCTACTGATCAACTACTGTTCGATATTGTTACCACAAACATGATTCATGGCCCATGCGGTGATCTGAATCGTTTATCGCCTTGCATGGCAGATGAAAAATGTACAAAGCGTTTTCCTAAAGATTTCACCAACGACACAATCACAAATGTCGACGGATATCCAATATATCGTCGAAGAAATACTGATAATGGCGGACAGTCATTTACGCCAAATATCAACAACGCAGACATTGACATTGACAATCGTTGGGTGGTACCATATTCGCCTCTGCTAAGCAAAACATTCAATGCTCATATTAATGTTGAGTTCTGCAGTTCGGTGAAGAGCATCAAATACATTTGCAAGTATGTGAATAAAGGCAGTGATATGGCTGTGTTTCAAATTCAAAATACCGATGTGAATGCTCCTCGATTGAATGACAACGGCGAAATAATGCGCTACCAAATTGGCCGATACATCAGCTCCAATGAAACTGTCTGGCGTATCTTTGGTTTTCAAATTCATGAACGGGACCCAGCAGTTATACATTTAGCCGTACATCTTGAAAACGGCCAGCGCGTATTTTTCACCAACGAGACAGCAATTGAGCGTGCCATAAATCCACCAAAAACTACACGCACGGAATTTTTCGAATAGTGTAATCGTGCGGATACTTTCGGTGCCTTTGCACGAACACTACTCTATTCCGAAGTACCACGCTATTTCACATAGAATCAAACAAAAAATGGAGGGCCGCGCAAGCAACTCCAAGACAGATTGAGTGCTTCCATCTGCAACTGTTGTTGGTTAATGTCACCGGCCCATTGTCATTTCAAGATATACGCAAAGTGAATGGACAACAGTATCCAACATATAAAGATGCATGCCTTGCACTCGGCTTGCTCGAAGACGACAATCACTGGGATGATATGCTTGCTGAAGCAGCATTGAGCTGTACAGCAACACAAATTCGTCTACTATTCGCTATAATGTTGACTACATGTTTCCCGGAACGAGCAGATACGTTGTGGGATAAGCACAAATGTTCAATGACTGACGATATATTGCATCGAATTCGTATACTGTGCAACGATTTAACGATTACATTCAGCGACGCTATGTACAATGAAGCATTGATTGCTATCGAGGATCTTTGCATTTTCATTGCCAATTTACCACTCAGTCATTTCGGTATGAGTTCGCCAAATCGAAGTGCATCTAATTTAATGTACACCGAAATGAATCGTGAACTACAGTACGATACTGCAGAAATGGCAGCTATTGTTACTCGCAATGTCCCACTACTGACTCATGAACAAAAAATCATTTACGATCGCATTATGCTGGCTGTTTCGGCGGGACAAGGTGGATTCTTTTTATTGGATGCACCCGGTGGAACTGGCAAAACATTTCTCATCAAATAATGGCATCGCATTGGCCGTTGCATCATCTGGCATTGCGGCAACTTTATTGAATGGAGGCAGAACAGCTCATTCAGCATTTAAGCTGCCACTGAATATTCAAAATAACCTATAAAAAAACAATCGTCCAAGGCCACAGTGCTAAAACAATGCAAAATTATCATCTGGGATGAATGCACTATGGCACACAAACATTATCTGGAGGCGTTGAACAGAACACTCAAAGATATAAATCACAACGACAAACTATTCGGCGGCACTCTGTTATTCCTTTCAGGTGATTTCAGAAAAACACTTACCGTCATTCCACGTTCAACGTATACGCTGATGAGATCAACGCTTCCTTGAAATCATCGCCACTGTGGCGTAATGTTGAAAAAGTTCAGCTACAAATAAACATGCGCGTCCAAATGTTACAAGATCCATCCGCTGACACATTCTCGAACCAATTGTTAGATATCGGCGATGGAAAAGTTGTTATTTATTAAAATACTGGATGCATAAAATTTCCCACTAATTTCTGCACAATCGTTGATTCGCAAAATGCTCTCATTGACCGCATATTTCCCGATGTACGCACACAATACATAAATCATGCGTGGCTGGCAGAAAGAGCCATTTTGGCAGCAAAAAATGTGAACGTCCACGATTTAAACTGCAAGATACAGCAGTCGTTGCCAGGCGACTTGGTATCATACAAATCGATCGATACAGTTTGCGATGCCAACGAAGCTGTAAATTATCCAACAGAGTTTCTGAACTCACTGGATTTGCCAGGCATGCCACCACACCTTCTACGACTAAAAGTTGGATCTCCGGTTATTTTACTTCGGAATTTGAATCCACCATTTTGAATGGCAAATTCCGAGCCGAAAATGTTTTGCTGCCACGAATTCCAATGATTCCCACAGACATGCCAATTGAATTCAAACGCGTTCAATTTCCTATTAGATTGGCATTCGCAATGACAATCAATAAGTCGCAAGGCCAAACGATGTCTGTTTGCGGCTTAGATTTGTGCACACCATGTTTTTCACACGGACAATTATACGTGGCATGTTCTCGCGTGGGCAAACCATCGAGCTTATTTGTGTTGGCTAAAGACGGACTGACAAAAAATATCGTACACTCAATTGCTCTTCGAAATTAATATTGATTTTCTTTATTTCATTTTCCTACTTTAGAATAAAAAATATGTTACTTTTTTTCACTTTACATTTAACTTTTAAGAGATCAAACAATGAATATGTCCGTTACGTTAATGAAATACATTGAATTGAGAAAATGAATGATTGGTGTTTTTTTGTTTTTATCGGCGTTCATCGTCTATGCGCTCCATTCCTCTTTCTATCATAGATGATAGATCCCATCCCCACACACTTATAATAAATTCGTTATTTTTTATTTAACAACCAAAATATTCACTAGAAATAATTTATATCGCAGAACAACGTTTGCCGGGTCAGCTAGTCTCTTAATAAAATGTATATAAATGTTATCAAAATGTTATTAAAAATGTTACCTATCTAGAATGGTGGTGATTAAGATAATCGAAATTTACTTAGATATAAATTTTATGTTCCAGTTTTCAGAGATAATTCAAAGATTGCCATTGCACATTAACCAAATAAGCGATATTTGATCAGAAATTTATGGTTTAAGTAAAATTTTGACGGCATTTTCACATGCAAAACATTTCGATTTCGTGTTTTTGAAAAAGTTCGAGTTCGTAAAAGCCATCAAAATATTAAATTACAAAATTTCATATATCGAAATTCGGTCGACCTAATAATGTTAAAAAGGTATTTTCTTTAAAGCAAATTATGTAATTTTAACAAACTTTAAGAAAATAATAATATTTTTTTACTTCTCAATCCCCGACTTAATCGATGTTACTTTCAAGAAAACGTGTCTAGCTTTACATTTTTATTTTTTATTTTTTAAAAACAGTAAATGTTTAGGATTTTGAAATGCTATAATTAGCATTTAGAAATTAATTAGTTTATGCATAATTATCAATTATTCGAACTAAGATAATATAAACTTATTGTCAATTTTCTGGATTAGATAAGTTAGGTATGGATGTCTGCCCTACAATTAGCAAAAAAAAAATTCATTCGAAAATTCGTTAGTGCGAAGTCCTTAAAATGGACCCTTCAGAAATAAGCAACGAATTAGAAGATAAACATTAAAATTGACGCCAAAACAAAAGGCAGAAGTAAGGCATGTGAGTTATTTGGAGAGAAAATCACCGAAACAAATAAAATCATACCAAAGTTTGTAGCATTTCGCTCATGCATTGCTGTAATAAAATACAAAGCAAACACAATGATCAACCTAATAAGTCATATCTGCGTAAAGCAAAATTATTCCTCGGCCAACGAAGCCTTTGATCAGCCTTTGGTAATGGCTTAAGTTAAATTTGGCCAAACCTAAACGAATACATTGTGCCAGTTACTGCTGCACATTTTTGATTTAAATTAATCAGAAAGAATATAAAATAACTCAAATTATTAATTAAAACAATAATTTAACAAACTAAATCGAAAAATATCATTTAAGACAAAATGCGTTGCTGGGAACGACAGAAATGAAAAATGCTCATTTTAAATATGCTGATTTACCTAAATGTTCATAAATGAAAAATCTGTTTCTATTAAAACGTCTCAGGACCCCATTTTCAATACCTGTTTGAGATACAGTGCGTCAAAGAAAACAAACTGAACAACTTTGATGTATAGATTGCCCACATGTAGTCCAAGTTGAATAAATTGCTATTACCTTCATTTTAGAGTATCATATCCTACCGATACATATTGAGACATAAATGCATATTTGTAATTATTATGTATAAATTAATAAGCGGCTTTTGCAAGGCCAAGGTTCAACTCTCACACCCACACATGACAACAGTCCTTCCTGATCAACACTATGCAACATCAGCTTGTTGGATTTTCAAGATATTTGAAATTTAACAATGGACTTATGTAGATGACAGAAAGCACGGCCGACATCGGTAGGAGATTACAAGTATTTAAATCTAATGTCACTCACTACCTTAAATATGTAGTTCACACTGCGATCAGTATTTCTCCATCACAGATCATATTAAAGAGTATCGGCGTCAGAGCATCTTCTTGTTGAATACCGGAGCTAATTGCAAAAAATTCTCGATAGCTTGTTCTCAATTTTACAAATATTTGTTCTAATTTTAGTTTTATCCAAAAATTTAACATTTGGCAATAAATAAAATCATTGAATGCAATATTGTCAAAGTACGGTACAGTAGACATAACCTAGTAGCCTTTTTTTAACAGCTGCATTCGCTTTTAGCAAGAACTTTGTGCGGGTGGTTAGAACCAATTCATCAAAAGTTTCGTGAGAATAATATGAGCTGGCGTCATTGCGAATTAATTTGATTGCTCAGGCTTCCTGAGGCTTTATACTTCTTGAGGATATTCCAAAAGCACCAACGGAGAATATTGTATATACGCAAGATGAGCTTCAGCTCATTTTGATCGCCAAATTAAAGACTAGTTTGATGATAATTACAACAAGCAAGCAATTATTATAATCGATATGGGATAGAACGAACGAAATAAAAAAATTAATCTCGGAAGAGTCTTCAATATGCCAGTATGATATCAACAAAATAAAGGTGATAGTAAATCCTGCAACTTAAACTAAAGACGGTTGATTTTCGTTAAATAGTTAGCTAGTATTAAGTAAAATATAAATCTAGGTATCACCTCGAATAACTTCTCTTTGACACAGTTTGCTCAAAATTAATCAAGGAAACATCCCTTAAAATATTTGCAGCGAAGTACTGTGAATTTTGTGGCATGTTTTTGCTTACTGACGTTGGATTATTAAACCATGTCAAATTTAAAAAAAAAAATAGAATTTCGGATGCCTTCTACGTGTAGTACACCAAATGGCTACGTGAAAGCTGAGAAGAGCACTCTCCTAGGAATTGTTAGTTTTGCGTTATTCTATAATAAATTTGAAAATGATCTGGAACTGCCCGTTAGTCCGAGACCCAATTGGTTTCGTAAATATATTTTCTGTAATGACGTTCCCAGAAATTCATTAAGAAGGGGAGGGGTTAAAGGAAAAGCAAAAAATAAATTTAGGCACCAATAAATTTGTTAGTTAATTTCTACCGTGGAAGTTACAATTTAAAATCTAGCCGTCGTGGCTGTTGGGCTAATCCGTCTAAGACCTCTTCAATTGAAATGTTGAAATTTCGATGAATGTACATCATCGCTAAACCATTAAGTCTTTCTTCACTTACGTGTTACGTAAAAGGTCCTACACACGATCCAAATTGGTATTTCGGTTCAACCAAATTTATGTTGCCTACATAAAATCCAATTTGGTTGGTATGTTGGGTACATACGATTCAATTTGTTTGGTGCGATTTTGACGTTTGTTTGAAAAACAAAACACTACGTCAACACATGAGCCGTTTATTTTGAAAGTGGAATAAGTCATGTTTTCATAATATTGAGATATTTAAACATTTTTGTTTTCATGTTATGAAAAAAATCAATACAATTTTTGTTTAAAGTGTTTGCATTTATGATATTTCTATACTAACTACTTTTAGCTAAAATGATAAATTTCATAATAAGGCTTGGTAGAATACGAATTTTTTGTATTTCAAATGACTTATTCCACTTTCAAAATTTTTTAAAAATAAAAATGACTTATACCATCATTTCATATTGATTTTATTCATTAAAGAGACATTTATATTATAATTGATATCCAGCTATTACAAAGAGAAAGTTATAATGAATTTGATAGGTTTGAATTTCATTTTACTCCTCACCAAGTTGATCCGACATTTTTAAGTTTTGAAAATACCCATGATGAACAGGTGGAATATTTATTATGGGAGCAAATCCATCATGGTTTTATATTTCGCGATTGTGACCGGTCGCCAAGGCTGGGCAAATCACATTACACTGAGTAATTAAAATACTTTTACAAATTACAGCAAACTCAGTAATTAAAATACAAATTACAATTACTTTACATTTGTAAATAAGTTGAAAAATTTGATTTCACGAAGTTCGTTTAGTGAAAAACAATCATTAAAATAACGATCATTAACATAAGGTTTTATACTGATGACTTTAAAACCAAATCTTAATAAACTTTGTAAAAATGTGAGCAATAAATTACAAAAACTGATGTAATTAAAATACAAATTATAATTACTTTGAATTTTATGTGGTTTTCTTTTGACGCAATTGCATCAAAAATTTTTGATGTGCAGCAAAATATTTGATTTATGGCCTTCTTTTGACGCAAAAACGGCAAAATTTTGTTGAAATATTTCAATTTTCTGAAATCCATATTTTTTCTTGCAGCAAACTACTACCAAGAAATAAATGTCAATCTGACTGACATTACTGACATATCATTTGAAAATTTTCGCATTTTTTTGCATTGTGCAGTAAAAGAGTTTTGTGATAAATCCATATTCAATAATAAATAATAAAATATACATATAATAAATTCAATATTAACCGTAATATTTCCGTAAATTCAAATTTGATTTTTATCTAATGCTGTCAAATCGATGTGTCAACAAAAACAAATCACCAACACAATGAAAACAAATTGATGTTTTTTTTTCGCCTTCTTTTGGGACACGAAAATTTATAAATTTTTCAAAAGTCAAAAGAAATCGACATTAGTAATTAAAATAAAAGATACTGTTACTTGAAAAACGAATAATTAAAATACAAATTACAAATTGTAATTTGTATTTTCATTACGTAATTTAAATACATATAATTCGTTACTGCCCTGCCTTGCCGGCCGCCCACTGGAGTAGAACGACAGTAATTCTATAGAACCAACATTTTTTGGTCATCCCTTTTTAGTGACAAGTCCAAAATATAAAACTCTGCATCACTTAAGGGGGGAACCTCCTCCAGATATTAATTTTTTAGCATTTTTTTTTTTTTACTTTACAAATTCATTTGGTATCTGAAGAATATATTTCCAAAGTTTCAAGCCCAACAGAAAGTCCTTCCCTAGGAAGTCACCGAAGTGATGCGAAGTAATGCGTTCTCTTCAAGAACGAAAACATTAATCGAGTTTTTCTTGAAACGTGTTTTTTTGCGAGCCGTGGAATGTAACTCAAAAAGTAATGGACCAATCAACTTGATATTTTGTACACATATTCTTTAGCTTATCGGCCTTTGCACAAACCTAAAATTTCGTATAAATTGTTTAAACAAATATTGGTTTTAACGAATTGTTTATGAAGAAACACGTGTTTTTTTTCTTTTTGTCCTCTAATTTTCAATTTTATTTTTTTTTGCAACTTTTAGGTTCATGCAAAGCGGAATGAATTATTTTTTAAACGTCAATATTATTATGCAATTTGTTTCATTGCAATAAATGCTCTCAATAAAATTATTGGAAAACCTGTCTGGAGGAGGTTCCCGCCTTAAGGAAGTTTTGTAGTACATTTTATAAGGAGAATCTCTTATAAATCTAAAATCTTAAAAATCTTAAATGTAAATTGTTGTTGTTATATTTTTTGCTTTCAATGCTTTCTAGACTTATAATATACTCCTCATACTATTAGTTGTTATGACATTTCACGAATGAACAAGCATGTAATGCGACTTATTCCACTGTCATAATAAACAAAACATTGATAGTGTTTAGTATCCATTCTTTAACCGCTATGTGCACTATACTTTTACATGCTGTATAATGTTAAATCAATTTTTTAAAAACTTGACTTATTCCACTTTCAAAATAAACGGTTCAAATAACAATTTTTTTTATTTATTTCCTAGCTTCGTTATCTTTAAAATTTGACTGGACTAAAAATATAACGACCGATAACAATACACATGATCCAATTTAGTTGATTGGTCGGATGGAAATTTCCATCTAACATATCAGACTATTTGTTTTTCAATCAACATGCATACACATACACACGTACCAATTTCCAACCAAATTGGACCAACCGTCTGACCAAATTGACCGCTCTATTGTAGCTATTGTAATTGGTAATGTGAGAAATATTTTGATTTTGTTAACCTTTTCTTTTCTTTCAGTTTGAGAGCATATTTGATCAGTGCAGGCTCACGAATATAAACTCCTATTTTGTGTGGTGTCCACATTTTTATTTTTATACTTTCGTTTTTCCGAATACTTAGACCTAGCCATCCAGTTGAGGAAAGTACCACATCGCAAATTCTGTGTTGCAAATTGTGACGGGAAGGCTGGAAGACGAAAAAATAACCATTCGAATGGAGCAATTTCCATTTAAGCTAATAAAAGTGACATAGTTGGTTTTAGCATAAAAGTTCGCGGTAATATCATTTCTTTGGGAATTACTTTCATGAGCTCATCAGTCGTCAATATAATTAAAACCTGATCCATTTGCATCACTCAATGCGTATCGTAGGATCGTAGCACCACTTGCTTTTAATATTCTACTCTTCCTTAACGTTTTCATTTAACGTCAACACTGCAACCTCTCCCGTAGCTTCACCTCTATATGAAAATGGATCGGAGACATTTTCCCGTGGCGGTAAAAAGATTTTCGAATCTGACCGATTAGTGTGGCAAATTTTTTATTTCCAGTTTGTTGCGCTTGTGATTGGCAGAGTTTATCTTCTTGCTGTGTCTGTACGCGTTCCGACATTAATCTTTGCGTGCGGATGTAGTCTCATGTAGGGCCAAATAATCGACTTTTGATTTAACCGATTAATAGTTTTTTTTTTTCTAAATTAATCGATTAACCGATTAATCGAAGAATTAATCGAGTTTAATAGAATTACTACAGTTGGGGTTTGTCAAACCTATTTCGTTGAAACGTTTAAAACATTTATACAAAAATTAAACTATCTGTTTAAGACTTCAGAATTTTATTATACATATAATATCAAAAATTCACAAAATAAAAATTAGGAATTCATATGCAAATTACAAACAGAATGTATTTCTAACGTTTTGTTTGTAAAAAATAATATTTTAAAAAGACAAGTACATTTAGAGATGAAGATTGAAGGCTTGACCTAATTCTTGTTACAAAGTTCCCTGCAACCGAAAATGTGCGTTCGCTAGAAGTGGATGTAGGACGAATTGTCAACAATGCCTTATACAAATCTTCTAAAACCTTTGATCTCTTTCCTGTTGATTCGAATAATTTGAAGTAATTTTTTATGCCTATACGTTCGGGCGAATGCTTGGCGGAGCAATTGATGAAATAGCAGACTAGGTGCTTATTTAAATCCATGTCATCATCGCTAATCTGAATTTCGTCAACTTCGCTGCATGAAATCCCATCACTACGAAACGATTGATGGTTGATATCTGATAAAAGGTTTCATCGATTTATTAATCGTTCGGCGTACATTAAAACTTGAAATTTAGATGCAAACTCAAAATCTTCTGTAGTTTTTGGTATTTTACCAGTTTGGAAATAAATTAAAAGCGTTACTAATACTTTGTTGCGTCTCTGAGACATTCCTAAATTCAGGTTTTACAGTAATTCCAAACTTAATTCTGTATTTACACCACGTAGTTTGGTGAAAATAAATTTATAAACACACAATTGGTTTACAATTTTAAGATAAGAAATATATACCATTGTGATTAATCGATTAATGCAATATCGATTAATCGTAAACCCGATTAATAAAATTAATCGATTAACCGGTTAACCGTAATCGATTTTGGATGCCCTAGTCTCATGTCGGATGGTCATAGAATTGGAAATTTCGAGAGACGTAAAGTTGTACCTGGCCAAGGGTCTCGCTGTTGCTCGTTGTATTAAATCACTTGCATGCACTTTACAATAATCTGAACCTAATAATGCGTTCAAGAGTGACCTTTTCCAACATTGGTACATCCGACCAGATTTAGAGAGCCCTTGTTCAATAGCATCTTTTATTAAGCATTTTTTAACATGGCCGAGGTAATTTTTCGAGTCTTTTGGCAACAAATCTACTTTATTTCCGATAAGAAATGTGGGTGATTTTGTTCCGAGAATATCCATATTTCTGGCCAAATAGAACAACAAAATCTAGTAGATCAACTATTAAAATTGCTAACGCTTTTTTATCTTTGATTGGTGATACGATGTTTAAATCATCATCGGCCATTACACTTAAATTTATTGCTGTGTTGTAATTTTTTAGGAAGTGACATCTTTGGGAAATTATAGTTTTTAAGTCATTTATTGTAAGATTTTTATAAATTTCGCTAAATATATATCCAGGTAGACTAGTGTCAGCGCAACGCAATGTAGTACTGCGTCACAACCGCAGCACAAGGTATTTTTGACACGGGGATACAAGGTTCGGCGTTCCATATTCTGAGTAAAAATGACCTTCCTCTTCGAAATATTCGTAATCGTGAATCCAACTACGCTGCTATCTCTTTCCATGATCATGACCTTTTCCAATTTCATTCTGAATTAAGGAAATATTTTCAAAATTTAACTTCATTCCCTTGTAAATAAAAATCATTAACACAAGAAAATATGTATGTAAATAACAAGAATAACAACAAAATTAACGACAAAAAATGTAATTTAAAAATGTAAAAATTAAGTAATAATTAATGAATTAAACGTATTTGATGCACAACACGATTTAATAAGTTAAAGAAAAATGAATTGGAATTAAATTATCACGATTTATACTCACAAAAAAAAATAAATTTGCACTTTTTTATTATGGTCGCACGGAAAATTAAATTTAATGAATTACTTTTATTTGCCTTTTTTGACATCATAAAATTGAGCAAAAACTTCGTATACCAACCAGAGACTGGAACCGAAACTGAACCGAAAACCGTTAAACCGCTATTTTCAATGAACCGAAAACCGGAACCGAACAGAAATAAAATAAAAAAGTGAACCTGAACCGAAACTGGAATCGAAATTAATTTTCGTTCCGGTTCAAGTTTTTGCTATCCGAAAAATGTATACAATTATTTTCAGTTTTTAAAATTGTGCAAATTAAACTAATCGGAATATTCAAGACGGTAATTTTTTCGTTTTAGACAATTCCGCTTCCGACTTACACAGATTTTTGTATCTATAATAAAAACTATTTTCGTTTTTCGTTATTATTAATTTAATTAAATTATGAATAAAAAATTTGGAATCATAAATAGAAATCTTTTATTAACAAATAATTTTTGAACCGGTTTTGGAGCCGAACTGGAACCGAACCGATATTTAATAGCCGAACCGAAATTTAAAAATTACCCTGTTGTACGACAGAGCGCTCCAAAAGCGATCATTGAGCAATCACGGTGATGCTCACTAATAGCTCACCGTGAGCATCACTTTATACTAAATTTCGTTAAAATTAGAACGAAAATAATGCGAACATTGTAATTTACTTCTATCAAAAACAAATTTAAAAAGCCGAAGGTTTAGTTTTCTTTAATTTATACTTCTGTTTCATGTTTTTAACGCGCCATCTCAAACAAAATTTCTCAATTGCTCACGCAAAGTACAACTGGGTAGGAACGTAACCGAAAACCGGAACGAAAAACATTTCGATTCCAGTCTCTGATACCAACATAATAATTACAACAACCTTAAACGCGGCTAACTTCACGACGCTCTGCGGACAATTTTTCAGCAGAATATTGCCGCGAACTCGCACTGAAAGGCAAAAAAAAAATTTTCTTGAACATAATATTCTATTATTTACTTTTACTGTTTTTGTTTTTTACGTGAATGTATTGCAAGGGAAATCTTTACGCGTGTATAACTTTGGAACCGACCACCTAAAGATCTTAGCCATACCACGTTTTTCTTATCTGATCAAGGCCTATGGTCTGTCTTTGTTTAATGGAAATTGGATAAGTACCTACTTTTCGAATTAATATTTCTATGGTAACAAGGCAAAACGTATTAACTCGTTTTTTTAAGCATGTGAAGTTAGCCCAGTTTTTTATCCCAGCAAAAACAGAAAGTTTCATCAGGCAATACAATTTCGTCTTATCCCAGCTTTTTTATTTACGAGTATGTATCAATGCGAAACGAAAGCGAAATATTTTTTCTATCCCATCCCAGTTATTAAGAATTTTATTTTATTTTTCGATTTTGGATTTATTTATGAACCCAATTAAAAGAGAAATAATTCTACATCATTTGAACTACTCGGACCGAAACATGTGGTTTATGTTTTGAGTTGCAATTGTTTTGTTTCGAGATACAATTTCCAGCGGCCCCATATGATTTTTTATATGGAAAATTCACGAAATCTTTTCCTGTATTCTTGAAACTTCTTGGGCCGGGAAATTTGTTTATTATTTTGAGTTTACCATTGATTAAGGCAAATTTTGATGAACTCACCAGTACAAGTCTATGATTCAAATAGCTGCAATCGGCCAATTTCATGAATATTTCGTGAATTTTCCATATAAAAAACAAATGGGGTCTATTTGAATCACAGACTTGTACTGGTGAGTTCATCAAAATTTGCCTTAATCTATGGTAAACTCAAAATAATAAACAAATTTCCGTCCCAAGAAGTTTCAAGAATACAGGAAAAGATTTCGTGAATTTTCCATATAAAAATCATATGGGGTCATGGAAATTGGCCGATTGTAGCTATTTAAATCTTAGAGTTGTACTGGTGAAACCATCAAAATTTGCCTAAATCTATGGTAAACTCAAAATAATAAACAAATTTCCCGGCCCAAGAAGTTTCAAGAATACAGGAAAATATTTCGTGAATTTTCCATATAAAAATCATATGGGGTCATGGTAATTGGCCGATTGTGGCTATTTGAATCATAGACTTGTACTGGTGAGTTCATCAAAATTTGCCTTAATCTATGGTAAACTCAAAATAATAAACAAATTTCCCGGCCCAAGAAGTTTCAAGAATACAGGAAGATATTTCATGAATTATCCATATACAAAATCATATGGGGCCGCTGGAAATTGTATCTCGAAACATAAACCACATATTCCGGTCCGAGTAGTTCATATGATAAAGAAGTATTTTTGGTTTAATTGGGTTCATAAATAAATCCAAAACCGGAAAATAAAATAAAATTCTTAATAACTGGGATGGTATAGACAAAATATTTTACTTTCGTTTCGCATTGATACATACTCGTAAATAAAAAAAGCTGGGATAAGACGAAATTGTATTGCCTGATGAAACTTTCTGTTTTTGCTGGGATAAAAAACTGGGCTAACTTCACATGCTTGTTTTTTTGACTTTTCAGGAAAACATTTTTAAAATTAAGAGTCGTTCAAAATCGTATGAGGTTTTGAATTCTTGCTCTTTTAAATGATTATTATGGTTGTTTGTAGTTGCTGGATTATTACAAGAAATTGATATGATATGAATTCGAATATGGAGATTTCAAATTTGAAATAAAACGTATGTAATATGGAATAATTCGAGTTATTACGTTTTCCCTTGTTACCACAGATTTGTTAACAAATATGAATAGCGGGGATAGAAGGCATCTCTCTCGCTGTAGCGCTTTGGTTGAGTTGAGATGCCTAAAACAAACAAAATAAAACAGAAATGAAAAACTTGATATGGTTTTTTCGATTAGACTCAATTTTGCTTTTTTGCGTTTTTTATTAATACCTTATCATTAACAGAAAAATTTACAATGTTGCTAGACTTATCATAATTCTTTTTTGCCTGATTCTTTGATTCAATAAGTTTGTTTCGTGCCACTTGCCATGATTTTTGTAATCAGTAGGTCTACTATGTATTCCGATCTGAAAGTAATTTTCCCCGAATTCAGAAATTTTGTATAGAGAAAAAAAAGAAAATCAAATTTATTTCATAGTCAAAATGAACTTTCAAATCGGTTTTACTTTCAGATCGGAATACACAGTAGACCTACTGAACTTGAGTTCAGCACAGTAATCATCATAATTGTAATATGGTTCTATGTTCTCTACTAATTGACTAGGCAAATTGGGTTTAAAACCGAGTAATAATTCTAAAGGCATAAATGAGGTGGAAGTATGAGGTGTCGAATTAAATGTAATAATAGCGAAATCAATCCAATCATCCCATTGCATTCTGTCATTCATCGTATAATTTCGTAAATATTCGGTAAAGGTTCGATGAGACCTTTCTAATGAGCCATTGGATTGTGGGTGATAAGCTGAAGTCCTCAATTTTTTAATTTTTAATAATTTGCAAACATCAGAAAATAGTTGACTCATGAAGTTAGTTCCTTGGTCAGTTACGATAGAATTAGGGGTACCGAATTTGCAGATCAAATTTTTGACAAAAGCTTTGGCAACTGATTCACTTTCTTGGTCAACTAAAGGAATGGAAATTGAGTATTTGGTGAGGTCGTCTTGCATGGTAAGAATATATTTGTGACCAGTATATGTTGTGGGTAATGGTCCCACAATATCTAAGTAAATCTTGTCAAATGGAACCATAGAAGTAGAAGTAATTTTCATCGGACATTTATTCGAATAGGAAATTTTATTTTTCTGACACATAGCGCATTTCCTTATAAATTTTTTTATTCTTACGTACATTTTGGGAAATAAATAATATCGTTTGATTCTATTATAAGTACGAAGAACACCTTGATGTCCACCCAACGGATTATTATGAAATTCTGTAATAATTCTTTCAATTTCATTTTCATCGGTAATATAAATGATTTTTTCCGTAGAGGCTTGATCATATTTGTCTGTAGTTTTAATAATAGGTTTTATTGGAATAATAACAGAATTAGAAGAATTGGATGTGGAACTTTGATTATTATTTGGTATGGTTTTTGAAGTATTATGTATAGGAATTATTGTTGGATCTGGCAAATTTGTTAGTATTTGCGGATGTTTAGAATTAGTAATAAGATTTTGTGAGTTTATATTTGATGGATTAGGGGTAAGACTTGGTTGAGATTTCTGTTGTGCGGACATGGACCTCGTAATGACATTAACATTTTGTTTATAAGGCTGATCTTCATCTGGAATTTCTATTCGACTCAGTGCATCAGCATTGGTATTTTGTTTACCTGGTTTATATTTCACATCATAGTCGTATTCTTCCAGTTCAAGGCGCCACCGTGTAATTTGGGAAGAAGGATCTTTGGAGTTATGGAGGAAAGTCAGAGCTCGATGATCCGTTCGAATTATAAATTTATTACCATATAAATAAGGGCGAAATCGTTTCACACACCATATGATCGCCAAACATTCCTTTTTACCTATACTGTAATGGTTTTCTGTACTGTTCAATACTCTGCTTGCATAAGCAATTGGCAGATCGATCGAATCGAATTCTTGAGACAGTATTCCACTTATAGCTACGTTGCTAGCATCGGTAGTTAGAATGAATGTTTTTGTAAAATCAGGAAATCGGAGGATCGGAAAATTAGTGAGTAATTTTTTCATTAAATTGAACGCTTCGTCACAGAAAGCGTCCCAAATAAAGCTTTTTCCTTTTTTTAATAAATCCATTAAAGGTGCTACTATATGAGCAAAATTATTTACAAATCGACGATAGTATGAACAAAGGCCTACGAAAGATTTTATTTGATCCTGAGTTTTTGGAGTAGGAAAATTAATAACGGCTGAAATTAGTTTAGGATCGGGTTTTATGCCTTCATTTGTAATTAAATGCCCAAGATATCTAATCTCCTTTTTTAAAAAGAAACATTTGCTTGGTTGAAGTTTGAGATTAAATTGTCGAAAAATAGAAAATATGTGGTTCAATTTGTTATTATGGTCCTTCAGATCATACCCGTAAACAATCACGTCGTCAAGATAAAGCAAACATTTTAACCCATTTAACCCAGTAAGAATAGTGTTCATTGTTCGCTGAAATGTAGCTGGTGCTCCCTTTAAACCAAACGGCATTCGGGTGAATTGGTAATGCCCTCGATCGGTGCTAAAAGCGGTTTTAGTTTTATCGTCAGGGTTCATCGCTATCTGATGATACCCATCCGCTAGATCTAATGTAGAAAAGTACATGCTGTTACCTAACTTATAAAAGATATCATCTATGTTAGGAAGTGGAAAAGCATCACCGACCGTTACATTAATTAGCTTTCTAAAATCTACAACAACTCTATATTTATTAATATTTTGCTCATTAGATTTTTTAGGTACAACCAAGAGTGGAAAATTCCATGGACTTCGACTAGGTTCGATAATACCATCATTCATCATTTTTGATACCTGATTATCAATTTCGGTTTTCGATGAATGGGGCAAACGATATGGTTTAATATAAATAGGTCTTGTATTTTCAATTAGGGGAATTTCATGTAATCCAAAATTCGATATAGTAAGTTTATCCCCGGTTAGGTGGAATATATCATTATATTGTCTACAAATAGAGAGAATTGAACTTTTCTCTTCTGAATTTAATTCTTTTAAATTTAGACTGTCTTCTAATAGATCAAGTCGCTTTTCGATATTATTATTCCACGAAGAGACTGAGTAAATTGAATAATTATCGAGAGAATCAGTAATTATGTTTAGATTTTTAGTAGATATAGAATGTTGATTGCTGTTTAATATACCTATAAAAGCAGTTTTTTTATTAACTTGCACTATTGAATTGGCACAATATACACCTGGTTCGATTTCCTTAGAAGAGCAAAGATAGTCACCATCTTCTGCATTAACATGGATACGACAAATTTTTTCAACTCTTGGGGGAATATCTTCAGTTTGCTTCATTGAATTGTACAAGTTTATACAGGTTGATCATTGACATTAAATTTTATTGACTTATCTTTGAGATCTATTAAACATTAAAAAGAATTTAGGAAATCGCAGCCTAATATTCCGGCTACAGGAATAGTAATTTCCTTCGGAAGTATGTGAAAATCATGATTAATAACTTGATTTTCGTTTAAATATATTTTGGTTGGACATAATGCAACCGTTTCAAATTGTATAGAACTTATACCCTTTATGTTGTATTTTATATTTGGTATACACTCTGTTTGTGGATTTAAAACGTTTCTGTTTACAACGCTTATATCAGCACCCGTATCCAAAAGAAAATAATCGTTAGGATTTTGTAAGAATTCGGCATTTAATTTAACATATAATGAATTTGAATTTTCAAGATTTGGATTATTTAACGAGGTAATAATTTTGGTACGTTTGAATTCGTTACTGGAAGTAGCGGTTGTATTAATAGAACATGATTTTATAGATCGTTCACTCGAACATACATGTTCTTCTTTGAGGCATATTCGAGCTTCTCGGAGTTTTCCGAATTATTTTTGTTTGAGTTGCTGATTTCGATCGTTTTTGGAATTTGAGGCGAAGAATTGAAACGTACTTGATTATTATCGCTAAATTTTTTCTTACGACATTCACTAATGTGATGACCGGTAAATTTGCAGTACGCACAAATAAGTGAAATTGGTCTTGTCGGAAATTTAGTTACGTTATTGTTGTTTACTTGACGAAAAGTGTTAGTAGAAGATTGGTTATATTGAGTTGGATGCCGTGTTAAGGAATAAAATTTTTGTGCTGTATGCCCTACTTTATTACACAATTGACATTTGGTTAAATTAGATTTGGAACTACTGGGAAAGTTTTCAAATTTTTCTTTTTCCACATTTGTTGACTCTTCTTCTATTGCCTTGGTAATTGCTTCCTTTAATTTTGTAAATCGGCAAGCTTTTATAATTACTTTAAGTGGATCCTTCAATCCGTCTTGAAATGACTTCAAGGCAGTGGAAGAATTTAAATTTTGAATGTATTTAGCAGCTTCCCTCCCCTCACGGGAAATACAAGCATCATTCAGTTTCGACAATAGTGTTTCAATACGAGTTGCAAAAGTTCGAACATTTTCCAGCTTATTTTGTTTGCATTTGACTAATTCCACTTGCAAAAATTCGATTGATTCTTTTTCTTGGAAATGTTCTAATAAATCTGTTTTTAAATCATCCCATGTATTGTAATCATGGTATTTAACTAAGTTATAAGCACTTCCCGATAATTTAGATTTTATTAAATTTAAAAATAATTTGATTTCTTCGTCGTCTTCTAACGGATCATGAACCACTTCACAACACGAAATAAACTTGTGTAAATCACATGAATTACCGTTAAATTCTGGAATAATCCGAAGCATTGATTTGATATCTAACCCCATTGTAATTTTATGTTTCTGTTCGGCTTTCGGAATGGAACGTCTCTTTTTGGCTTTACGAGGTGGCATAAGCAAGGTTAAATCACTGAGATGTATCAAACAATTATTTTTTTTTTGTTATGATAAACTATTACAGGTATACGTATTAATTGTAAAGATCGCGTAAAGGATTGAAACTTTTTAAATTTGTGCAGTTAAATGAATAGTGGTACTTACAGTTATTTGATGATGCTGTGTATAATTATATTCAATAAAATATTTTTCAAACTATTAGAATTGTTTGAGTTGTTTTTATTTTGAACCGTTGATTTATTGATGAATTTATTGTTGATCCCAATGCCAGTTTCACCCAGTTATATATTGTATTTTTTGTGATGCGACGTTATGATGTAATGCTGGTACAATAAAGTTGAATTTTTATGAAATTTGCGATGATCTATTTTAATTTCATTGATAAAGATGAATATTGTATGAAATTTTGATGAATTGGTTCCTCGCTGGACTAAATGAATTTTGCTTGTTGAAATATGTATCTTATATACAATAAATTGAATTTGTTTGATCGTTGCTCGTATGTATGTAGATTATTTTTGTATTTATGTTGAAATTTTTTTCATGATAAATTAAAATATGTCTTTGAGATGATCATGCGGTTGTACGGTAGACCAAAATCATAGATACCGTTTAAACAATGACCTTCGACGAATGTTCCAACCACATGGAAATTCTATGAATACAGTTGCTTTTTTTCACTGTTTTCTTTACTTTTTCTTTAACAGCACTTACACAGAATTTTTGCATTACGGCAATTAAGGTTATCTTCGTTGTGGTAAATCACAATTTTGTTTTTTTTAATTTAAATTTTATATATCAGGAGTACAAATTGAAAATGCGGGATTTTTTTCTATTTTTGAACGTTTATTCTGAAAAAATGGTAACAAATGAATTATTCAAAGTATTGTCCATCGCTAGCCACAACTTTTTCCCATCTTTCTGGCAATTTACGGATACCGTCGCGAAAAAATTCGGCCGGCTTGGCTGCTATCCAGTCATCGACCCATTTTTGGGCTTCTTCGTAAGAATGGAAGCGCTGGTCAGCTAGGCCATGTGTCATCGATCGGAAAAGGTGGTAATCGGAAGGAGCAATGTCTGGGCTATACGGCGGGTGGGGTAAGACTTCCCATTTCAGCGTTTGTAGGTATGTTTTGACCGGCGCTGCAACATGTGGCCGAGCGTTGTCATGTTGCAAAATTACTTTGTCGTGTCTTTGCTCGTATTGTGGCCGTTTTTCTTTGAGTGCGCGGCTCAAACGCATCAATTGAGTTCGGTATAGTGCTCCTGTGATGGTTTCGTTCGATTTCAATAGCTCATAATACACCACACCCAGCTGGTCCCACCAAATACAGAGCATGAGCTTGGCGCCGTGAATATTTGGTTTGGCCGTCGATGATGATGCATGGCCGGGGTAACCATATGATTTTTTGCGCTTCGGGTTATCGTAACGGATCCACTTTTCATCACCAGTGACAATGCGATGCAAAAAACCCTTCCGTTTTTGCCGTTCGAGCAGCAGTTCGCATGCAAAAAAACGGCGCTCGACGTCTCTCGGCTTCAGCTCATACGGCACCCAATGTCCTTGCTTTTGGATCATTCCGAGGGCTTTTATACGATGGGAAATGGCTTGTTGTGTCACTCCCAATGAATCTGCGAGCTCTTGTTGAGTTTGACACGAGTCTTCATTGAGTATTGCCTCCAATTCAGCATTCTCAAACTTTTTCACTTGGCCCGGCCGCTCTTTGTCCTCAACGTCAAAATCACCACTTCTAAACCGCACAAACCATCTCTCGCACGTTGAAACCGATGGAACATGACTCGGATAAGTCTCGGAGACCAATCGATGTGCTTCAGCAGCACTTTTCTTCAAATTAAAGAAGTAAATTAAAACTTCCCGCAAATGCTGTTTTGTTGGCACGAAACTCGACATATTGAGAGCTCAAAAAAACTATGAATTTGACACTGCGACAAATTGACACATACTGAAAATTAAAGCTATAAGACGTAGCTTTGACATGAACATAGTCACAGTACTGCCTGATGCGTATAGCGTTAGTAACGCCATCTGTTATCAATCCCGCATTTTCAATTTGTACCCCTGATAGTTTCCGCTGCCACCAATTTGTTATGTTAATGTTTGTATAAGATTCACCTTAAGAATAACCAACCGTATAATTGCCATTTTCAAAGCACCAATAATGAAAGACTTTTAGTTTAATTTATTATTATAATTATTAATTCATTTATTATTAGATATTGATCATTCGATCAGTGAAATATAACTTCAACTGACTTTTGTTTAAACCAAAAATCATATCGACTACAAAAGATTACATTCGTATTGTTTTAGCATTCATACAAATAAAATATTGAAATATGAAATATACAGTATAGCCTGTAGAATACAAATGATGTTCATTATATAATACATTATTGTATGTAATCTAAGTGTATATAACAGTACCACTAAAAAAGCTTCTAAAAAATACGTCATGATGATTATGTCTCTATACTCTAGAAGGCTCTGGTTTATACTCGTAAATAAAAATTAAATTGTATTTTCTCAAAATTCGGTGTTTTATTCATATTTCCCCTGGTAAAACCCTTATCTTGATTACTTTTTTACACACTAAATTAAGCGCTAAACCCAAGGGGTAACACAAAGAAAATTGCGTTTGGCATTTTCGGAATAATTCTCCAATTTTTGTTGAAGTTTTGGATTTTGATCGAATGTGTTGTAACATATGATACTATTTTAAATTTGAATAATTTAAAAAATTACGTATTTGTTTAAAGAAAACAGAACTTTAATTTGTTTTTTGTCTAAATATCTTTAGTGGTTTTAAAATAAAGCAAACATTTAAGACTTATTGCAAAAAATCCAAATGCAATTTTTCTTTTAATTTTCTTGCGGGTTTAGATCTTTAGAACTACACTCCCGAGCAACTGAATCGACTAGACCATCAAAACGCATATTTTTTTAAAATGGCTGGATCGATTTTCGAAAAACAACCTTCTTTTGGCAGCCTAGTATTTTATCTTTTCAAGGATACCTTTATCATTAAAATCCATACAGTACTTTTCAAATTAAAGCAGTCTTATCAAAATGCGATGTTTCGGTGAAAACAATTGGCGTGATACAATCTCCTGTATAATGCCACGTTGACCGATATTTGTCGTCACTTATGAGTTAGACGTTGACCTGAACAAATCTCTACCAGTTTAATTCATTGTTTCCTTAAAATCATGGATACCACTCCAGAAAAATCCGCACAAGTTGTTGATTTATTGCAAGAAGGACGCAATCAACAAGAAGTCGCTCGCCAGCTTAACATGAGCCAATCTGCTGTCTCAAGAGTATTCAAAAGGTTTCAGGAAACTGGTACCTTCAATCGAAGACCACAAACTAGCCGGTTTCGGTGTACATCAGAGAGGGACGATCGATGTATCGTCCTAACTTCACTGCGAAATCGCCATCTAACGGGCGTCGATGTGCAGCAGGAGCTAAGATAAGTTCGAGATGTAGCTGTTAGTCAATGGACAGTAAGAAGACGCTTAAAGAAAGCCAACCTCACTTTAAGACGGCCCGCTAGAGGCCCAAAATTGACAACACGCCACCGCAAACAGCGACTCGAATTTGCTCGCGAACACATCAATTGGAACATCGAGCAATGGACGTCCGTTCTATTTACTGACGAGTGCAGAATATGTCTCCATGGTAGAGACCGGGTCTACCGACGTCCAGGCAGGAGAGCGATTTTCGCAGTGCTGTTTTGCTGAAACAGTCTCATACGGCGGCGGTTCGTGTATGGTGTGGGCTGGCATATCGTTTGAGGGAAAAACAGATCTTGTTTTCGTACCTGGTGGAGGCCGTGAAGGAGGTCTGCATTCTCTTGGATCATATAGTGCCCTATGCAGGATATATAGGGGAAGATTTCATATTGACTCATGACAATGCCCGGTGTCACACAGCTCGAACCACTCGACAGTACTTGGATGAGGTCGGACTCGAGACGATGAGGTGGCCAGCGCTCAGTCCAGACATGAATCCAATTGAGCATTTATGGGACGAAATAAAATGGAGGGTCCGAGCTAGAAATCCGGTACCATCTAACATCAGTGACCTGAAGATTGCGTTAGAGGAGGAGTGGGGTGCGACCCCCCAAGTATTTGTCAAAACCTTAATAAGGTCAATGGGGAACCGCATGCGAACCATTGTAGACGCAAGGGGGGGGGGGGCATACTTATTATTAACCAATAAAATTATTTTTGTTTTGCTTTAGTTTTTTGTTGTAATTTAATTTTAAACACCCCCAATATTTTTTGCTTAATCATCAATTTTGGTTGCGTTTTCATTCAAAATTCATTACAAAAAAAAAATACTAAACCAATTTTCATAAAAATAGTGTCATTTTAAAGCAAATATATCAAGCTTTCAAACAAATAATGTCTTATGAAAATCGGTTTGACCGTTCTAACAAAAAGCGCCCTTATGTGAGCGCTTAAGGGTTTAGTCGCTTCAGTTGCTCGGGAGTGTATATGTTAAAACAAACATCTATTGAGATTTTTGAATCAATCAATCAAAGAATAAAACCACAAATTTGAGCTTCTGAAGTTTTCTTTTATAAAAGGATTTCACAATTCTGAAACCATCAAACATTACAATGAATCTGATATTCTTAATTTGGAATCCAGACTATTTGAATTTTAAGAACAATTTTGAAGAATCGAATTGTAAATTAAAGCAAACATAATTATACGTGAACATTAGAAAGAAATTGGCAAACTTATACATACATAGAATAAAAAATCTACAACATATACACAGAATATAATAAACCTCCAGTCTTGCGATAATTTAGTAAATTAATCTTGTTAAACAAGTAAGTTTATAATGTGTTCAATCAAATACTTATTTGTTTTACAGGCACTCAAATTTTCCATTAACTTATATCGAACTCTTCCAAAAAGATTCGTGTTTAGCATAATGTCACAAAGTCTATCAACATGATAACGGTTCAAAAACCTTTAGCACATACCATCAAATTGTAATACGAATTTCTTCTTCAATCGTAAACCCAAGCCAGAAAAAGCTAAATTGATGTACAATGGAATATCAAGGTACTAAATTTTCCGCCGTATATATAGGAATGAAAATGGCACAAAAATAAAACTAACGCTGCGTGAATAGAATTTTTATACAATAATTTGTGTATGTGTGTGTATGTTTTCGTTTTCAAATGAAAAAGGCTAAAAATGAAAAACTTTTGTTTGTTGTTGTTTGCCATATTTGATAATAAATTTTCATGCCCTCTCTAAAGTATGCGTGTAAACATGATTTTTTCTTTTGTTATATGTGTTTAACACATTCAATTTTTTGTTGTTTGCTTTAACATTTTTTGGATTAGTTTAATCGTATTATATACTCAACTTTAATGTGAAATTCTCATACCATCAACCAACCTAACTTTAATCATATAATTTAAGTTGATCATACTTAATCTGTGCTCTATAATTTGATGGATTTAAAAAAAGGTGTTACGATTGAGATATTTTTGTAAAAGTATATGTATATTTAGTGAAATTGATTCCGGAATATGTACAATGTATCCTGAATACACAAAAAGCTTTAATAAAATATCCATTGTTTTGCCTTCAAGTCATTTTAACTCGACATGTAATTTTATTTATTTTTGTAACTAAGAATGTATTTCCTTTTTATCCTTATTTAAATAATACAATATTAATTTTCTAGAACTTTTTTTTTTTATAAAAATGAGATCCTTTCGTTTATATACCAAAAAGCAAATCAATGGCGAAACAAAGTGAAAAGAACTTAATCCTTTTTTTCGTATTGTTTAGCAATTTTTTGTTACCATCCCAATGGAAATGGTAACGAAACGGGAAAAAGTTTCGGATTGTTTTTCATATATTATTTAAAAGTTAAGCTTATTTGTTTGTAAATTTAATTTATTTTTATTTAAAAACTACAAAAAATAAAATACAGCATTAGATATAATCAATATAGGAATAGAAAAAAAAATGTTTTGCAATTTATTTAGAAACATGTAAACTTTAGCACACAACAATATTTCCTCTGCGGAGAAGAATGGTACCTTGGTATGATAATTCGGTATTATTATGATTACTTAGTTGACGATAAAATTGTTCAAAAATCATAAAGCCACATAATATAAAACCCTAAATGTATTTTTCAACCAGTGTTGGTTTATTTGAAAAGTACCCTCTCGAATTACATCGGAAAAGAGCCGTTTCTGAAAAATAAGGCACACACAAAATTATGGTTCGATGGAGATTGAGAACATTATTATTTTCCTTTTATTTTGAGGGTTTCTTGAAAAGTATTTTCGGGTCAAATTAATTTATTTCAATGGGAATTTATAATTTTTGGGCAGCATTTCATTCGGAGAAAAAAATAATAAATAAACAACGTTTGTTGAATCGTTAGTTCGTTGTGCGTTTATTTCAAAAGAAATTAGAAAAATTTGCAGAATTGACATTTTTTTGTAATACATACCATAGAAGAAGAACATAAGAATACATACTCCTTTCCATATTGAAATTTATTGGGCTTCCACAACGAATAGTCTAAAACTTGTATACTTGGATCGTACCTTCCAGTAATTAATCTGAGCTTTGTATTTTACACGCTCCAATATGATTACCCAAATTATGTGCCACACCATATTTTGTGTATATTCTGTTTAATACAGATTTCTGTTCCACCACGAATAGAATATCACAAATAAATTACAAACACACACCGACTTACTGAATATGCCTTTTATGTGCAAAGTTTTATGATGAGGCCCAATACAACAAAAAAACGTTATTTTTATTTTATTTTGTGGTTGGCTTGCTCAAAGCACCTAGATATGTAAGCCATCCAGGGCCGTCTTATGAAATTATGCGCCCCTATGCTAAATTTATAAGGCGCCCTAAAAAATGTTTTCAGATCATAAATAAGAAAGTTTATTCAAAACTGATCCAGTCCTTCAATTACGAATGTTTTTTAGGTTAAGTTCTATTTCGCAGGGTTCGAAAGACCATTAAATCCTCGATATTCGACCTAAGGATGGTCAAATAATCGATAGTTGATTTTTCATAAGCAGTGATATTTAAAAGTTGAAAATATATCACATTAAACGTGAAAAATGAGTATAATATATTAAGGGAAACATTAACTTTGCCGCCCCGGTGGCACAGTTGTTAGCATGCTTGCTTTAAGCCCCGGAGATCCCGGGTTCGTTTCCCGGCGGGTGATGAAAAAATCATGGCTGGTTAATATAGGATCAATGAATTAATCACTCATTGGGCTAGATACTCGATACTCTAGCAATTCGTAACTCTGTAAATATGGCGGATTTGCTAATCAAAAATTTGCTTGCGTAAGCTACTCGATTAGTTTAGCAAAGTAAAATATATTTTTGTATTCAGCACAAACGTTAAAGTGCGTTAAAGTATCCCATTTTCTGAAATTCAGAAACAAATTGGGTTGCTAAATTATCGTGTATAACATTTCTATCCAATTCGCAAAAAATAACTGCTTATCTGCTTATCTGAGTATCGAGTATCTAGCCCATTATCCGTTAAAAAAATGATTATTACGACACTTCAATATGAAGCGGCCAAATCCCTCTATGGGATGTAGCGCCAGCGAAACAAAAAAAAAAAAATGTGAAAAGGGCGCCGTTGCAGAATACATGTCCAACTATAACTAAAACTAAAAAAATTAAAAACAAAAATGTTTTCGAATTTTTTTTTTAACCTGTAAAATATTTTTTTTTCGAATTTGTTTACATTCTGTTTTGGAAACGAAAGGCGCCCCTTTTAGCTAGCGCCCCTGTGCCTTAGCACAGTTAGCACAATGGATAAGACGGCCCTGAAGCCATCAGCATCAAATCCGAACTTAATATAAGGGGGATTGAAAGACAAAAAAAAAATGAATTTTTCATACAAATCATATGAAAAGTTATGATTTTTAAATTTCATTTTCTTTAAATGAAAATCTTGCAAAAATGAATATTGATTTCTATGTTATTAAGAAGAATAATTATAAATTCCTCTAAAAATTATTTAAGAATCCTGTTTCCATTGGAAATGCTGAATTTAATCAAAATCAGATAAAAAGTTGCCAAGTTCCTTTCTAATTGGACATATTCCAGAACTTCAACCAAAAATCATGTTTGAATTTCATCAAAATCAGAACCGTTTGAGAATCCCATTTCCATTGGAAATGCTGAATTTCATCAAAATCGGATAAGAAATAGAATCCCAATAAAATTTTTATAAAAAAAATCACAAAACCTCACTTCAAGGGACACCTCACTACAACGGACAACTTTTTTGGTCCCGACGATGTCCGTTGTATTGAGATTTCTCTGTATTAAAATGGCATTCGAACAACCAGAACAGATAATTATGCACTGATAGTACCTGTTGCACGTTATTTTGAAGGAAAACCAGATTGGACTATATTTTGATGTAAAATTAAGCGCCGTAACTTCCTAATGAGGCTTACAATACAGAATTTTATGGAGACTTCTCTGAAATCGGTGCAAGAAATTTCAAAATCACCCTTAGGTGCTCCGTTGATTTCTTAATTAGGCTTGTATTTTAGGGTGCTTAACAAGTCGGGTACCATAGGCCATTTCACGGAGACGTCTCTGAGATCGGCACAATCAATGTTAAAACAAGGTGTGATTCATTGTAGAGGAGGGTGGGTGCAAATATAACATCAAGTCATTTGAAAAAATGACGTTTGGTGCACCAAACATACAAAACTTGCATGTTTGATGGCATATGCAATATTTTTGGCTTGCGATATTTGCGTTTTACGACATTTTTGTTTTGCGATATTTGTCATAATCGTATCATGTCATTTTTCATAACAATAGTCACTTTAAATACAGATGCCACTTAATTTTTGCAAGTGGTAGTGGTTCGCCTTCAAGAATATCAATTTTCAAGTGACGTGACACAACTATAGTCACCTCACTTGAAATGACACGACTATGGGAATTGGGGTGTTATTCCTGATTTATAGAAATAAAGTAATAACCTGACTCAGGAACAGCAAGAAGTTAATAATTGTGTAGTCTAGAAATTTTGATGTCTTGTGCTAACTAATTCACTATATTTATTACTTACTAACTATCGACTGCATAGGTGGCTGAAACCGGGTTGAGTCTCTAATACTAGCATTCTTTCCTTATCTTTCGGTTTCGTTGTAAGTAAAAGGGTGTACGGCGCACAGTGAGCAAAAATGACTCTTTCTGAACAAACATTTTCCTCCAGTTCAATTTTCAAGTGATCTGAATAATTTTTTTTCGAATCACTCTGGAAAGGGTTGGCTACAACTCGTCAATGCTACTTTTCCGTTAACCTGTCAATAATAAAGAACACAAATTTATGTTTTTATTTACATTTCTATATTATAATTTTCATCACAGTACTTCCTTGCCTTTTTTGAGGTTAGGTTACAGATTAACGGAAAAGTATCAGTGACGTGTTGTAGCCAACCATTTCCAGATATTTACAAAAAAAAAAAAAAAATTATTCAGATCCCTTAAAAATTGAAGACGAGGAAGATTTTTGTCCACAAAAAGTAGCGCAAATGCAGATTAGTATTTGTCTTCGGCGTCAAGCTTATACAATTTTTTATCATTTATATTTAATTTTACAACTAATTTAAATATTTGTATCCAGAGTTAGTACATATAAAAATCAATATTTCACACCAAATTAGTTTAAATAAATGAGTTAAAAGTCATTATCAATAGTTACAATACAAACTTTTTCTTATAAATACAGATTATTGTACGCCCTCAATTTATCCCCCGATCGTAAATTTATGCCAGAAACATAAAAATTCTTTAAGTCATCGTGGAAAAAAAATGTTCAGTACAAATACAACCTAATTTGGAAACATTACAGACTCAAAATCAAGTTAAAGAACAGGTTATTTAATTTTTTTAATTTTAAAGGGAGTTCTGGTTTCTCCGGACACGTTCTGATTTTTCAAACTTCTGCGGGCGTCAAATAAAATGTCCCACAGGACTGCGTTCACGAACTCTACATTGTAACAAATTGTTACAACTGTCATTGTACAAATGACATAGCAGGTAACAACGATATTGTTACAAACGTCAAATTTGCTACCAAAACAAACTTTGTTTAGCAAAATTTTGTTTCTTCGTTATCATACATACATATAATAAAAAAAATAATTATTTAATTAACAAGAACCAATATTCATTTCACGTATTCATTTGTATCGAATAAATTATTTTCATCCGTAAATTGATCAATACGATCAGAATCCATAATTGTTTCTTTTAATGACAGCTGGAAAGGCAGTATTGAGTAGAGTTGTAAATGACGTTTGTAACAATAAGGGGAAATTTTGGTTTAGGTTTATGAACAATACAAAGCACGTTGCTGTGGTTACAACCGAGGTTTATGAACGCTTTAGAACTGTCATTGTTAACAATATTGTTACAATGTAGAGTTTATGAACACAGTCCAGTGTTCTGAGTTTTAGATAATATTTATTGAGATGGCTAAATTTATTATTATTAGTTGAGGGCCATGTGGGCGTTCAAGCCACCCCGCACTGCGACCTAAAAGATCTTTTGGATGGCTAAATTTATTAGTGGTAATGACAATTTTCGGAGGAACCACAAAAATAATAATTTCAACAATCAATCCAATTCAATTCTGATCCAAGTCCAACCTTCTAGCCTGAAAAATTGTTCAGGCCATGAAATAATAGATTTTATATTAGAGACTATTTATAGGATCTACAAAATACTTCAGAGAAAAATCCATCGTGCTTATTCCATTTGATGCTATAAACTGAGAAGATAGCCTGAATTAGCAAAGAATGTAAAAATAAATTTTGGCGAATATAATTTTTGACTTACATTGGCAGTGTTCCGCAATATTTCTTGAATTTGAGCCATGGTTTAATTAAGAAATTCAACCCGGATGATATGGCCGAAGGAATTCTCCAGAGCGTGAATAATTCGACTTTATATTAGGAACTATTTAAATAATTTGCTTAATAACTTAGATATAACATTTCACTACAATCCGTTGACTAACGTGCATGTTCTGTTTGGTGCTGGGAATATAGTAAAGGCCTGGGATTGGTTATATACGACAAAAAAATTTTTTTTTTTTTGGCAAATCTAATTTTTGATTTATGGTTTGTATCGAACTTATATATCAAAGAATCATTAGTAATGCCCCCAATATTTATTGAATTCTGGCCATGTTTTATTTAAGAAATTCAATCCCTGTCCCAAATGGAACTTCTTCGATTATACATTAACTCCATTTAAATTTGGTGTCTGACTTAACCTATACGTTGGAATATCAATGAATTAGTTGTAACTTATCTAAATGGTGATGAAACAAGGTAACAGGTTTGAAACTTTCCTAGAAGAGATTTCACCACATATTTGTTTTGTGACCAGTGGATGATCGTTGCTACCAAACCAATTTTGTACAGCAATTTATATTTAATCAAAGAGACTTAAAAACTATCCTGGTTTTTAAGTCAAAATTTTCTGGGTTTTAGAACTTTTTCATGCTTTTTAACAACCATGCTGATCGAAAGGGGGACAATGGCTAAAAAATAGAACAATTTAGTGGAGCAGCAAGCCCAAAATTGATATAGTTAATTGCGATGGTAAACAGTATGTACCTAGGCCAAAAAAACAAAACATTTTGTCCAAATTATATAGGGATGGCAAGCCTCTTTATAGTGGTGTAGGGCCTTTATATTGGATAAAATATTATGAATCAAAAACATTTAGATCATCTGTGGAAGGACATAAGATAACTGTGATCTGCAAGGGAACCAAAAATATGCAACATCACACTGGCCCTAAAAGAAGCGATAAGTTAGTGTTTTATTCTTTTAATATTTGTCTAACCCTAATTTTGTGACCAGCTTTTACTTGATTTTTTTTAGATTTTTGAAACTATTTCTTATTGTTTGTAATCACCTTCAAAAGGAGTACTAAATTTTCTTTTTTAAATTAAATAAAATACTGGAAAAATGTTACAAAATTAACCTTAATAAATTTTTTCCCTATCCCTAATTTTCTGACTACGAATTTATAAAAGATACTTAGGGGCAATGAATAATTATCTTTAAAATTTATGGTTTTGGCCTTAAACCACCGAAGGTTAAATGACCATGTCAAGTCATTTAAAATCAAACGGATTAGCAACACACTAAGCAAATAAAAAATCTCGTCCTCAAAAAATAGGAGGTATTTATTTATTTATTATTATTTTACAAATGATACAAGAAACTCTTTACAATATCAATTTCCCAATGGATTTATTGTCCTTTGAAGGGTAATTGATATTGTAATTTACATTTTAAAACATATAAAATAAAATTATAAATTATTTACATAATGCAATACAATCAATACAAAAATTTAAATTTAAAATTTAAGAAATATAATTATTTATAAGATTTAGCTGTTTCTTAAATTGAGGAAAACTCATTGAAGCTTTAAGTGATTCTGGCAACTTATTGTAATTTGGAGGGCCGGAAAACCTTATCGATTTGCGCCCAAATTCGTGACTGATAGATCCACATGATATGCTATTAATACATCAGGTGTCATAATTATGATTACAGTTATTAAATTTAAGATTAGAGAGCGCTGAAGAAACATTTAACATCTTGTACATGTATAGTGAAACTTGGTACTCATACAATGCACCAACTGGTAAAATACCCTTGGACTCGGTTTCATATAAAACTAATGATGGGAAACGTGAAGACAGCTTTAAAACAGCTTTTAAACTTTTGTTTTGCATGATTTGATAAGATTTCAATCTGCTTCGACTTGCAGTTCCATACACAATAATTCCGTACACAATTCTGGAGTGAATAAATGTAAAATACATCAATCTCAGTACATAGCTCGGCACACAAAAGGAAAGTTTCTTTAGCAATCCTACTAACGGAGCCATTTTACTACAAATGGTTTTAGTGTGTTCAGCCCAAGACATATGCGTGTCAAAAGTTACTCCTAAGTACTTGAAAAACTCAACTCTATCAACTACAATGTTATTTATAGTAAAATAAGACAAATTGATAGGACTTGATGTGGGGAATGAAAAATCATAAATTTCGTTTTATGTAAATTTAGAGAGATCACATTAGATTTGAAATATGCCAGTAGAATGTCCATATCATGCTTCATACTATTATGTATAGTCGAGTACTTTGTTTCATAAAATACTACAGTATCATCTGCGAAAATTCGAATTTGTCTATTAAAGGTAATAGCAAAATATCATTAATAAATATCAGAAACAGCAACGGACCTAGTACACTGCCTTGAGGCACTCCACAATCCACATTTAAGACATCACTGGTGTATCCGTTGATCATGACGTATTGTTGACGATTAGTCAAGTAACTATTAATTAACCTATTGGCTACTCCACGAAATCCATAACAGCACAATTTATCTAAAAACAATTGGTGATCAACCATGTCAAAAGCTTTCTTTAGATCAAGAAAGAGAGCTCCAACATATTCCTTTCGATCAAAGGCATTGTAGATCATGTTAGCCATTTCGACAAGTGCCAACTCAGTACCCGAACCTTCCCTAAAACCATACTGATGTGCATAAAAAAAGTTTGAACTGTTAAGGAAACTCCTAAACCGTGAGTTCAGTATTTTCTCAATGATTTTGTCAAATACAGACAAAGTCGAAATAGGTCTGTAGTTAGAAATAAGATCCTTATCACTATCTTTAAATACTGGCACAACTTTGGAAATTTTTAGAACATTAGGATATTCACCAGTTTCAAGAATTGTGTTAGTTAATTTCGCTATAAGTTCCGAAAAGAATATGACATTATGCTTCAAAACCAAGTTACGAACGTTATCTGACCCACCACCTTTACCACTATCTAGAAGACAAATAATATTACAAATTTCCGCAGGGTTAGTGGGCGTTAGAAATATTGAATCTGGATTAAGGCACAATGTTCCAAATTTATGAATATCCCTATCACTTCTCATTGATTCACTCAGTGATTATTTACCTATGTGAACAAAATAATCATTGAATTTATTGACAATATCAGAGGTATTATTATATTTTAGATCCAACTGCACCCCAAGGGGGGCCAGGGTGGTGGAGAGCTAGGTTCCAGGGGCGGGCCCCAAGTGGTCAAGCCTGTGGAGGACATCGTGGCTGCACCTGTGAAGGCGATCGAGGCCGCACCTGTGGCGGCTATCGGGGCCACACCTGTGGTTAAAACCACTGGTGTGGCGGCTCTTTCCAGGAGACAGGCGAGGAGAAGGAGGGAAAGGGAGAGGAAGGCGTCAGCGGTTGTACGGGGAATGGCCCCGCGAGGGGTCACCCCGCGCAAGCCACTGGTGAAGCCTGGTGGCTCTCAGTCAGCTGTGGACAGCAGCAGCAAGATGGAGGACATGGATTCGCCATCTGGCAATGGCGGTGCGAGCAAGGAGGCTAATGCAGGCCTTCAGCAGACGTCGCTGCAGTGATGGCACACTTAACCTGCCTACAGATAAACCTGCATCATGCAAAGGCGTCTTCGGACGTCCTTTGTCGTAGGTTTATCTGCCAGAAAATTGGCATGGCTCTAATACAGGAGCCATGGGTAATAGGTAACCAAATTAAAGGTATACCAAAACAAATGGGTAAGTTGATTTATTGTAATGGAACTGAGAGTCCAAGGGCGGCCATTTTGGCCAGCTCGCAAATTAATTTTATTCCCATTTCAGAGTTCATCTCCAGGGACTTAGTGGCGGTAATGGTGGAGGTTCTGGGTGAAAGAGGGAAACAGGAGGCTATAATGGCCTCCGCCTACTTTCCTGGAGACTCGGAAACGATACCTCCTCTTGAAGTTAGGCGGCTCATAGCTCATTGCCAGCGCAATGGGCTGGCTTACCTAATAGGATGCGATGCAAATGCGCACCACACGGTGTGGGGCAGCACAAACATCAATAATAGGGGTGAGTACCTTTTTGAGTATATAATTACTAATAATGTAGATATTGTCAATAGGGGAAGGAAACCTACTTTCATAAATGCGATTCGGCAGGAGGTCCTAGATTTGACCCTCGCTAGTCCGCATTTTAGTCATTTTGTTAAAAATTGGCATGTGTCTGAAGAGGCCTCCTTATCGGATCACTTGCACATCAGATTCGATTTGGCGGCCGAGGCCATGCAGCGGCAGGAGATAAGAATTCCAAAACTGACCGATTGGGACTCTTATAGAGTCTCACTCGAATCAGAAATGCCCTCGGTAATGGGGAACATAGAGTCTCCAGAGGGCTTGGAATTCTGTTCAAACCAGCTGCATAATTCTATACACTCGGCTTACGAAAACAGCTGCCCAGTTAAGCGAAGAGAGTCCATTAAGTTGGTCCCTTGGTGGAACGGGGCGCTGAGTAAGCTGAGGAAAAAATCTAGAAGGTTGTTCAATAAGGCTAAACGCACCGGGGAATGGGGCGAGTATAGGATGGCCTTAACGGAATACAATCTGGAATTAAGAAGATCCAAAAGGGCTACCTGGAGAAACTTCTGTGAGGGAATTATTGAATTACCCTCTGCAGCTCGTCTCCAGAAAGTCCTTGCTAGAGATCACTCAAATGGTTTGGGGCTTCTTCAGAAGCAAAACGGGATGTTCACTGAAAACCGGAAGGAAACCCTGGAGTTACTATTAGGTACCCACTTTCCGGACTCAATAGTGGTAGGTACCCAGGAGGACCCGCATGACCCTTCAAGTGAGGTAGACTATTCACCCCACAGTAGGATCTGGAGCCTCTCTGGAAAAATGTTCACACCCAGCAAGGTGAGATGGGCTATTGGCTCTTTCAAACCGTTCAAATCTGCTGGAGGGGATGGTATCTTTCCGGCTTTACTTCAAAGAGGTATTGAGGAAATACTCCCCAGCTTGGTCCAGTTGTTTCGGGCAAGTTATGCTTTTAACTATATTCCGAAACTATGGAGGAAAGTAAATGTGGTCTTTATACCAAAGGGAGGGGGTCGTCTGGACACCCAGCCCAAGGCTTATCGGCCAATTAGCCTAACATCGTTTCTATTGAAGACGATGGAAAAAATCCTGGATAATCAAATAAGAAATGAAATCCTTGTAAATAACCCACTGCATCGGAACCAGTTTGCTTATCAAGCTGGCAAATCCACTGTGATGGCTCTTAGTGGTCTAGTCACGAAGATTGAAAGAGCGGTGGCTTTTAAGGAAATTGCCCTGTGTGCCTTTGTGGACATTGAGGGGGCATTTGACAATACCTCCTATGGTTCAATAGAGAGGGCAGCTATGGAGAAGGGGGTTCCGCCGTCTACAACTAGGTGGATCCGCTCCATGCTGAAATATCGCGATAATACAGCCACACTAGGTGGCGAGTCAGTAACCATCAGGGCCGTAAAGGGCTGTCCCCAAGGAGGTGTACTGTCTCCTCTTTTATGGTCATTGGTTATTGATAGACTGCTGGTCCTCCTGAATAGCCATGGGTTTGATGTCCAGGGCTATGCGGATGACGTGGCTATCGTGATTAGAGGCAGGTTTGATGATATCATCTCTGATCTCATGCAAAATGCACTCAACTTGATATGGCAGTGGTGTAACAACGAAGGACTTAGTGTCAATCCAAACAAAACTGTCATTGTCCCTTTTACGAGGAGGAGAAAGCTCTCGCTTGTAGCTCCCTCGTTAAACGGTACTATTGTTGCCTTTTCCAAAGAGGTTAAATATCTAGGGGTTATCCTGGATAATAAACTGAACTGGGAACAACATATACAAAAAATTCATAATAGAGCCACTAAGGCTTTTTGGGCCTGTCAGAGACTCTATGGACGTACTTGGGGACTACAACCAAAAATGATCTACTGGTCATTTCTAACAATTATTAGGCCTATGATCACTTACGCATCGTTAGTGTGGTGGCCTAAAACTCAACAAAGGACAGCGCAAACTTTATTGAATAAGGTTCAGCGTATGGCCTGCATTGGGGTTACGGGCTCAATGAAAACATGTCCGACCGCAGCAATGGAGACACTCCTAGGACTAACTCCATTGCATCTGCATGTAAAAAAGGATGCTGTTAATATGGCCCTTAAGATGCAGGCGGAGGGTAACATCAAACCAGGCAATATGGTGGGCCATCTGGAGATCCTTAAGGAGTTTCAGACAGATCCCACTATAGGAATGCCTTCCGACTGTATGCCAGCCAAACTGGATTTCCACAAACCCTTTTGTGTTAGATTACCTGACCGGGAGGAGTGGAGTACAGGGGGACCATCCTTTGAGCGAGGGTCATTGGTGTGGTATACAGATGGATCAAAAACGGAAGATGGGGCGGGGGTAGGAATACATGGGAGTGGAGTATCACTCTCGAAGTCCTTGGGTACCAATGCAACCGTCTTTCAAGCAGAAGTGCATGCTATAGAACTTTGTGCTAGGATAGGCATTTCTAAAGGCCTAAACGACGCAAAGGTTTATATCGTATCAGACAGCCAATCGGCCTTAAAGGCTCTTAGGTCTTTTACCATTGAGTCAAGGCTGGTATGGGATTGTCTGAAGGTTATTAAATCGCTGGCAAGCTCAAATAAGGTAACACTTGTTTGGGTGCCAGGGCACACTGGAATTGTGGGAAACGAGGCAGCTGATGTCCTCGCCCGCGAGGGATCTGCCTTTCCATTAATTGGACCAGAGCCCTTCTGCGGCGTCTCTAAGGGGCACCTTAGGGCAGCAGTTAAACGCTGGGAGGATGTGCAAAAGTCCTCTTACTGGCGCGGAATTCCAGGTTTGCGACAGGCGAAGGAATTTATTTCACCTTCGTCGGCCAGGGCCAAGGAATGTCTCGTACTTAGGAAACCTGAGTTGAGGCTGCTTACCGGCTTCCTCACAGGTCACATCCCCTTAAGGTATCACCTTAAGAAAATGGGCCTAAGTCCGACGGATAGATGTCGCTTCTGTGACATGGAAGCGGAATCAGCGGAACATGTTCTGTGCCATTGCCCAGCCATTTTCTGCAAAAGGTTACAACATCTAGGAGGGAGAGTAATGAGCCCGGATGGTATGCACCATATACCGGCCGGCAGTATTGTCAGGTTCATTAAGAGCCTGAATATTGACTGGACGGCTCATTAAGTAGGGTCCATGCACAAAAGATCTTTTAGGTCGCAGTGCGGGGTGGCTTGAACGCCCACATGGCCCTCAACTAATAATAATAATAATAATAATAATATTTTAGATCATTAACTACAATAGTTTGGATCTCAGATTTATGATTATTTCTATTTAGAAACAGATTTATATTTTTCCATAAATTTTTCTGACTCACATTACCAAATGTATTTTCATAAAACTGTTTTTTTGCATAGTACTTCTCAGACTTGATTTTCCGATTAAGAGCACTAAGTAGATCATGAATATCCACGTTACGTGGGTCTAACTTATGTTTCTTTAACGTGTTATTACGTTTTCCCATCAGTTTCCACAAGTTGTATGTCATCCAAGGACATGAATTAGCCTTCAAATTAGCCACAACATTCCTAATCATAGTGGATTTGTCAATTAACTGATTTTTTTTTTTTTTTTTTTTTCGCTGGCGCTACATCCCATGGAGGGATTTGGCCGCTTCATTGTGAAGTTTCGTAATCATTTTTTCAATGGATAATGATCACTAATATCCGAGAAAATAGTGGAATTTTTAACGGTGCTAATATTATTAAAGCTACAAACAACATGATCAAGGATATTGTTACTAATTGACCTAGTAGCAAACGTATTAGTAACAATCATTCCCAAACTCATCAAACTGTTTTTGTAGTTAGAAACATTAACGGAACTTTTGTTTACAGGTATATTAATATCCCCAACAACAATTGTGTCCGTTTTGCTTATATCTAAACCATCCAAAAAACTTAAAAATATTTCAACGTCTGAATTAGGTGGTCTATAGATAGCCAATAATTTAGTTGATGCATAATCAGCAAGCTCGATACATATAAAATGAAAGGGGAACTGATTATCATCACACCTTATAACATTAAATTTCACATTATTTTTTACAAAAATAGCTAGACCACCACCTACTCTATCATTACGACAAGAGAAGATACTCCGAAAATTGTTTAGTTGAAACGAAATAGTGTTGTTACTCTTAACCCATGTCTCACTAAGCACAATAATGTCAATATCTTCATCCAACCTCTCACTAAATACAATAACATCATCAAACGTATCTGCATTATTCATACCGCGTACATTACTTTGAAGAAAGTTTATTTTTTTTTATTTTTTATATAATCAGTACTTTTATTGCTCAATGAATAATCATCAACATTCAAAAAATACCTATTTTTACAATTTTTTTCTAAAATCTTACTGAACTTACTCATAAAATTTGTTAATAACGTATGAGGAATGAAATATGGACAAATGTATTTGTATTTGTATTGTACAACCAAAAATAAAAATTTCCTTGTTTTTAAATAAGGTGGTTCCCGTATATTTTATAAAAAATACATTACAACTGCGTCATTTTACGATTATTTACAAAAATGTCGTTGTTACAAGTAGATCGTCGTAAATTAATTTATAAATTTTGTCAGGAAAATCCAGACAAAAAAAAGAACGAGATTTTTCACTACTTCAAGGATCTTGGATTCAAAAAATCCTTTATCTACAAAACAATTAAACTGTTTGAGAATAATGAACCTGTGGAAAGAAAACCCGACTCTGGTAAAAAATGTCAACTACAAGGTAGCAAAGTTCGAATGAAATTGAAAGGTGAAACAGTGGGTCGAACTGCAAAATCGTACAGAAAACTGGGTAAAAAATATCAAGTTGCCCCAAAAACTATCAAGAAATATTTACAAAGTATGAATATTCAACGCAAACCCAAAAAATCGGCACCAGCAACTACAGACAAACAATTAGCAACAATCAAATCTAGATTAAGAGTGCTTTCCCAAACATATTTCGCTGCTTCTTCAGCTTATAAATGTGTGATGGATGATGAAAGTTATTTCACTGTTGAAGGTAATGAATGGCAGCCAAAATACTACTACGAGTCTCCCGATCACAAAGCACCAGAAAAGGAGAAGTTTATTCATAAGACCAAGTTTCCAGGTAAAGTTATGTTGTGGTTGGCTATTACCGAACGAGGTGTCAGTGACCCAGTATTTTTCAAAAGTGGTTTGGCGGTTAATGCGCAAACATACACAAACAAATGTTTACCTGTGCTTCAGAAATTTATAAATAAATATCATAAAACTGATAAAACGATTTTTTGGCCTGATTTGGCATCCTCACATTATGCCAACGCAACGTTATCTGATTTACGTCAACGCAGAATCGAATTTATCCCTAAAGACTATAACCCACCAAATGTTCCACAACTAAGGCCCATTGAAACTTTTTGGGCAAATCTGAAGAGAATGGTATACAGCAATGGATATCGTGCCAAAAATGTTGAATGTCTGATTAGAAAGATAAAAAGAGATTTAAAATTGATACATCAGGAACGCAGGCGGCAATGAAAAGAGTGCCAGAAAGGATCAGGAAAGCGAATCGATATGGAGCGCAAATTTTTCTGTAAATTTTATCTAAGAATTAAAGTTTTAAATAAATTATGGATTAAAATCGTTTGATTAGTAAATAATTTTTTTTTTACTTTTTTTTGTTTGTCCATATTTTATTCCTCATACGTTATTATAATATATAGAAAACATGACTATGTGTTTGAAACTATCAGAAATTATGAATGCAGTTAAATTTAAAATTAAAGCCGAAATTTTCAATTCATAAAAGGTACGATATACCAACTTAAACAACCAATAAAAATAAGACAAATGACACAAATCCTTAAAGTAAATAATGAAACGTAATCTGACCTTTAGAAAGATCAAATGGCACTTATATGGGGCAATAAACCTCAGCTCCATTTGTATTAATCTCATCCCTGGGAACGGGACGAAATAACTTATTCACAAAATTGATGTCGTTGAGAGAATTTATGCTGTAAACATTACTGCCGCTCGACTTTCTCAGTAGGATTTGGTTGTTCTTTACCCACAAATATTGGAACCGGAGTAAATTTTTGATATCTTTCGCCTTCCCATATAATTTAGCTTGAAGCTTGGTAAAATTGTTCATAAGCAAGATCCGTCTATTCTGCGAGGAAACTGTTTTGTTCAGCGATGGTTCAATTGTTGATAATTCCAGATCACTTAACATCAACGTCTTATTTGCGTAGTATGCTTTCAGTACTTCCGCTTTACTTATATTAGTTGAAAGATTAACAACTAGCACATCATTAGATAACTTTTTTTCTTTAGTGTAATTCAGTTCACGCTTGATGGAAATCACATCATTGAAATTTTGTTCAACCCCTAATTTTGTGAACATGCACGATACAAATTTGCTGTCGGAAATTTTTTCGGGCAATCCTGAAATAACTATGCTGTTAGCTTTTGCATGCTGCTCAGCTTTATCAAACTCAGCTTCCAGTTTGTTTACGCGATATTCTAGCTTTTCATTCATACTCTCAACATTACAAAGTTTATTATTATGCTATTTTCCTCCAATAATTCTTTTATTTTTGAATTCATGTCATCCACAGAATCAGTCATGTAGCTTTGAGATTTTTCAATTTCATTAATTGTGGTTTTAAGGCCCTGTAGCAACTTCATAACATCAGAGAGACTTGGATTGTCAAATTTTATTTTGTTATGGTTAGTGTTAGTCTCAGAACCAGGATCTGGACATATACCCAATGATTTTCTACCACGATTTTTACATTGGGAACATCTCCATGCAGCAGAACCAGATTTAATAGCTTGAAATAGCTCATTTGAGAGGTTTCCACATTTAACATGTATTGCCGCTGGACAATCCACGCACTGCACACCAGGAAACTTAACATCCGTAATATTTCTTGCGCATTTGGAGCATCCCGTCATATTGATATATTGTTTTTAAAATTGATAACAGAATAAACGCTTCTGTGGGTACAGCGAACTTGATAAATAGTGTAGTATCACTGAAAACTGGAACCACTAAACGATTAAAATTTCAATAATATAACGTATTATTGACGGTGTACACACAATACCTATATTCACAAGAATTTACAGTAATAATTATACATATAAGCAATTTTTAAAATTTTAGCTATTGGAAAATTATTTTTCCTCAGCACAAACAAAAACACATCCGTTTTTTTCAATGTCTACTTGCGAGGTAGCACACGGACATTGCTGAAAAGAAAGGATTTACTCGTATACAGCTATAATATTTGATATACATATACATAAGTTCCGCGAGGTACGCAACAAGTCAACGACAATTTAAGGAATTTTTCCCTATAAACTCAAGAAAACCAATTTTTCAAGTTGTCAATATTTTGACGTATAGAAAAGAGTCATTATTACCAACTTAACCGAATTTTCGAGAATCTTCATCGTGGAATAATACTCCTAACTAATTCTTAAAGTATACGCCATAAAGTGAATAAGTAAAATTTTCGATTAATCGATCATTTTAAAATTTTGAATTTATGCTAAACTTGCAATCCCTTCCTCAAATCTATTTTAACCCTCTAATGCACGAATTTTTAATTTTTTTCTATCAAAATTTTGACTTCAACTCGTAGCTGTTGAACAAATGTGCATATTACAACAACAAAAATCAAACCGTTATGACGAGAGTACTTTAAAAAGAAAATAACTCATGTAAAAACTAAAGAAAAAAATATTCATGATAACGTAAAGTCCGCCTTTAGGCGGACTTATGCATTAGAGGGTTAATCTTTCCTTCTAACCAATTTGCAATAAAATACGATTCTAACAATAATTTGAACATCTGCTTCTTTGCATTGATCGCTCAGTTTGGGATGCTATGCGATACGAGAAGAACCAACTAAAATATAAATTCGACTATACAACCAAAGCAACCTTGATTATACAAGCCATAATCTAAAAAACGAAGCTTTTTTAAGGGAATTAGAAACGACGAAAAAACCAAAATTTCCATAGTAAAACACATAAAACATATGGGAAATCACTTTTTTTCCTAAGACAAATTTGTAAATGAAAACGTTGCAAATTCTTAATTATGATTTCTAGAATATTTTCATAAATGTTTGAATTTCAACATATATAAATCTCGTTTAAGTAAATCGTTTTCATTTTCTTGTAATAATTGATTTATTTAAACCAAAATATAAAAAAAAGTTCATAACAACAGCTTTCTGGTCAAATTAAAAAGAAAAGCTTACTACAAATCGTGTGCATTAAGCCAATATACATAGATGGCAGTGGGCAGTTAACATTTTGAAAAACCGTACCAAAAATCGCCACCTGCGGAAATTTAAGTTCAAAAATTGTAAGAAAAGCAAAACAAATTCACAAAATATTTAAGAACGTGTCATAATTTTGTGATTACACAATCTTTTTCGTATTTTTCTGTATAAATCTGAGACATCTAACGTACACTAGTAAAACTAAAGATAAATTTAGCAAGTATTATTTTAATTCGTCAGAGCCAACTTTGATGTATTTTTCAAAATGAAACTTTGAAAAATATATTTTAGAAATAATTTAATTTTAAAATTTCTGCAATTAATATTTACTTAATACCAATATACCCTTCTTGTATATTGCTGCTAAAGATATGTAGAACACTTTTGTATAAACATTTTATAACATTTTTGCTGTTTTCATTGAAAAACTTGAAGCTACAAAACACCATTTTTACTATGGAGTCCTATGGAAATTAATGAAAAGTTATACCACTAAAAAAACTTCGAAAAAATACGTCATAATGATTATGGCTCTATACTCTAGAAGGCTCTGATACAACTCATTGGAAAATAAACCAATCAGATAGTTGAATTTTCCTTAGTTACGCTGTATAATATCGGTTATTTGCGTTGCTAAGTAGTGTTTCGCGAAATACCACTAGTGGTGTTTCGGCCGCAAACAAATAAATCATATCTTCTATGAATATAAACAAACAATTAATATTTTTGATATTTGACATGGTTGATTCGTTGTATAGTCTTAACATATACAACTCGAGCTTCGAAAATCATCTGAATATACAGTTGCGGACTCGATGTGTTACCTAAGAAACACAACTCCACCTGCGGTGTCGTTGTGTTTCCTAGGCAACACAACTCGTCCTATAAACTGTATATTCGATTATTTTCGAACCTCTTGTTGTATAACTAGTGATTATTGCAACTAATTAAAGCCAAGGCGGAGTTGCATATTATGTTCACAGAAATTCAAATACCACCAGTCAAGATTCAGAAGACCGCAAAAGTTTAGCTAAAAACGATCAACCACAGCTACAGGTACTCGTACTTTATACAATAAAATACGTTATACGATTAACTGTAGTAAAACAGAGGTCAACATAATTGCGACTAAACCCGAAAAATTGAGTAGACCCGTTTTGCTAAATCGTAGTTAATTTCATTATTCCCCTCCTTATTAAAATTTAAAAAAAAAGAAAATAAGGGCGGTTCAACCAATTTCGCACAGGGCGCTCAGAAGTTGACACTGATTGAAACATAAAAGCGCTATTTCAAATTGCTCTGAAAAATGAAACGTTTAATCACTTTCAAATTGAAATAAATATTTGTCATTTACGACCAAAATTAACAGTAATGATGATAGCCACTTTAATCAAATACAGCGATTCTTTTGTCGATTGATATAGAAAATTGGTCAATTGCCAATGTTAGTTGAATCATCATTCTATCATTCTATAACCTTGATTTACATATTTTCCTATATCGAATCAAATACTATTGAATGGAAATAATTGTGTGAAACCTATCGATGGCTTAGTGAATATCGGCCCTAACCCACATTTTTCAAAAATGACATGTTTTTTTTTTTTTTTTTTTTTTTATCAGTTTTTTAATTTGGGTGCAGAGCGGACTTATTAACGGTCCTAGCTCCTTGTAACTGTCAGAGCTTCTGCACCCAATGCGCGATCCTGCAAGTAAAGATTAATAGCTACCTTAAATTTATTCATTTTATATTCCTTCGGAAATTTGAAATGTATTAGCGAATTCCACTTTTTTGATGTTCGGTATATAAATTCGCGCTTGATTTCTTCAGTTCGAGGTTTCGGAAGCTTCACCGTAAACCTATGTGCATTGGTTGTTCCTCTTGTTACTCTTGTTGTTGTAACGAATGGTCGTATTTTCTCCAATAGTTCTGCAGAACATTTACCATGTAAGCATCTGTAGAAGACGCAGAGTTCTGTAACATCTCTGCGATGCTGTAAGCTGTCTAGTTCTTGAGTAAGTCTCGGATTCCGTATTATTCTGATAGCGCGGCGTTGAACCCTGTCCAATAAGTGGAGGGTGGTACCAGACGCACCTCCCCAAACTTGACAGCAATACTCTATACATGGTCGGATGAAGGTTTTATATATCTGGAGAACTTGATGCGATTTGAAAAACCTTCTGCATCGATTCAGGAACCCGAGTTTTTTTGAAGCTGATTTAGCCAATGCAACAATGTGTTCATTCCATTTGAGTTTGTTACTTATTTGAACACCAAGCAGTCGAATTGAGTCGCAACCCACAAGGATATGGTTCCTTACCACAAATGGGTAGTCGTTGCGACTTTTTTACGTGAGAATGTGCATATTTGTGTCTTTGTTTCGTTAAATTGTACTAAGTTCTTGTTAACCCACTCAAATATTGTACTTAAATCGGAATTAAGAGAAGTTACGACTTCTGACCGTTTATTATTTAGATCTGTAATGCTAGGCTCCGCCTCGAATGAAATAGAAGAATGCAATGTGGCATCATCCGCAAAGCTATGGATAGGGTTTACAGTGCTATCCAGCAAATCGTTGATGTATAGCAAAAACAGGGTCGGTGACAATATAGAATGCAACACATCGCATCTTTCTGTGCGACTGTTTTAACCTAAAACACGTTCCACATTCAATTTTGTTCGGCCCTAAAAGCGTATGGTATATCTTATGGTAACTCGTTTTTTGCATTTCTTGAAAAATGTTAGAAATGGGGGTTTCGTATTAAAATATTCAACACGATTTCGGCCAGACATTTTTCGAACCCTTCACGCAATTTGTAAAATTTTCAAATTTTATTTAAAACACGCTAAGAGCAAAACCGAAATTTATTTGGATACAATTAAAGGAATATTTAGGTGATGGGTTAAATTATTTAATATCATCGAGCGGCTCTACATACTACACCTGGTAATTTTGTTCCCTTTTAAGTTGATGTTTTTGGGTTTGAGTTTGAGCAGCTTCGTCCTATACTACGTAAAAATGCTACTTCTACAATATATGTGATATAAATGACAATTTTAGATGTTTTTTTAACACAAAGGTTATTAGACTTCACGAGTAGTTACGTTACTCCAAAAAGTATATGTATATAAATTTAAGATTGAAATTGCCAAAATATGTATAAGACAAATATTTTCAACGGGTATATAAACATAATTTAAAGGTGTGACATGGAAATATTTTAACACATGTTTACCATGCTAAAATCCACCCTTTATGTTACGTTTTTGTTGTTGCCAAATTCATACCTGTTTTCTTATTACAAACACTAAAAATGTTATTTTTGAAAATGGAAAATCTATATTTTCTTGTCTTAATCTACAACTCAATCCCACCCTATAATATAAACTTATAGAAAATAATAACAAATAAACCCCGAATTCAGCTGACAAAAAAAGTCGAAAATAACAACAATTTAGAGAAGACGAAAAACGAAGAAATTCTTTTGTGCTTAAATAAAAATAACGAAATCATAAAATTTAAATAAATAAGAATAGTGAATGGAACAAAAAGTCTGAACCTTAAAAAAAAAATCGCAAACATAAGAACACGAAAAAGGATATTACATAGTATGTACATACATATAAGAGTACATTTTGTTTATTAGATCAATTACATGGAATCACGTGTTTTGAATATAGATATCAAATTGTAAACGATTTAAAGAATTGCGTATATGCTACTGGGAAATATATCAAATCGATAGCGGAGAATATTACAATCGTAAAATACATTCGAAAGTGATTTCTATGGTACTTTAATCCCCTAAAATTAAAGCTTATATTATCACTTCAGTATAATTACTCAATTCCGATATAATATTTACAAATAATTTCTGATCCACCCTTCGTCGAAAACAATAATAATTAACTATGGAGCAGTTTCCCAATAAAAGAAGAAAAAATGTAATTAGTTTTTTATTTATTTACATAATTTTATTTCGTTTCCTCGTTAAACAAATATTGTATGAAAATGAAATCAACATCCAATCTAAAGAAAAAATAAATGGGAAATAAATTATTATTACCTTTTTAACACGCTGATTAGATGTTTATTATTTTTATTAGGGAAAACAAAATAAAAAAAAAATAAAATAAACAAACCGAAAAGATCTAAAAAAAAATCTTGACTTTTAGATATAATTTTTCGCTTGTTTCTCCTCTCTTTTTAGATATTGTGTGTACAAAAATAGTTTTTAAACGTTTATTGGTTTTTGATCGGTAATAAACCCGTATTAATTTTGCTACACACACTCGCGCAGGAGCCTTTTAAACGTTAGTCAGTCGTTAGTCGTAACAACACCACGAGCTAACATTTTCTGAAACTTACACTCTTAGAAATTTCGATGTGATTTAACTACTTTTATAGTAGGAAACAGGTAACCTACTTTAAAAGTAGTTAATTCTCATTTTTGTGTGAATCAAAAAAATGTGTAAAAACTTCAAGTGTGAAATCACACTTTGTAAAGTGAATTATCTTTAAATTAACAGTTAAAATAAGAAACGAAAAACATAATTTTAGAGGTAAATACTTCCAAACTTCGCGTAAAATACACTTGTTAAGTGCAAATGACCACCTTTTAAAAACGGAAAACTCACTCTTTGAAATGTTAAAAACCACAAAAATTGTGTAAGTTTTTCCCCATTTTTTCTTTTTAAATAAATAAATTGGATTTTAAATTTTTTTAATTAATTTTTTATTAAATAGTATTAAAATAAAGATTAGGTAAATATAAAATTCTGATTTTACTTCATTTTCAAAATTATTCTTGTTTGGATTATCTTCATCAAATTAATTTTGACGGATGTGTTCATATAAATGTTCTTTTTTTCCTTTGAAATCTTCTCAGTGCTTCTTCTGGAGTTTCTGAAATTTAAACATTTTTTGTAAAATTAGTAATTTAATATGTTAAAAGTACTTTAAAGCATTTTCGCTTACCAATTTACCATTTTTCACTTTTATACCTAAACTGCAGGATATGCGGTTCGTTCAATTTGACATTAATTTATACCGAATGTTTTTCGATCTAGTAGCGGCTTCTTCAAAACGAGTAAAAAACGTGTAAAAACAAGTTTACTATGTCTATAAACACAAACAAACACTGTAAAAAACACTGATTTTGTGTGAATAAAATATGCAAAGGAAAACACACTGCAACCGAGGAAATTAACTCTAATACTGCCTAAAATAACACCAATAATGAGAAAACACGAAAATTTGTGAAATCACACGTCATAGTTGAAAATATGCAACACTGACGTGCGTATTATTCATTTCTTTGGGTTTCATAACACATTTTTTTATGCGATTTTACTACCCGTTTTTAGAGTGTAGTCGAGCATAACTGAAGGAGAACAAATATTTCTGTGACATTAAATAAAAACAGGATATCTGCTAAAATCAAAATGTAGAGAAAACGCGGTACCTCGTAAATTCTACGAAAGACAATATTCTACGCAACCACAATTCCTAAAACAAAAATTCGTCGAAAACAATTCATATAACAACACTTCATAGCAACACAAATTTTTCGAAAAACAGTTAAGCCTTATCTTGACGGCAAAATTAATTATAGTTCTAAAGATTAATTTTACGATCATAATTTGGAGTTATCGTCTTGACGGTAAAAGTAAACTACTACCCTCCCTCCTTTCATCAAATGCGCAAACTAGTTATTTTGTTATTGTTATTAGACGTCAAATTTTGAAATAGGCGTCAATGAATGTTATTTACTTTTAGCACTGAAGCGAATTTGTAAAGCTTTTTAATTTCTATTTGAAAAAAATTAGTAATCAAAAAAATCAAGAAAAGATGAAACCGAAGAGTTTTATTTATTTCTAATCAGCGAATGTTTGAGCCTGCAAAATAAAATAAACGCGCACATTCACAATAGAAAACAGAAAACATTCATTTTTTAAAATTTTTGACAAACTGATCGAAGCGATTCACCCGTATTTTGTGAGAAGTTATTTATTTATTTCAACTTAAGCTTTACATAAACATTACTACAACAAAAAATACATTAAAGATTAATACCTAACAACCAGTAACTATGATGTACTATGAAGTTGAAATAATTAGAAATACCTTATGAACAAATTATGTCAGTGACAAGCATTTCGTTAGTAAAAAAAGAAAAATCAAATTAGTAATAATTTCAGAAAATGTTACGAGGTGGGGAATTACAAAAAAATAAAACAAACAAAATAAAAAAAAATTAAACATCAAATGAAATTATTATAAATAAAAGAATGCAAGTTGTAAAACCGTCAACAATAAATATACGATTTTAATTTGTTTTAATTTTATTTGAATACAAATATTTTAATTTTAATTTATAATAATTTAATTTCTTTTTTGTTTTTATTTTTGGATTACCAACACGTTTGACAATTTTGTGAGAAGTGATTTTGCTTTTACATAATTCCAATAAGCTTAATAAAAAAGTGTCCATACTAAAATTATAACAATTTGTGAATATGACATGAAGGTAGCTGTATTAGAATTCAGCAACTAAATAATGTGAAAGTGTTATACATTATGAAACTGTTAGAATATTTTGACGTTTCTACAAAAATACAATAATTTTACGTGTAAGTAATAATTTTCCTTAAATTACAAATAAATTGAATTAATTCTATTTTATCTTTTCTTTTTAGGTTTCTTATAACTTTAGTGGTCAACCAGGTGATGTATGTACGACAACACAGTGAATCGCCGATAAGTTTAGTTTATAATATAAGTGATTTTAGTTATTAATGCAATTTCATTTCAGGTATTTTCTTCTGGATCGGTACAACATCAGCTGGCATCGCCTATCCGATTATTCTATAATAAATAAATGTGTCATTAAATTATAAAAATATGTGAAAATTATTATTTAATAAATAAATTGATACTAAATGTTTTGACTTAAATTGATGAGTTTTCCTTTTATAACGTATTTTATTACAGGTGTTGAACACAAGTTAATTACAATATAAGATATCAAAATTTAAAGTGAATTTGTTGAAAAAGAAAAAGAAAAAAAAAACAATTAATTAAACAACTTATATAATTATATAATACGATAAAATAAGAAATCTATGTTTTCATTTTGCAATATCCAGGATTTTACGGAACGAATAAATTTTCTTTTTGATAAGATATCACGAATATAGTTAGGAAGCCTATTAAATATGGTAGGCCCCGAAACAAGGAAATAATTAAAAAAATTAGTTTTTAAAAATATCGGAACGAGTTTGATATGCTTTGTATTTATTCTCAAATCGTATCTGTGACAGCTTAAATTACGGTTACCACTGATTTCAAAATAAATTTCCATTACTTTGAAGACATAGAGATATTTAAGCGGAAGAATCGAGCTCATCATAAACAAAGGCCAAGTGTGAGAACGCTTATTTTTGAAGAACATTAGTCTAATTATATGCTTTTGTGCGATTACTAACGGTTTAATGGTCTCATAATAAGTGCCGCCCCAGCAGCAAATACCATACCGAAACCTCGACTCAACTAGTGCATGATAGAACAGTTTTAAAACTCTAATAGGACAATGGTCACGCTGGCACATTTTTCTGATACAAACATGTAGATTATTTTTGAGAACTGAGATATGTTACTTCCAATCCAATCGGCAATCCACATTTAATCCCAAATATTTAATGCCACTAACTGATTCAATTAGCATGCAATTACCGGAACACGAACCTGATCTAGGGCAGCTTGAATCATGAACTATAATATCATTGTTGAATGAGCGATTTTCATGTAAATTAAATAGAATAGTTTTAGTTTTTGTGCTAATTTGGAGCTTATGAGCGGTAAACCATTTGCTTAGTACATCAAGGTCATGATTGATACTAGTTACAACACTGTAGAATAATTTGGGCAATCATAGGCAAAAGCCATATCATCTGCAAAGGCTACACATTTTTCTTTAAAGTTTAGCCCGAAAATAGAATTTAAATATATTAAGAATAGGGTAGGTCCAAGTACAGATCCTTGAGGGACTTCTGCACTTAGAACTACAGGTTCACTTAAACATTTCCCAATACGAACCTTCTGAGATCTATTCATAATAAATGATTCGAACCCATTATACATACATCCTCTAAACCCGATGTTCCAAAGCTTATGAAGTAAGATATGATGTTCAACCATATCAAATGCCTTACAAATATCAACAATAAGGGCTGCTACAGAGTTTGTATTGTTGAGACCTTCATGCAAAGGATTCATAAGATTAATCAGCGCATCCTCTGTACCACTGCCACATCTAAAGCCAAATTGGCAAGAACTAAAATAACTATATTTTTCTAAAAATTCAACAATTCGTGAATTAACAATCCTCTCAAAAACCTTCGAAATTACAGGCGGAAGTGAAATAGGATGATAGTTACCAATTTGCATTCGATCACCTTTCTTGTAAAGCGGTATAACAGTAGCAACTTTTAACGATTGGGGAAAAACACCCTCCCTGATACTACGAGTGAATAATACACATAAAATATCAACAACATGAAATTGAATACGCTTTAAAAAGGCACTACTCAATCCTACCTGATCAACCGACCACTTATCCTCAAGAGAATTGATAATATTTAAAACTTCTAATGATGAGAGGGGCCTAAAGAAGAAACTGCTATTTATATGTGGATCGAGGACCAAATAATTGTCTAAAATTCGGGTATTGCTACTGAAATGCAGACGCATATTCATCACACTATTGTAAAAGTATATGCATTAAAACTGTTTGCAATGTCACCTGAAGAAGTCAATTTAATATTAGATTCATTTATTATAACGGAAATTTCAGCTTTATTAGTCACTTTATTAAGAATTTCATTTACTAAATCCCATTGTTTATTACCATTACCAAACGCGCGTTGAACTTTGTTAAGGTAGTACTTTGCTTTAGCGTTCTTAATAAGATTTTTCAAATTTTGCGATAGCTTAGCTTAGAATAATGCTTTTTTAATTTAATATTTCGATGGCTTGGGCGTAAGTCGCATTTTGTAAATTTTAAACAAGGGAGAAAAAACTTAATATTTAACGTAAAATACGATTTAAATCATGATGAAAGATGACGCTTCAAATAAAAAATTGTCTCTTTTTTTAATAAAACTAATATTTGACTTAAATTATACTAGGTAAACCAACTCTTTCTATCGTTTTAATCGAAGAACACAATTTTTGAAAAATTGATGTTACGCCCTATTCGCAATAAGCCATCGATTTGTATTATGCTTTTTACACTTTTTACGGAGAAGGTTCTTCTTATTAATTTTCATGATCAAAAAATTGTTAATCCAGGGTTTTAACTTAAATGCAAGTTCACGCGGTTGGAATGGAAATTTACTTTGGGAAATGTAATTCGATAGCAATAAAAAAATCTGATCAAATGCATTTGAAATATCAGCAATACTCAAGACTGAGAGCCAAGATTCCTTTAACAACAAATTGTTCAATAAATCAAAATTTATTCGAAAGTTGGATGTTGGGACAAATGATTTAGGCTTTACAAATGATTTACTCTGATGAATATTTAGTGAAATAAATATTGCACAATGACTCAACCACGCATTAGGACACCTATAAAAAACATGGTCAATACAAGTTGAAGATAAACTTGAAATTCTGGTTGGGACATTTACATCAGAAATTAAGCCGTTGCTAGACATAAAGAATTTATACTCTTCAGTTTTAGCTGAATTATCCAAAATATTATTATTGAAGTCACCCAAAATAATTAGGTTCTTAGACTTGATACCGCTTAAAAATGACCCAAACTCATCTAAAAAATTGTCAACATTGCAGGATTGAAGTCTATAAACACACACTATAGAAATTTTAAAACTTTTAAAATAAATGTCAACTAGAAGAACATCAGCTGTTCCAAACGTAAAATCAGTCGTAACTTTAACATTCAAGCCATCAGCTATATAAACACCAACACCGCCGGCACGATAATTATTATTACAATTTCCATAAAAATTAAAACCAGATATTGCATAATTAGAGATTTCATTGTCATTGATCCAAGTTTCCGACAAAAAGATTAATTTTGGTAATTTTAAAAAAGTTTGTAAATGGCACACAAAAATATCATAATTTTGACGTAAACTACGTATGTTTTGATGAAGAATCAAAAAATTATTATTAACTGCTGAGTTGGCTGGAGAAGCCGAGTTATTGGAACATAAATTAATATCTAGACCTTGATCATTTATATTGTTATTCATTTATAAAAACAAAACATAAAATATACAAAATAAAATTGAATAAAATGAATATTATAAATTATCAGGGTCAGAGTTACATTTAATTTTAATTAATTCAGTTCCTTCAGCTTTCCTTAAAAAAATAGATCCATTCTTTATCCAAGCATATTTGTAGCTTCGTTTGATAAAACAGGTTACGATGATAGAAGCTTAAGCACTCATTTATGAAAATTTTACAGTCAGATGACAATCCTATTGCGGTGTTATTACATTTAATTTTCGCCTTCGAATCAGTAATTAATTGTTTGGTTGATCTTCTAATAAATTTCATGCTGATACGCTTAGGTTTCTTTCGATAACAAAAGTCGACGTCCACACGGGAAACGTTGAAATTATATCCTTTATTTAGCAAATCCAGAACTGTTTGTTCAGTATTTTCGCCTTTTTTATATGGTATACCACAAATTTCAATGGAGTTTTGATACTGAAATTGTTCAAGAGCATTAATTTTGGATTCCAACTGCTTGATTTCGTTTTTAAGCAACATATTTTCAGCTGATAGAACTTCAATTCTGTCAACGGCCTTTTGTAATAAATCTAGCTGATTTGTGACGTTTTCGTTGTATTTATCGCTATTTGTTTTCAAAACGCCCAATTCAATTTCGATTTTTTAGAACATAGAGTTCAAATCTGTTTTTATTGGAGTAACAGCACAATCATCAAAACAACGATCCACTTTCGATTTACTTTCACAAACCATACATTTCCATATTTGTTTAGACTGTTTCATGAATTCTATATCGGAGTCGTTCAATGAAACACAGGAGGCATGAAACAGATTATTGCACATTGCACAGTTAATTTTGGATATTTTTGCGTTTGAATTGTCTCTGTTCTTTTAAATTGCATTTTGAGCACGACATTATAACAAAATTGATTACACTTTGGTTCAATATACAGTTCATCAATGATACACAATTTGGATGTTTTTTTTTTTTTTTTTTTGCAAATTGATAAAGTACACAACACGGTTAAAACTTGAGTACATTATTAACTTTAATTAAATAATTTAAAACTTTCTTTTTTCATTTGTTAGTTTAGAACAGTTTTTAATTTAATATTCTAGAATTTCGTTTGTTTATTTGTATTATTATTTAATTTATTTATTTTTTAGTTTTTATTAGTTATACATACTTTTCTTTCTTCAGTTGTTCACCCCACAACGAACAAGAAGATACTGATGAAGTAGGAGTATGTTCCAATTAATTATGGGTATTAAAGCCTTGTCTTGGCGGAATAATTAATTAGAGCATAATTTGATTTAGCAGTGTAATATTAGACAGCTATTGTAAAATACAAACATAATTTAACCGGTTTTAGTACATTTTAGTACTATAATTAATTATCCTAAATACCCATAATTAATTGGAACATACTTCTACTTCTCGGAAAATACGGGTGGATTGCTTCGATCAATTTGTCAAAAAATTTAAAAAATGAATGTTTTATGTTTTCTATTGTATGTATGTGCGCGTTTTATTTATTTTGCAGGATCAAACATTCACGTTTAAAAATAAATATTCCTAAAACTCTTTGGTTTCTTTTTTTCTTGATTTTTTGGATTGTTAATTTTTTTTTCAAATACAAATTAAAAAGCTTTACAAATTCGCTTCAGTGCTAGAAGTAAATAACATTCATTGACGCCTGTTTCAAAATTTGACGTCTAATAACAATAACAAAATAATTGGTTTGCGCATTTGACGAAAGGAGGGAGGGTATTAGTTTACTTTTACCGTGAAAACGATAACTCCAAATTATGATCTAAAATTAATTTTTAGAACTATAATTAATTTTGCTGTCAAGACAAGGCTTTAGGATAATTAATTATAGTACTAAAATGTACTAAAAATGGTTTAATTATGTCCGTATTTTACATTAGCTGTGTAATATTACACTGCTAAATCAAATTATGCTCTAATTAATTATTCCGTCAAGACGAAGTTATATGGCGTAGATAAAAAAAAATGAATTCGTTGATCAATAGCAGAATTCAACTTTTATTAAACTATACTAGGCACAACTAAATTATTTAGAAATGTTTTTATCAAATTGATTTGTTTTTCAGATATAATGGAAATTCATTAATTAACATAACAAAAAGTTAAAACAAAATTGTTTATTAAATTGATAGAAATTCAAATGTACCTCTTTATTAATAAAAACATATTTGTCTGTAAAATAATAATTGTTAAAAACAAATTAATTGGAGTATAAAAATTTAGAATTTGTGAACTTTTACGTTGTACAAACAAAATTGATAACAGGAAGTTTAATAATTACTCAAAGAATTATTTTTGTAACCATAATTGTTATTAACATTTTTTTTTATTTATAAATAAATCAATATTTTTTACAACAAATTTTAATTGTTTATAATTTCATAAGGATTTTCAATTTAATTCATTTATAACTTTAACGTTGAAGTATATTCCATTTTCTATTTTATTTTGCAACAAAATTAAATAATTATTTATTCTGATATTGTTAGTAACAAATAAATATAAATTAATAAACAATTTTATTGTTTATATATTTATTATAATTAAGTTCATTAAGAGTCTGAATATTGACTGGGCGGATAATTAAGCAGGGCTTGGAGCACAAAAGATCTTTTAGGTCGCAGTGCGAAGTGGCTAAACGCTCACATGGCCCTACAACATTAATTTTAATTTTAAAATATCGCGTTTTGTACCATGTCACGTTTTGAAATATCGCGTTTTGTACCATGTCCATATCGCGTTTTGTACCGTATCGCGTTTTGAAACATCGCGTTTTGTACCATATCGCGTTTTGAAATATCGCATTTCAAATGGGACCCGTCAAAAGAGATAAACAAATTTGTTAATTCGACAAAACCAGAAGCATTTACAACTTTGGTGTTGTAATGTTTTTTACTTTTAAATAATAGGTCGTGCGTAAAATATAAAATAAAAGGATGAAAATATGTTAAATTCCAGTTGGATTAATTTACATAAGTAATGGTTAATTTCGGGTAATGAATATTTTCATACAAAATCGACATCTGCACCCAGATTCCGGTTCTATGACAACTGAGAATGTCAAATATTACCAAATATTTTTTCGACCAGTCAGTTCCCATTCTCATAAAAATCCCGATTCCGATTAGACCAATGTGTTTTGATTTGGTATAAATTAAAAATATGACTTATTTTGGTACGATGGGTAATTTTTTTAAATAATAAATTAGTTTTTGAATATGGTGTAAATCAAAAAATGTTCAAAGCTTCTGTAATAACTTAATCATTAGAGAATACATAGGTTATGTTTTATATTATAAACTCTTTTAATAAAGTACACCATTAAAATTTGGTGTCGAAATATATATTTTTGAAATTCAAAACAAATTATGGACTACATAATTTTTCGTATGAGTAGAAGACGAGGTTTAAATCGAAGATAACCTATATTATAATTCAAATAGCTTAACAGTTAATTTATTAATTAAATTTATTGTGCTTTGGTTTCGTCTAGTGAAAATTAGACGTAATTTATGAGATGCAAGTGATCCGTTTAAGATCAATCTTTTTCCAAATAAGTTTAAACAAATAATTTACTGCTCTTTGCAAGCTTTTTCTTGCGCGGTCGCTGTCTAATAAAAACAAAATATTATGTTACAATAAAATATCGAGTGAATGTCATTTACAATTAATATATTGTCTATAAAAAAGCCGAAACATTTTCATAATAAAATATCCAAATAATTTATTGCTCAATAATTTATGTTTTGGAAATATTTTGATAAAATAAATTTATAAAATACATATAAAAACCGACTTCTCACATAAAAAAAAATTATGGTTTTTTTGACGTTTGTTATGGGTTTTCATTTGCCACTCATAGAACCGGAATCGCAATTTCTCAGTTTTTATACCAATTAGAATTTTTAGTCGAATAAAACCCATATGACAAATTTCCCATCAAACCGGAATCCTGGTGCTGGACAGAATTATTTGTGGTTATATTAAGGATTTTATTTGATTGACTGTACATATTGACAATCGAATATTGGAATTTAGAAGTTCAAAACTAAATATTTAAATTAAAATTAATTTTTATGTATTTTAAGTAGTTAAGATTTAAGATAAATTCCTGTATATTTAATTCGAAAATTAAATAAAGGAATTAAGAAATGGAGAATCAAAAATTTCGAATTTTATATGTATATTAAATAGTTAGGAATTTATAAAATTTTTGGTGGGTCCGAAACATGAAATGTAGGTATACATTATAAGGTTTTAGACATTACATAATGCTCAGTATAGAATTTGGAAACAGAGAAACGTAAAAATTTTTTGTGGGGTGGAAATAGCAACTTTCCGGTGGCTAGACGTAATTTTTAAATTAGTCATCAAAATAAGTGTCTAGTAATGTTTCTAATCAGAAATGCGTTGTAAATTATAAATTAAAATAAAACAGAGAATAATAAATAACAAGATGATGGGCAGCGAGTGACAGCAGAATGTATAAACTGCAGATGCTTAAACTGTATTCTGCATTACCGACCGTTAAAATGCTTATAGTCGCCGTTTGTAAATTTGAGTGGAATGGTAAGTACGTAAACCATCTGCTGTGAATGTGATTTGTGTCTGTTTTTGATACCTGAAACCATAAATCAAGTTAGTTATAGTCCGGGAGCCCACTTATACAAATGTTGACTTTTCGACGAACTTTGACAATCTGTGAAATCGATTGTTCACTCATAATTTAACAATGAATAGACCATCAGCTGGCTGGGAATGATTGTGAAAGGGTTGAAAACATGTAACAAAAAATTGAGGAAAAAAAAAATTATCCGGCGAATGCTGAAACTTATCTGAGGTGAAGATAATAAATATTATATACATAATGATAGTAGATCATAGTTAGCTGGAAGATGAGTGGTGGATGTGTGAAGTTGTCCAAAAACATGAAACATTATTTTTTTTTTTATTTTATTTATATATTTATTAAAAATCAACAAAATACAATTTGAGATAAAATCTCCTTTGTACATGTACCGCATAAACAATAAAAAGCTCTTAAGAACTCAGTACATTTTCGACCACCTGGCAGGTAGAAAGTCCCACCAAAATGACCTGTCTTTTTGAAGTTATTTTTTTTTTCAGGTATATATATTTATCTGTCTAAGTCTTAGCTTCCCTCAAATATATTTTTTAGAAGTCTACAAAATTCAACTTTGAAGCCGCCTGGCAACATTTTAGACCCGACTAAATGATATGGCTTTTTTATTTTATATTTTATTAAATACTAAACTAAAAGGTATTAAAATTTCAGAATGCCTCAAATACATTTTTTTTAAAAAAAATTTCGCAACTTAAAAAAATCTAAGGTTGACAATGCCCCGCTAAGGGTCACACAAATTTTCATGCTGCCTCAAATACCTACTCAAAATTGCCTAACAGCTCTCCATCTATTAAACCTATCAATTGAGCAAGAATCTCTAATACAATTAAACAATTTTTTATTTGGTTTAGGGCTCTTTTTTATTTCTTTAAACTAATTAAAGCTTTAGCTTTCGAACCCTCTTCGGATTCATTTTCAAAAGCGTAAGTATTACGCGTAAATAAAAAAGAGCCCTAAACCAAATAAAAAATTGTTTAATTGATAAATATATTGGCTCATTAAAATAAAAATCAATCTCTAATACATTAATTTATGATGTGCACTTATAGCACATACCACTGACAAAAAGACTATCATAAAGCTGAACATACGAATTCTTTGGAATCAAAATGTGATTATTCCGCGACGAAACCCCATATAGTGCATTTTGTTAAATAAATAATTCGGTGATTTTCTAAATAAAATACGGAAAATAAAAACGCAAAGTCTAAAACTTAAATATTCATTAATGTTAATAGGTAAAAGCTTGTTATGATAAACAGAAACTTGATCAAATTTTTTCACTTTAAATACATATCGAATACAAGAATTATACAATAGCTGAATCAAATACCTACAAGCCTGGGAGTATTTATATTGAGCTTCAGCAGCATACAAAAAATGTGGCAGTAAAAATGCAAAGAGTTTTTCTAAATTGTATATTAGTAAACGCGGAAAATCTCCAAAGTTTACGCAAAATACCATAAATATTTCCACTTATTCGAGCAACTTGATTATCCCACGTAAGATTTTGATTCATAATAAAACCCAAATTTTTTATTGTTTTAGAAAATGGTATAATATTACCGTTCAAATATAAATTGGGGAAGCTTTCAGTCGGAATTGCGTACTTATAGATAACAATAGCTTGCGATTTAGACCCAATGAGTGCAAGATAGTTCTCGTTGGGCCAATCTGATATAGCTGAAAGATCACTATTTAATTTATTTATAATTTCATTCTTCTGATGTATGGAACCACCACAATATATTTGTAAGTCATCAGCAAACAAGTGATATGACGATGTACTAAGTACTCGTGGTAAACTATTAATATCTAAAGAAAACAGAATCAGTCCAAGAACTGAGCCTTGGGGAACACCACATTTTAGATCAGAATAATTTGAAAACACTCCATTGACATATACTGTTTGTGTACGGCCCCTTAAGTATGAATTAATCAGTTTAATATCACTTCGTGATAATTTGAATTCATTAAACAACTTTCCAATTAATAAGTCATGGTTAATTCTGTCAAATGTTTTACTAAAATATAAGAGAAGTAAAACTGGCATATTCTTAGAATCACAATTCATTCGAATTTCATTACAGATGTGTGTTAAAGCAGTAGAAGTACTATGAAAAGGTTTAAACCGGATTGAAATTCACAAATAAAAGACCCTGCAACAAGATACTTCATATGCTAAGTTGATCTTTCAGAACATGCTCAAAACATTTAGCCAAACATGAGGAAATACTTATACGTCTAAAGTCATCAATACCTTTAGGGGAATTAACTTTTGGCACCGGTAAAACCTTGGAAATTTTCCAAAAATCCGGAAAGACGGATGTAGTCAGAATAGCATTAAAAAGTTCAACAAAATAGGGAAACGTTAAAGGAAGAATTCATTTCAAAAACCGAAGGTTACTGCCATCAAAGACCAATGGAATTCGACTTAATTTTCCTTATAGCTGTTACTAATTCTGAAAAGTCAATATTACAAAATGAGAACCCCACATCATTAGGTAAATTGTTAATAATCAGTTTTTCATTATTACATGAAATGTTTGTTTGCGAACATGCATTTGAAATAAAACCATTAAACTCATTAGGATTAGGTGTGATTTCAGTTTGATTTTTACTTTCACAAATTCCTACATTTTTACAGATTTTCCAGAACCCCGCAGAACTATAACAATTATAGTATTTCAATTTAGCTTGACGAATTAATTTAGTATTAAGATTACGAATATTCTTAAAAATTAAACGTAGTTCGACAGTTTACGTTTCCAGTTATGCAAAACCAGATCACGCTGAATAATGGCTCCCTTAATAGTATCATTAACCCAGGGTGGATCAGAATTACATTTAATAGTGCGGTGAGTAAGTGGAACAGTTTTATCAAAATAATCTATAATTAATATATTTAATATTTTTAACTTAGAATTGACATCAGGTACCGTAAAAATTTGATCCCAATACAAACTATCAACATAGGAATTCATACGATCATGATCAATAAGTTTAAAATTCCTAAAAGTAAACGATTTTATAGGTTCCGAAACTTCAACTGTATCAAATGTAAAAGCTAACATGTCATGATTCGAATAAACTGAAAAATCAAACTGTTTAAACATTGCAATACTAGCTGCATAGTTTGTAGCGACAATATCTAGAAGAGAAGAACTACCAGAACTTCCATCGCCATTAACTGTAGTACGTGTAGGGTCATAATTGACAATTTGCAAATTAAAAGAATGAAATATTCTAATCAATTTCCTGCTAAACTTATAATTATCGATTAAATTAATATTCAAGTCACCACAAAGTAGAACCTTATCATAGTGCACACTACAATTCTTAAGAATCTCGGTAAGTTCTTCCAAATTGCTACATTTCGGCGGTTTATAAACAATGATCAGTAAGAATGAGCAGTTGGAATAATTAACCTCGCAAGTCATAATCTCTAAATTTTTTTGACTCCACAGAAACCGATTTATATACATATAATTATACAGTTAAAATACGGACGAAAGTAAATACACAATCCACCACCAATTTTATTACACCTATCATTACGCAAACTGTAAGTTGTATCTAACCCTGAAAAACTATATAATAACACAGCCGTAATACCTCTCTTATAGAAAAATGACAAAAATGAAATCGAAACTAGGAAGAAAAACGTATCATGCGAGCAGAGTACATAATTCGAGACACGAGACTCAATGAAACTCAAGAACAGCGTGAAATTCGTATATCTCAAATTAGTTCATCAAACTCATTTCGTGGTGCTCGGGAAAGTAGCGTAGCGCGAGAACTACGTTTGCAGATAAATCAAACTCAATCTACTATCAATAGACAACGCAAATCGACTCCTCAAAGAACAGAACGGCTAGAAGATCAGCGTGTTCTGCTTGGAATAGAGCACCGTGTCAAAATGTGTTTGGATTCAGGTCTGCGTTATCATACCAACCAGTAATGGATTATGTAAATAAGAATGATGTACAAATTGGTAAGATGGATACAATTTGTAACCATTGCCATGCTAAAAAATGGGCTAAGGAGGCATCTGGACTTTGTTATGCTGGGGGCAAAATGGTACTTCCAGAACTCGAGAAACCGCCAGAACCAATCAGGAATCTAATTCTGGGATTACATCCACTTTCTAAATATTTTCTCGACAACACAGGAAGGTATAATACTCTGTTCTAAATGACTTCCTTTGGTGCTGAAGAAGTAATAGAAGGTAATTTCACGCCCACTTTTAAAGTTCAAGGACAGATTTACCATTACATTGGAAGTTTGCTCCCAACTATTGATAACAATCCTCAGTTTCTACAAATTTATTTTGTTTCGGACGCTGATCAATTATTACTTCGCTCAAACAGTATGCCAAGGTACGCAGGACGCCATTTCGTATGTACGTAATTATGGGTGCCCAGATTTGTTCGTGACATTCCTTTATAACCCCGATTGGTCGGAAATTAAAAATGAACTATTTCCAGGCCAAAAACCTCGCGATATAGGCACGATCTAATTTCAAGAGTTTTCAACCTCAAATTGAAAAGCTTATAAATTTATTTACCAAAAATGAAATATTTGGTACGGTAAAATGTTACATGTTGAGTGTAGAATGGCAAAAGCGGCCAAAATGACAAAGGTGAAATACAGAAGTATGTGAACGGTCGTTACATAAGCACTTCGTCATTCATTTGGCTGTACATTTTGAAAATGGGCAACGTGTATATTTTACGGAGGATAACATACACCAAATCGTGCAAAATCGAGTTCCAGGTTACTTCACATGGAACAAGCATGTATTTTCCAGAAGAAAGCGTGGAAGAAACGTTGAGGGATATCCAGGTATTAAAAAAGGTCCGACTCTCGGTAGAGTTTATAATATCCACCCAAATCAAACCGAGTGCTTTTATTTACGTATGTTGCTGTTGCTGCATCATGTCCGAGGGCCAACTTCTTTTGAGAGGTTGAGAACTGTGAACGGTACAGTTTACCCAACTTTCCAGGCAGCTTGCCTAGAACTTTGGCTTCTAGAAAATGACGATCACTGAAGAGATACACTTACCAATGACGCAGTCTTTCAGTCGACGTACAAGTTACGAGGATTGTTCGCAATAATCTCGGTTTTCTGTCAACCAACTCCACCCAACGTATTGTGGCAAACATTCAAAACAAATTTATGTGATGACATTCTTCACAGAGAGGGGATATGATGCAATTATAACACTATACCATTTTCCGGAGATATCTTTAACCAATGCCTCATTGAAATAGAAGACAAGGTTTAAAGTATGAGTGAGAGACATATATAATTGACTTGGGCTTGCCTTCACCGATCCGTTTCCATCAAAATTCCAGTTATCTCTACGAAGGTAATTTAAGGCGTTTGTATGATAGCACTATGTTGTGAAATTACGTACAAGAAAATTATCCTAAGTTGGAATCTGATCAACGAGGAGCTTTCGATAAAATCATCGATAGCATTAACAACAACCGTGGTAAAATATTTTTCGTGGATGCTCCTAGTGGAACGGGAAAGACATTTCTTATTAATATTTTACTGACTAAAGTTAGATCTGAAGGTAGTATGGCCCTAGCTGTTGCATCATCAGGTATTGCTGCCACACTCATCAGCGGTGGTAGAACAGCACATTCCACGTTTAAACTATCTCTAAACGTATCTCTTCCACAAAAATCCGTCTGCTATAATAATACAAGAAACTAAGCTTATAGTGTGGGGTGAGTGTACGATGTGTCATCGAGCACACATTGAAGCCATCGACCGAACCCTAAAAGATATTAAATCAAACAGGAAATAATGGGCGGCGTGACGTTTCTTTTTGCTGGGGATTTCCGCCAGGCTCTACCAGTTATACCAAAAGGAACTTGGGCGGATATTGTAAAAGCATGTTTGAAATCATCGTCTATCTGGAATTTCGTAGAGAAATTGAGTTTGAGAACAAACATGAGAGCACAACTTGGCGGATGAAGTGCTGAATTCTCCCGGCAACTACTTCTAATCGGAGATGAAAAATTTCGAAATGTAAATTCTATCATCACAGTTGATCACTGTAGCAGAGTTAATTTCGGCAGTTTATCCAGGAATAGAAAATAATTTTCAAAAACCATATCATTGGCTATGCGAAAGAACAATCGTTTCGCCACGTAACTCATCTGCAGAGGAAATAAACTAGATCATTTTAGAAAAATGCAACGGAGAAACTCGAGAATACAATTCCATTGACACTAGCATTAATACGGAAGATGTAGTTAATTATCCGCAAGAATTCTTGAATAGTCTTAATCCCGCCGGCTGTCCACCATACAATCTTAAATTGAAAGTTGGAACTCCAATTATATTGCGGCGCAACCTGAATCCGCCCAATATGTGCAATGGCACCAGATTGCAGATCAAAGCAATGCGCAATAACATACTAGAAGCCATCATTCTCACAGGACCAGCAGCTGGAGAACTAACATATATACCTCGCATTCCCATGCTCCCTACAGATTTGCCTTTACAGTTTAAAAGGCTACAGTTTCCAATTAAACTTTCTTTCGCAATCACAATCAACAAATCACAGGGTCAAACCTTTAAGTATATAGGGGGAGACTTGCGATTCGAATGTTTTTCACATGGTCAATTGTATGTGTGTCTGTCAAGAATTGGTAATTCCGGTAACCAATTTATCCTAATACCCAACCTAATAGCAATAAAACCAAAAATATAACTTATTCAGAAGTGCTTTAAATAAAAAATTATATTATGTAAATAAAATAAATTTTAATTTTATGTTCACCATTGAATATCGAATCTTTGCCACTAAACCAAGCAAAACCTAAATGAAGCGGTTGCTTACCCAAGTAACAATTTGAGCTCCAAATAAGCTCTATCATCGCTTCTAGAGCTATATTTTATAGCCTGTAGTTTTTTATTATGCTCTATCAGCGCTGCTAGAACTTATATAGAGCTCCTGTCGGACTAAATTTGCTAATTTTAGAGCAACAATTCTCCTCTTGGAAAGTTGTATAATCGTTTATATACCTGCTATAACAAAGCTATTAGCTGAATGATAGTTGGATGTTAGAGTTGCGTAAAGCATTTATTAAGAAGCACTTTGCTTCAATAATGGTTATCTAAGGATGTCAACTACAGCTATTGGCTTTACAAAATATGAATTTTGACATTCAATTGTTGCGATAAAAAAAAAAAAAATTCATCTCACACCGAGCATCATTTAATTCTGATAAAATATTTTTAACACCTTTGATAAAATATTGTTTGATGGTGTTATGTAAATCAATATTATTATAAATAATTAATATATAATTATTGTTTAACTTAGATAATATGTAATTTTAGGTGCCGTTTAATTTTTATGGTGAATATAAATAATATAGGACGAACAATTTTATTGCTCCTCGATTATATTTTGTATTTACAAGGAAAATAAAAAAAATTATATGTTTTCGAACCTATTCGCACGTGCTAGTATTTGAATTCTTTGAAAATTCTAGGTTATGTTCAATTAATTTATTTGGCGGAATTCATTTTAACAAATGTAAATTATCTAAAAGTTACAAAGGGTTCTCAGCAAGAATTCATGTATCGAGATATCTTATACGACTATATCAGTAATTCCTCATTATTGTTTATCGACAACATTTCAAATTGACATTTCTTGACATTATGTCGCTTTTTTTACTCCATTTTTATGAAAACGAAGATGATTACAAATTATGCTAATATAAGGTTACCTGAATTACGTCTCCCTTTTATAATGCTATTCGTTTTTTTTTTAATAAATGGATTCCATACTAAACCATTTATAAAGCAAAATACTACATATAGAGCACGTAGCTTTAAATCATCATATTATTTCCGCTTATAGCTTTAATAATTATGTATATTATTTAGATTTACAGCTTGGAGCTCTATAATACTGAATAATTACGTTTTATTGAAGCAATATTTGTTTTTTTTAACTATATAACGGTATTATTATTTTTTTCGTCAAACGTGGTAGTCCTTTTGTCAAAATTTGTTAGTTGTTTATGGTCCGCTACTTCAGAACGCAGAAGTTTGGTCGACTCGATAGGCTAAATTTGGGAACATAAATATTAAAAAATAAGTGCATAGTCAGCCGCATGTCATTTAAAATAATAGAGGAAACCTCGAAAACTGGTTTTGTGCTCACCATTATTCCAGAGGCGTTTGAATATAATGGAGTTTTTTGGTATCCACCATCAAATTGGAGCCCTAAAAGGCGAAACATGGCTATTAAAAATGCTTATGCTCAGCCAGATAAATCATCTTGGGTCGCTAGGCCATGTGTGGTTAAAAAAAATAAAATAAAATCATACACAATTGCTGAACAGCTTGAGGAGGAATTGCTTGTGAAAAACATAACCACTGAAGATGATCAGAATGATAGTGATGACAGCACAATTGACTCCACGGGCACCATAAATAGGATTAAAAATTCGAACGGCACACGATCACCTCAAGCAAACTTTGATGAGATTGCACACAGCGCGGAAAGAATTTATTTTAATGAGTCAAATGAAACCATAGATGCCTTGAATTTTATCAGTGTCAAGAAGATGAAGCCACCAAGAAGTGAGGTAACTCCAACGATCGGCAACCTTAGCGGGGTTAACTGCTCAAATGTTATACGTTCAGCGTCATTTTCAATTCGAAAATTGAATTCAGCCATGGAAGAAAACTATATATTCAGAACAGTCGGTATTGAACCACCCACAACCGAGGATACCAGTCAGAGTACAAACGTAACTGAAATTATGTTTCAATTACTTGAAAATCAAGACCAAATTTTAAAAAAACCAAGATGTAATTAAGAATAATATCAATACCGGGTTTTTAAAATTATTCACTCAGATTGAAACGCTAATCAAATGCGGAGCCCTTGAACCATCTCAGATAGAAAATAACGAAAACAACCTATTTTCTTGCTCGAGATTACCGTAGAAATATTGTGTTAAGCAGTTCTTTAATCCCTGATGCCAATAGCTTCCATTACCTACAGGATACAACGATCGATTACTAGGGGTTTCTAATAAAGTTAGCAGATCTTTAGGGAGTCCTTCATCGGGCAGCTGAGCTTTTCTCAATAAATTTAATAATTTTTGAAGCGCTTGATGTCTTATGTTAAATTCCAGTGCCCATTCTTTAAGTTCTTTTCTTAAATTTATTTGATCGTTTTCAGAATCGACGTCGTCACAAATAAAATCTTGTAATGTACTTGCCTTTTCAATATGAGCAATCTCGGTATCATCCAAATCATCATCTATACTATATCCAGAAATTATTGAACATTGATTATCATAATGCTCCGCTGAGTTCTGAAACACGCTTTCAGAATTTTGGGGCTTTACTGGATTTTTTGGTGGATTAACAACTTGGTTAAAAATTTTCCTATTCCTTTTAATTTGATATCGGTATGTACTGCTAAATTTATATTTTTTCCACGCTTTAGAATTATACATTTCTCGATTTTTTTCTGACTTTTAATAAGGAATTAAATAACTCAATAGTTAATTTAACTAAATTTTTGACAGAAGATGAACAATTTTCCCAATTGAAGCAGTCAACTCTATATAAGATACAAAAACTTATATTAGGTTTAAATTAACATAAGAATAAAGTACCAGCTCTATTTTAATGTTATTATTTTTTTTAAATGGTGAAAAGCTTTTTATGAACATCAAATTATGTAAAATTGGAGCTAAGTCTTATAACACTTATGGTTTTTATTAAGCTGCATTATAGCTAATATTGCTACTATATTGCTATTGTACAATTAATAGCATTATAATATATAGTGCTCTAATACTAAAGAATTTAAAGCTCTATATTTGATTATAGAGCTCCTAAATAAAACTATCTGCTCTATAATTTGTTAAAGCTAGGAATGTCTAAACTGTGTACTATAGAGCAAATAATTTTTTTACTAAAGCACCTAATGTCAATTTTTACTATATTGATGCAACTAGCAAACCAAATGCTATTTTAGAACTGCAATAGAGCAAACAGGAAACTGACAGCTCTAACAATTGTTACTTGGGTATTCACTGTAGATTCGGCACGCGTAGCTGCCGCAGGCTGCTAGTAACAATAATACATATAATAATATTAAACCTGATTATTTTACGTTGGTATGGCCATACTTGTTGTTGTTGAAAATTATGTACCCCATTTTGGGACACAAATAGTTTTTGTATAATATTTAATGTTTGTTTTTGTTTTGAAAAAGCACTGAGCATAACTTTGACCGTTTCAAGAACTAGATTTTCTTGTATATTAGTTATTTGTAATTTAATAGGATTTAATATCCAAATTACTAAATAAAACGGTTCACTTTTATCACTTAGCACCTTTGTATGTTTTTTCCCATAAATAATATTTTAATTTTCTTTTAATCTGTTTAGGACGTTCACTAGTCCACAGTTTTTTTTTTTACAATATCACTTAAGGTTCTATATTTTGGCCAACGCCTATATACACCGTAACAACGCCGCACCAGTATAATTTCTTAATGGCCCTATTTTCAATCATGCACATAATATAAAGTTAGTTATTAATTTTTTTTTTTTTGGATTTTATACTTTATGTTTTAAACATATTTGACATTACATACATAATTGTTCTATCGGTTCTTTTAGGCGACCAGATACACCTTTTGTAATCAAATTCACTAACATAATATTTTTGTTTTAGTTATATTATAGTTTTAAGTTATTTTTATCTTTAATTTTGATATTTTTAAGTTCTATTCGACTATTAATCACATATTAATTTTAAATTCACGCTTGCAGTTCCAACACAATAGAACTGAATTAGGTGATTTCACAACTTAAAACTAAAACTACAGTTACAAGTATATAATTTATACTATGAAAATATTTAAAATTTTGTTAATTTACCCCACTGAGAGATTATCTTGTTTTTACATATGTAATCTTAATTATGTTAGATAGAATTATTAAATACATATCTAAAACATTACTTAATAAGTATTATACGTAATTAGATACACATTATAAAATTGTAACTTTTCACAATCTAGTAATTTCTAGGAGGAATCGCGTTTACACAAAAAAAAAATTATCAAAGATAACGATCATTCGCAGCAGATCCAAAGCTCAGAATTTTTCTATTTTTATTTTCTATACTAAACAAATTGTTGTACACTTGACAATAATTAGAAAAAGGCTATCCCGATCTTTCCAAAAACGTGATATTTATTAACAACCAAAACAAAAAAAAAATCCAGTATGAATCACCTCACCCAATAAATTTTTTTTTTTTTCAGAGAACGGGTTAATCCAAAATTATAATAAAATTTACATTTCTCAGCAACAAATTTTTTCCCGCGCTTTTTTTTTATGTTGGTTCCGTTCTGTGACATACATAATAATCGATTAACACAACAACCATGTACCATACAACCTTGGAACGACAAACAAATGCTTGCCGTTACAGGTGTTATGGTACATTGATATGATGGAATCTATGATATTGTTGATAACGGTATCATTCGTAAAATCCGCCTTTGGAAGCATATCAAACCAATTTCAATAACAAATCAGGAGTTCATGTGAAAATCTACTTCTCATTGAGAGAGTTTTACGCCAACTTCCACAATGTAGAGCAAGAAGGTAAAGACAATATAGAATTTGAGAGAAACATTTTTATAAACATACCATATAACTCAATTACATTGCAATTCTCTCTCACAAGCTCCCATACAATATTTACTTTGGTCTAAAAAGGCCAAAGTATTTGAAATCCTGTCAAAAATGACGAAAAATTTGGTTGGTCCAGAACCACTTTTATCGACGTTTTGAAAGTCCCTGAGTCTTAAAAAGCAAAAAAAAAAATGTCCGTCCGTCTGTCTGTGTATCTGGATCCATAGTATCTCGAGAACGGCTTGTCTGATTTGGATTTTTTTTCGCCAATCTGTTTTTATGGTCAAGGCGGAGATTTGAAAAGCTTTTGGAGACTGTACGTCAAGCAGTGTTGGAAAAAACCCGGGTTTTTTTAAAAAAAAACCGGCCCGGTGGTTTTTTTTAAAAAAACCCGGCCCGGTGGGTTTTTTTCGGGTTTTTTAGGTGGTTTTTTTGAGTTTTTATTCAAGTGTTAAAATTCAATTACAAAATTAACAAACAATTACGTTCCAAGAAGAAACCAATATGTAATCAGAAACAAGTTTATTAATTATTTTATGAAAATTTTCAGTTTGATTTTGCACGATAAAACACGATTGCACAGGAATCATGAATATTTTGAATATCGAAACAATATTTTTGCTTCTCGATCATATTTTCATTGTGTCTGTTCACACAGTATGTAGTTAAAAGTTACAACATCATCTTCTCGTTTCTTGGTTATAAGCTATGGTAGAGAAAAACTATTTCTGTTGCATTTATATACATATATGTGTATGCTTCTTCCGTTTTCTAGTGTTAGTTCAATTTTTAGGAAATCATGTTTAATCGTGTCACTTAAGATTATGTATACATACATATATCAAGAATGATAGATTATAAGATTATGCAACTCAAAATATGTTATTCTCTTTTTTGAAAAAATAAAAAATAAAGCGTATGGGCACCAGTCTCTATATCGGACTTTTTTTTCACCTGTTATTTAAACTTTGTTTCATTCACCCTTGGTTCTGTAAATATTTGGTTAGTTTTACAACAGTGTTAGCGAGAAACATGAATAAATATGATCATTGATGTAAAAGTGTTAAGGTCATTTTACACGATGCGATTTGCATACAATATTTGTTGTACAATATTTTGCTGCATGGGAATCGTGTAGTGTAAACGTCCGAAAATTAAATTGCATGTAAATGGTGTTGAAATTGCAGCCAACCGCATTTTCATAAGATGTGTGTACAATATTTTTGACAGCTCCCTTTAAAATTGCGTCTTGTTGATGTTGTATTTGTGATTTTACGCTTTTTCATTATATTTTCAAATACGAGGGAGTCATTTTTGAAAAAAAAAATTTAAACATTTTAGGACCATCTAATCTTAATTCATTGAAAACGAGACCTTGAACCTCTTTTTCTCCAAAATCTCGTCTTTGTAGCCGGTTGCTTCCCTATCATATTCTAATTTTTTTGGGAAGCTCATTCAATTTTTAGTTGTACAGACAACGAAAAATTCAGATCTCATTAAAATTGCGAGGAAAATTGTATACCGTTCATTTCCCCTAGTGTACAATAAATATTGTATGCAAATCGCATCGTGTAAAATGGCCTTTATACCTTTCATTTCCCTTATTGCATGTTGTGTGGTGGTATAATATATTTAGGCATTCATACTTATTCATGATTGGTTATTTATTTAATTTAATGTTTATGTTGAATATACAGTGTAAAACAAAATTATCGTTCTCTTCATAGCATACTAATTTGACGACACGACAATTCATTTAAGTACAACATATTTGATTCACTATCGTACTATAAGAGAGGACAAAAAAACAAAAAAAATAAAGCATAGGCACCAGTCGTTTTACTCTCCATCGCAGTTGGCCAATCTTCTAATCTATTATTTTTGTGTGTATTGAAAAGGAAAATACTCCAATCATTATTAAAGTGAATTTTAGTGAGGAATGTTGTGAGTTTATTGAATCGTATATTTTAAAACTAAGTAAAACTAATGTAAGTATGTACATCTAATTAAACAAATAAATATTTAATACTAAAATACAGGATTGAGTTTTGAAATAAAAAATAATATTCCCCATAGAAATATAGAATGCCTCGAGGAAGTGGACGTAAAAATGCTGCTGAGTGGAATGACGTAGTACGTATCGAAAATTCTACAAAAGTAAAGTGTAAGCACTGTGATTGTGAAATTAGCAACAAAGTAGAGCGCATAAGAGCACATTTATTAAGTTGTAACAAAAAAATTACAACATGCGATAGTGATACGGATACTGACATTTCAATTGGAAATACGTCTCTTACTGCCACTGGTAGCCCTGAGCAGAAAAAACAAAAAACCAAACATTGTGCTCAATCATCTATGAGAGAATTTGCAGTTAAAACTACTTTATATCAAAACGAAAAATTGGACAAAATTGTGGCAAAATTTTTTTTCGCGAATAACATTGCTTTTAACGTGGCTGAGAACAAATATTTTAAAGAAATGATAGAATCTCTACGACCTGGGTATTCTGCCCCTAGCAGAAAACAACTAGCTGATAAGCATCTTCTTGAAATTGACGAAGAAATAACCGATCATTTAATAACTGAATTGAAGGATTCCAGTTTGACACTCATTTTAGATGGATGGTCGAACACTTCAAATGATCCACTTATCGCGTGTTCAGTCCATACCGGTTGTAATAGTTTTTTAATAAGTGCAGAGGACACCGGGTCCGAAAAAAAAACTGCTGAATATTGTGTTGCTGTGGCAGACAAATCAATTGACTTCATAAAAACTAAATACAATAAAGAAATATTTGCCTGTTGCACGGATAACGAAAACAAGATGAAAAAAATGAAGGATATTTTAGAGGAACGCCATGGGATTTTTTCTTATGGGTGCTCAGCACACATGATCAATCTTTTATACAAAGATATAATTCCAGTAGAAGTCACCAAACAAATAATAAGCGTACAGAAATATTTTAGAAATCACCACCAGCCACATGGATGGTTAAAAGAAAAACATGGAGTTATGCCTCAACTGCCAAATGATGTAAGGTGGAATTCTTATGATTCTTGCTTAACCACATTTATTTCTAATTTTCACCTCTATGCACAAATAAGATCAGAGCATTTAAATGAATTTAATAACGATATTCACAAAATTTTAAATAATGTACAATTGTACAACGAGGCCTTAAATCTTCAACAAATGTTATCTCAAATAAAAATAGCATTAGATGGTCTGCAAGGTGATTCCACTTCAATTGCCACAGCTGTCGAAATCTGGTATAATTTGCTAAATAACGAGATCTTATTAACAAAAAGGCGTTTAATTGAAAAACGAATGAAAAGTGTACTCACTCCGGCTCACTATTTAGCAAACATGATGCATCCAAAATATTTGGGCAAACTGCTTAGTGAAGAAGCAGAGAGCGCAGCAGAAGACTGGATAAGCCAAAAACACCCTACCTTTCTGGCACACTGTTTGGCATTTAAAATTAACGATGGAGAATATTTCCCAAAATCTATGTTCAAACCGGAGGTGCTCGAAAAATTAAGCGAAAAAAAATGGTGGAAAATAATGCACGTGAAAAACGAAAAATCTTCAAAGTTGCCTGAAAATTTTTGCAATTTTTTTGTATCACTAATGAACTGCCCAGCAAGCTCGGCTTCAATTGAGAGAATTTTCTCAACCTATGGTTTAATTTGGAATAAACTAAGAAACCGACTTGGTTTCGAAAAGGCGTTGTCTCTAGTCAAAATTTATCGCCACTTAAGATCTGAACCACAAGACTGGTAAATTGCAAAGTTATTACATAATTTAAATTTATTTATTTTTTTTATTATTTAGTGGATTATTTATATTGTACATGTACTGATCAATTTTGTTTTTAATTTTTCATATCTGTGATATGTATTTGTTCCTTATATGTTACATATTATAATTACCTTATTATTAAGTATTCAATTTACCAAATGAATTTTATCAAATCATAAGTTAAAAATATGTAATTGAATTTGTTAATTAGAAAAAAAAAATTAAAAAATTAAACAGAAAATATACGTTTTTTTAAGAAGTAACCACCTCAAAAAAACCCACCCGGGTTTTTTTAAAGTATTACCCAAAAAAACCCGGGTGGGTTTTTTTGGGTTACCCAGTGGGGAGCCAACACTGATCGTCAAGGGGTGGGGTACCTGCCAATGGCCATACGAATTGACCCAAAATACCTGCTTTTATAAATATTTACGATTTTTTTATATATGCTGGTTTGATTATTGAATTGAGCATTGAATTTGGAATTGATTTGAAGGTTAAGTAAGGGGTCAATTTGCGGGTTGAGTTGAAGTTGAGTTGGAGTTGAGTTGGGGTTGCATTAGGATGTAGTGAGTAGATAACAAATTATTTATATGATGGTACTTGCCTATTTATCAACCGATTATTATGAAATTTGACATGTGTGTTGGAAATGGGAATCTAAATTGATTTTTGGATGAAGTTCTGGAATATGGCCAAGTATGATGAAACATGATTATTTCTCATCACATGTGCGTTGAAAATGGGATTCTAAAATTGTTTTGGATGAAGTTCTGGAATATGGTCAAGTAGGATGGAACTTGCCTATTTCGTTTTGGGATTGGTGAATTTTAACGTGGACGCACAAGTGTTTTTGATTATGAACCCAAAAGAGGTGACAGAGATCGTACAGTGTATTGAAAGATCGTAAAGTGAAGTTGAGTGAGATTATTGACATCGTAAATATTTCAAAAGAACGTATAGAAAATATCTTGCATGAATATTACCATATAAAAAAAGCTTCAAGCAAGATGGGTGTCACGTACGCTCACTATCAACCAAACAAGAGAACAAGTATGTAGTAACCACAAAGTGTTTTGCACTAAAAGAAGATTATACCGAAGATCAAATAAAAACCTTGCCAAAAAAATTGCGTTTTGTTTCAAAAAGGAAACAATTCTCAATCCGTCGCGACAAAAAATAATTAAAAATATTAATACTAATAATTAAGTTAACACTTTAAAATAATTTTGTCGACCATTTCGAAGAGTTTGGGGTGATAATTAAACACTTTTGAAACTTTTATAAATTCAGCCAATCATCTCATATTCGCAAGAGTTCTAATAAGTTCTTTATAAAAAACCATTTTCTACCTTAAGTATTATTTAACCAAGGCTATTATTGTACCGAATTAGGTTACCGACGAGGGGTTTATTTATACCCCTATTATGGTTCTCACCTCACCGAGAAATACTATGCAAATGTGACTAGATTTGTATTGTTTCGGTGAGGTGAGAACCATAAATAGGGCTATTAATAAAATCTTGCACCTTTTATATGTGTCTATATTTCAATTTATTTATTTGTTTATATGAATACATACCAGACAAAAGCATTAACATTTATTTTTGATCTGAACCGAATAAATGCTCTGAATTTTAAAAGTTGCCCTCTTGAAATAATATGGGCCACTAATGATTTAGTCTACACAAACAAAATATATTTTCGGAAATTAAAAGACGTTTGATAGGTAAGTACATTTATGTTATAAAGATGGTAAAAATCCATTTTTATTTTGGTACGCTGTGGCTTTTATCACTTTTTTATTTATTAACGACAAATACGATTAAAAACAATATTTGTTTTTAATTTGTTATAACATTTATTTTTATTTTAATTATAATTTATAATTTTTCCGATTTATATACAAGAAAAAAATACATAATTTAAAAATAATTTGAGAAGAACTTTCTTGTAGTGATAATTTTAAATTTTTTTTAATTTTTCTTATATAATTTATGGGAAACGTGGTTTCGGAAATTGTTCCTTCATCAGTTCCTTCAACTAAACTAATTACAATGTAGTAATTTCCTTGCAATTTATACGAATTAAATACGTATGTTCCGGTTTCCATCACAGTATAATATCATGTCAAAAATGTTGTTGGTTTTGCAATAACGGACAATAACCACATCAAAAAATATATTCCAGTTGAATACAACACAAAAACGAGTCACATTATGAGGAAAATCTTTAATAGATTTAATTACACCATCGCTCACACAACCAGTCACAAAACGCAAAATAAATTACGATTACAATACAACAACAACACTGAGCTTGACTGTGGCATTTATAAACTAACATGCAATGATTGTGAAAATTTTTGTATCAGACAGACTGGCCGATCATTCGCAACAAGATTTGCCGAACACACGCAGGAAATAAGAAACGCACGCAACAAAACAAACCAAAATAAAAACATTAAATCTAATTTTGCTCTCCACATTATCAACGAAAAACATACATACACCGATATAAATAACAACATGCAAATTTTACATAAAATGCATAAAGCACAATATGGACCCGTCTAGAGGAATTAGAAATATACAGGAATCGTAACAATCCGTTATTACTTAATGACAAAATCAATTGCAAAATCAACAAAATTTTTGACATGATATTATACAGTGATGGAAACCGGAATATACGTATTTATGTAATTCGTATAAATTGCAAGGAAACTACCTCATTGTAATTAGTTTAGTTGAAGGAACTGATGAAGGAAGAATTTCCGAAACCAGGTTTTCCAAAAAAAAAAAAATTAAAATTATCACTACAAGAAAGTTCTTCTTAAATTATTTTTAAATTGTTTATTTTTTTCTTGTATTTGACTTTAATAAAAAGTACATTTACCTTTGAAATATTACGTAAATAAATTAAACAATAAATTAAAAGATTTTATAACTAACTGACATTATTTTGTTTGAAAAACAACAATTTACGTCATTTTTTTTTAAAACTCCAAAGCTTACTCATTTTATTGGTCAATGTTTTTATGAAATTGCAGCAGTGTAAAGCATGCACTTCACGTGAAATGAAATTTTCATAGGTCTCCAAAAAATAAAAAATAAATCGGACTTTACATCATAACTTTAATAATTTATATCATAATTTAAAATTGATTACAATTATAGGCGATTGGAAAAAATAACAAAAACCTCAAACGATGAAATGTCAAAATTTAGTTTCACATTAGCCTAGCGCTGTTCAAGTGAAATTAAATTTTCACTGCTGTGAAAATTTAGTTTGACGAATTTCGTAAATATTTTAGGGCGTATAACTTCATGTTATCTCTGACAACATACTTACAGTCCGTTACAGTTGATTAAATCCAATGAAAACAATGTTGGAAATACCCTTGCATGATTTAATTTCAACCCCCGTGTTATTTAGGTTTTTACAAAAATTTAACATTATCACTAAAGTAAAAGGCTGAACATTTTTTTTTGTTTTAAAGTCGTACAATTTGTTATTTTGTTGGGAAATATCAAAAACATGAATTTTTTTATTGTTACATGTGAATAAATCCACGCCAAAATTTAAATAAATACACGAAATATTTTTATGAAATTATAAGTTGTTTTTAATATTTAAGTATATTTATTTATAATAATATATTTTTTTATTTATTTTAATAATGAGTGCTGCCTCCATTTTTTGAAATAAGCTCAAATATTCTATTGCGCATTGAATCGTATAGCGATTTCAAATAATTCAAAGAAATGTCGGCCCAAGCCGCTTTGATGGCTTCAATAAGCGACTCCTCTTCATTATACTGCTTATCCCCTTAAACCTTGCGAGAAACCCATCCCCAAACGTTTTCCATAATATTTAAATCAGGAGAGTATGGGGGCAGAATTGGACCTTGTCTACCGGGTTTAATTTCGAAACAGAACAGCCTTTCATATTTTTTCCATAGCTTTCAGGATTTCTTAAATAATTTAGCACAACAGTGTGACTTCGGCCTAGTTTTTCGGCTATGAACCGGCTCGGATGTCTTTGATCGTGGTAAGCATCAATTTTTCCCTTTTCAACATCGTTTAGGCTTTTATTTTTCCTATTTTTTTAAAAAAACAATTTACAACACTAATTCAATTTTTATTTAATAGTTTTTATTTTAATAAAACTAAACAAAAGAAAGGAAAATGAACTGGATTTATTCACGTGTAACAATAAAAATGAATTCTTTTTACCATGTTTAAATGAAAAACAAAAAAAGGAACATTTCCTAAGCCAACTAGAAAACAAATTTTTAGTCATTTGATTAGTGATGAAATTATCTACCTTTCAGTATAGAAAAAACAATAGCGATAGAATCCAAAAGAGATGAATTCGGGAATTCCCATTTTTTATTTAGTAGATTTATTCTGCTGTAACGGACTGTATATATTTTATACAATAAAATTCACTTCCATAGTTGCTTATCCTCAAAACGCAAAACCTAATGAAATTGTCAAAATTTATCTTCACATTTATCGTCCGGGAAAATAAAAATTAAGTGAAAAATGTGTAGAGATAAAATAGAGACATCTGTATTCTAATACGAAAACTCCCATTTCGCTAGCTAAACTGCGTACCGCAAAGTGAAATTCAGCGGTGAAATTTTCATTTTCGTTTTTCGCTTGTGTCAATTTTATATGAAAAATTTCATTTCACTTCAGCAGCGTACCAGCCGAAAATAAAAATGGTGTGAAAAAAATGTGAAGATAAAATAGAGACATCTATGTATGTTCTATGTTACGAAAAATTCATTTTCGCTAGCTAAATTGCGTACTACAGAGCGATACGCTGTTGAAGTGAAATAAAATGTCTCATATAAAAATGACACAAGCGACAACGAAAATGAAAATTTCACCGCTGAATTTCCCTTTGCGGCACTCCATTTAGCTAGCGAAATGAGGGTGTTCTTATTAGAATATAGAATATATATGTCTCTATTTTATCTCTACACATTTTTCACTTCATTTTTATCTTAAGCTCAGTATGCAGCTCGAGCTAAGATACATTTTAGCGCGGTCTCCACAACAAGTCTCCATTCAATTACAGATAAATCGTCAAGCTAAAAATTTGTGTAGAGATCAATTTTGTTGACTTTGTTTGACTTTTATTCGTTTGTATTTTAATGTTTTTTTTAAAGTTCTTTTTAGTTTATTTATTGTTTGAGATACATCTAAAGAATTGTTCAAAATTGCTAAACAATTTATAAAAAGTATATATAAGTGATTCCATTTTGACTTCTATCTTCTTTATATAAAAATAAATTAATTTTACTTCGTGCCTACTTCGATTATAAAATAAATCAAAATTCAAAACCGTCAAAATTTATCTTCAAATTATTGTCCTTGTGAGATAAATTGCGGCTAAAATGTTTGGAGAATTTATAGTGGCGCAATCTAGATTTGAATGAAAGAACTGATATTTTTTCAAATTTTTCACGCAAAAGTGCATAAAAGGCTCAGCGAAATGGTCAGCTAAAAAAAATGTATTTTATTTAGCTAGCTAAATTTTACGTCAAATTTGTATAGACAATTTCTCTTAGCGCGAGCTATGAAATAAATAAATTAATTAATTAATATATTTTACTTGTGGTAAAAAAAATTAATAATTTAGCTGCTGGTAGACGGTAATAGTCATAAAAGAAGTCCTAGGGAATCCTCTAATGATGTCACAACGTCTTACAAAAATAAACAACTTAAAATGGATTATCAACAACAAAATATGTTTAGTGTTTTAAACAGTGACATAAATTTAAACGACCTTGACAATGAAACTCAATTGTTCAAAATTGCTTCTTGAAAACTAACATGAATTCTACACATTTCAGAATAAAGACGATCGTCCGTTTAAAATAGTACTAAATGGATTACGTTCATTCACTAAGAGGGAACTTATGGAAGAATTTCAACATCTTAATATAAGTACTCTTTTGGATATTGAAACTTTAAATATCAAACAACCGCGATATAACGATCACGCTGTTTATCTTATATATTTCAAAAGAAATTCAACGAAACTACAAGAGCTCAAGAAAATTAAAGCAGTATTTAATGTGATTTGCAAATGGGATTACTAAATTTTCAAAATGTAGTAAACGCCAAGAATATTATACAGAAAAGTATTCAAACTAGAAATGATAACGCAACACCCAGTAGGATTCAACCGCAGCATAGTTTTAATTACACTCGGGATGGATTCTCTGAACTCAATCAAACGAAAAGTTCTTGGAATAATGCGTATTTAATTCACAAACTACCTGGGGAAAACCACCTAATGAAGATCATAGATTCGAAGACGTCAATCATTTTTTCAGCTTCTGTCGCCAGAAAAGATTGGTTCATTAGTAAACGACGTAATAACACAATTCGGAGGATGTTGCAACAGATCAAAGCAAATTCAAATGATCATTGAAGTTACCGCTTAGTATATGTAATAGTAAATAAGTTAAGTATATTTTTTTGGAATTCTAGGAGCATTAGTAATAAATTAATTAAATTATATGATTTTTTAAATTCGAATCGCATAGACGTTGCTGTAATAACTGAGACATGGCTCTATAGTAATAGTTATATAAGCCAACATCCAAATTGCAAAATCTACCGACTCGATTGTACCGACAAACAAGGAGGTGGTGTCGCGATGATTATACGGAAAGTAATCAGACATAATATTTTAAATGTACCAGATACAAGAGTTATTGTAATAGACGAGAGCTTTTAAAGTGTTCGTTTATTGGAAATATTTTACTTGATCAAATCGATGCACTATCCATACTGGAATCAATTAAAATAAAGGTACCGAGTAGGAATTTAAGAGATCACGAGTTGCTTCATCTGAATAAACACAGAACAAACTATGGTGACAATGAACCGGTAAACATGATGTCGAAGAGTTTTAATAAAATCGACTATCTGTTCGACTTTTACTTAAGTAAAGATAGCTTTAAACGTAGGTTGAAGCAACATTATACTCCAACCTAAAAATATTTTTATGTCAATTTTAATTCTCGTTTATATTTAATTTAATTTTTATTCTACCCTATTCATTATGTTATAAATTCAAGTCAAATTTGTAGACTTTTCTCTGTATAAATAAAAAAAAAAAATGAAAAAAAATATTGAAGCCCTAACGGTGAGAATTGCAAGTTTCTTATTTCTTTCTACGTCCACTTATTTTCCGAGTTCTTCTCGTGTCGTGGGCAACCTTCTACATTAGATCGTTTGATCATAAATAAGCAACATACATTTAGTAATTTAAAAACCACTCAGAATTTATCTTCTGACCACCTCCCTATATACATATTATAATATAGATCCCAAAACTTCTCAATTTTAAGACATCGAATTGGAATCTTTTTAGAAGTATTGTAAATACTAAAGTGACAGACAGGACTAGCACTGAATTGGATTCTAAAGAAAAACATAGATAAATGCATAACTAATCTTAACTATATTTTGCTGGAAGCCAGAATAACTCTGTCCCGCTGATTTCATTGAAATCGTTGTATCATCTTAAACTTTCAAGTAATATTATATATTTAATAAAAATTAGGTACTCACTTCTTAACAAATGGAATCGCACTCGTAATAGAAATCACATTGAATAGATTTAGTAACCTTATAAAACTAAAAATCAATATATTAAGAAACTCTAAATGGAATAACCTTTTATCAAAATTTAATACTGGTGGAAAACCATTTTGGAATATTACAAAATTAATTAAAAATAAATATTCGGGAACACCTCCGCTAAAACATAATGGTAAACTGGTAATCAATGATAAAGATAAAGCTGACATTCTGGCACAATATCTACACCTTAACCCTAGAAGTGTATCGCGGGGTGAAAAAACACCCCAGATCGGTTTAAATCTCGCGCCAAACGCAAGCGGCTTACGTTTACGACCCGGAACCTTCACCATAATTCAATTTCAACATCTGGGAGTAGAGAGAGAGCACACTTACCGCATCAGTACCACGTGTAGCCTCGGGCAGTAAAGACTTAAAGTGCGTTTGGGGTGCTTTTTCACCCCGCGATACAGTTTGTGTATATTTTTCGTCACCTTCTAGCATTTTATATTTTGTTTTTTTTGGCACTTTTTGGGTAAGTAATAAGTGTATAGTAGAGATGTGCAGTTTCGTTACTTTTAAGTAATCACGGGTAATCGTTACTTTTGACGTAATACCCGTTACTTTTTATTCGTTACAAAGTAATCACTACTCCGTATAATTTTTAAAGCAAAACTATTGATAGCTGGATTAAAACTACGGGTTTAATAAATTTATATTTATTTTAAAAATGTATAAAAAATAAAATAAAATAATTCATTCGATTAAATAAAAACTTAACAAAATAAAATAAATATTTATAGGAACATTTCTGATTCATTCTAAAAACTAAAAAAATAGGTAAACACATTTAGGCGAAAAAGTAATAAAATTGGCATTTAAAACCATGATCTTTTCGAATTTTTCTGCTTTTAAAAGACTCCGAAAATTTGTCCGCTTTTCAAGAAAATTCCTTCTGATCTAATCAACTTTGTACGAAATATATTCTTGTTCTTCTAACCACACATAAAAATATAGGTACATCATATATTTGTACTACTCAAAAAATAAACTACATATAAACCAAAAAAATGTAAGTACACCAATACCTCGATTTGCGACGTTTCGAATTGCGACGGTACATTTGTTACTATCAAATTTCAGTTTTGCGTCGCTTAAATTATTTGTTGCATTGTTACAAATGTTTTCTTTCCGGAAATACGTCAAGTATATTTAATTATGTTGCAATTTTATTTACAAAACGCGTTTTTATGGAACGAATTACCGTCGCAAAGTGAGGTATGGCCGACGAATCTTCTATAGATAACGATTTATTGATTTCTTTAAACTATCCCAAAAAACTAGTTTTACGATAAATAAATGAAATTTCGTTTTAGTATTAAATATGATATATTCTAAATATATTATCTTAATATATAGATTGATTAAAAATAATCAGTAAAAGTAGATTTTACACTGTTTGCTTGTACGTTACGGACTGACGTAATTTGAATGTTTTCAAATAATGTAAAACTTCCCATATCCTCAAAGTTGTGTCCATCATACATATTCACGAACGTAATTGTGTAATACGATATACACTTTTGCTATTTCTATCATTACACATGGTGAAACGTCAAAAGCTTTATGTAGGATACTCCATTTTATGCGGTAATTAACAAATTTGTTTACGCACATCTAAGTGAGTCTCTCCAGAAGGGTGCAATAAATTATTATGCAGAGCAAAACCCTCATCACCAATAAAGACGTAAGGCATACTCTCTCCACCTTCTGATAATGATCTTGGTTTGGGTATATGCAAGGATTTATCATTATTTATTTCCATAACACAGTGTTTTAAAATAATTGAATAGCACTCTTAACCATATGATCCTATAACTACATACATAATATATACCCTTTTCAAGTCAAGTTAACTATTTTTCAAACCAAATTAACAAATGTTCATACCAAATTAACAATTTTTCAAAACAAATTTAACTATTTTCAAATAAAATTAAATTCATTATTTTAGCAAAATTATTATAATAATTTTAAATCAATCAGAGAATTGAATTTTCGAAAATTTGATTTGAAAATTGATTTTAAATTTACTTGAAAATAGTTAAATTTGTTTTGAAATTTTTTTATTTGATTTGAACATTAATTTCGATTTGAACATTTATTAGTTTTTTTTTTCAGAATCAACAACTTTCGAGTAGTACAGGTATGTACAATGGAAAAGTAATTTTATAAGTACATACATGGCTCCACTTTCAGCTTTCAGTTTTAAATTTTTTATATGTTTTCCATGAACTGTACCTAAACATAATGAGGGAAATTAATTTTTGCTTTCAAAACCTTCTACTGCTTTCATCCGTTCATGTTCTGAAGAAGGCGTTCGAAGATATTCTTCGCGTAAACCGTCCCACAGAGTCCAGCAAACACCCCAGACGACCCCACTTATAGTTGATATTCCAACTTTATAAGAATAGTGCAAATCGACGTTTGCTCGGAGTAACTGCCTTTAAATAATAATTAATTATGTAGTTAAATTTTATTTGTTTTTATTATTATTTTTTTATTGTTTTTAGTTTTAAATAAAATACTAACATATATGTAAATATATATCAGGGTTGCCACCCGTCCTCGTTTGGCGAGGATTGTCCTCGTTTGACTATTTTGTCCTCGCGTCCTCGTCGATACTGAAAAATCCTCGTCAAAATGACAATATTTAAACTATAGATTTAAACGGCTAATGATATTTGATCACGGAAAAAAAAAATTACTGAATTTTTTACTATATAATATAGTAATCGAATTATAGCACACTGTGCTATAAATTTCTGTAAAAGTTACTATGTGTATGGTGGACTTTACAATTTCCATAGTAGTGAGTGCAATATAGGAATCATTACTATATATCTACAAATTAATTATATAATATAGAAATGTTGCCTATAACCAATAGTAATTTTTCCTTTTTGTCAAGGTGAATCCCGTTATTTTAAACTAATCAAAACGCATTCCTTTTATTCCTTCTTTACAGTCGTAACGTAGTCCATATGGTGAACAGTCGATTTTATTTTATTTCGTAAAGTAAGAGTAATTAAGTTTTATGTTATTAAAAAAAATATAATAAGAAAACAGTATCAAAGCCTGTTCTATATAAAAGCCGTAAGTATCATACCAATTTTAAAAGAAGTTCAACTTATAGAAGATACATTTTACGATTCCCCATAAGAAGAACTCATTTAAAATTGAACATTTTTGATTTAAATTTTATTAATGAAAAATAATTACAATTTAATTAACAGAACAATTTAATTACAAAAATTATACTAATTTCATCTTTCAGCTTAATAAAATACCTTGCCTGAATGGTGTTTTTTGCGCTGTAAGTAATGTGAGTGATTTATTTGATGGAAAATTATATCAATTTCTAACATTATGATTGTCTTATTCCAGATATGATTACAAGATCATTGTGTGATATCAGTGCTTAATTATTTATTTGACGTATTTCGTAACAGCCTGTATTTGAAGTTTTTTCACTGGGTCTAATAGATTTGTAGTTGTTAAAAACAACAAAATGAAGTGTTTTGCTGCCAATTGTAATTTTAGTTTTATCTATTTTTAGTTATTATGTAAGTCATTTAAACATTTATCTGTTTATTATAGGTTTAAAAATTTGTTTATTTGCAATATTGTGAAAACGAACGAAATTTATTAGTTTTAAAAAGTTATTCCAGTTAAAAACGATAATTCGGAGGAACAAACATTTTTCAAATTAATAGGATTTTTAAAAATTAAAAATAAAATAATATCCATTTTAAATATTGGATATGAATATGACATAAAATATTTCGATTTTCACAAGTATGCATAATTTTGCATATGTTGCAAAAAACCCTAGAGTTAACTATTACATTAAATGAATTAAATTCAAAATGAAATATTTAAAATTAGAAAAAATTATAGTTATAAATTAATATAATATATTTTAATATTTTATTTTTGTTTTGTGTAGACAATAAATTGAATGAATAATATAATATTTAAAATAAAATAAATTGAAAACGTTTTTTATTACACAATGGAGAGCATACTATACTCTAAAGTACCCATAGCTATATTACAACGTAAACGCTACGATAAATATTTGCCTGTACTTTTCATAATGGTAATTGTTACTATATTGTTATAAGATATTTTACTATTTTTATGGTAATCGGTTCCATAGCCATCATTTAATATTTTCGTAATACTTATATAGTAAGCGTTTCGATAATAAGCCACAAATGCCTGGGCTACTATATCTTATGGAAAGGTGTACTATAAATTTTTTTCCGTGATATTTATTTATTTATTCAAATAGATTCACATACTTATATCCCGTCAATATTATTGATTGGTTATAAAAAAGTAACAAATTATGTATGTAGTTTACCTTTTTTCTTAAAAAACAACTCTGTAAACTCAGCTTATCAAATCACAAAAACGCTAGAACAAAATGGTTTTAAATACAAATATCTCATCGCAATTAACTTTGCGCAATTATAAATATATTTTTCTATAAATTATGTACTCTTAACTATTTTTGTTTGCCTACCTGTGCAAAAAAATGTTCTAAATAAAATTTGCTGATTAATTATTACTTTTGTAAACACTGACGACTTTGAATTTGACATGAAGTTTCTGATGGAAGCGATTGTAACTTACTTAACGGATTATACGGAATTCGTCTTTGATTAACGGAAGCAATAATAACCTTATTTAAACGTGAAAGTAACTTTTTTTTTATATAAGAAGAGGCATAACTTCCTATTTTATTATGTTGTGTTTTAAAAGAGATCAGTTTAAAGATTCTATTTTTTATTGAAGTTCAAACCTGTTCATAAGTAATATTAAAAATATTTGATTTTTAGAAAAATTTTATAAATTCATTATTTTTTTAGTAACTGTCGTCAAATGACGATGATCATCAAATTCAAATGAACCTGGAAAAAATAAAATAAAACAAGAAATGAACTTTAGTGATTCTTGGTTGCAATTGAAAAGTTGATTAAAAAAAATTTCAAACGATAAGGGTGCTGTAATTTATGTAGTGTGGAAATATTAGCTAATAAGTGTTTTTGGGCCCTAGAAGGCCACGAATGAACAAAAAATGGCCCGACAAAACTAACAGATGCCGGTTGCATTGCTGTAATCACTAATATGCGGATTCCCTTAGTTGCATCGTTTACTACGCCAAGTAACAATCAAGTTTTAATATTACTTCCATAAATACTAAACGTCTTCTATGCGAAACATAGTATTGCACTGATTTTTCACGACAATAGTCATTTCAAGTGACTACCAGCACATCTCCTGATCACTTGAAAATATATTATGACAAAAATGTCTTTTGAAATGACAATTGTAGTAGTACAAAATCCTATAGTTTTTATAGAAGTAATATTAAAATTTGAGAGTTACTTGGCATGATAAACGATGCGACTAAGGGAATAGGTCCTATATTTTTTAATATGAAAGATACAATTGATGAAGCACTATACAGTAGAAGAACTTGTCCATATTTACTTGTCAAACTTAGCTGCCTAAAATAATTTAAGGGAGAACACCACTGTGACCTACCATTTTCAAGTGCTTAGTTTGGTATTTGTTTTTGAGAAATGGGTTGGGTTTAGAGAAAAAAAACTTTTAGGCTATATTTGGCATATATTTAAGTAAACAAAAAAAAAATTTTATGTAAAAAAAAATACAAAATGGCGGCGCTAGAGTAGCTTTAGCAGAAGTGATTTTGACTCGAATCGCTCCACTGCACGCAGTAGAAGTGTCTTAAATTTGTTCCTGGAATAAAAAATAAAATATTTTCATGAAATATATTAGTTTTAGCATCGAAGTACCTGAGGAAATTAAAAAATTCGAAAAAACAAAAAATAGAGTTTGAAGAAAAAGTTTCATTTTTCGACTATAATTTTCGTATAAAAAGTTGTATATCTTTTTTAATTTTTAATGAACCAAAAAAAAAACTCAGGTACTTCGATTTTAAATCTATTTAAGAAGCTACAGTTAAATTTTCAAGTCGATTGAAAAAAATTGATTGAGTTCTGCTGCGTGCAGATTTCCAAAACACGGTTTCGAGAAAAACGCGTTTAAAGTTTTTGGTATCAATAACTTCTCAATAAGAGCTCTCAGGAAAATGCTTGTAAACCTTCTAAAAAAAATTTTTTTTAGCTATAAACGAATTTGTATCATATTTTTGAGGGTTTAAAGGATTTTTTAAAGGCAAAAAAAAAATCGATTTTTTGAAAATCTCACAGTGGTGTTCTCCCTTAAAACTAAACATTTCGACACCAAAATTGAAAATAAAGTGAATTGTGGCCGATCAAAAGCTGGGGCGATTGTAGCAAACGTATTGGCTCTTCAAGAAATGGTAGACGTTATAAATAAAACAATTTCTAACAAAATTTGTTATTCAAAGCAGGTGCTTAGATTCAACAAAATAGAAAATGTTTTCCTGTAGTAATACACGTTCGAGAACGGAATTGAAAATTAATTTGTCGATTTTTTTGAAAACGCTGAAACAGAAGGTTGTATGTTTATTGCAATACATTAGGTTTATCTCTAGAGACAATTTAAGCTTTCAGAGCGAGCAATACAAATTCTTAAATCCGTATGTTTTAAAAGCGAATTAGTTATAGCAATGTCGTCCATAATTCTTTGAAACTTTGTTTATGCTGTTGTTTGGTTTCGATAATTTTATTCAAAAATGTTTTAATTTGTTTTACTAAATCAGCAAAACAACGGGAAAAGCTAATTTTTTCAGAATTATTGTAATCTCGAGTTTAGGGAGTTCTCAAATACTGCCCAACTAAATGGGTTTCTTTACTTCCAGCTTTAAAATATAATTCACTTGAAATATATGTGTATTTTTGAGTACATAACCAATATTTAAGTAGTGTCCTCGCGAGGAATTTTCAAAAGGTGGCAATCCTGATATATATGTATGGGTTTTACTAACGTTTTCTCTTAAATTAAAGTAAATTAGTGAACAATTAGTACAAAAGATATTTAAAAAATTTCAGATAAAGGTATTTTGTATCAGAGAAACAAGATTAATTTAAAGTAATCATCTCTCATGTAAATGTGTAAATTTGGAAGTAACAAAATATTAATAAAATTAAACAAATAAAAAAAAGAGTTTTTTCCATTGCTGATAATTTTTTGAAGCTTAGATCAGCGCTAAGCGATCATTCGCTCAATGTTTTATGTTTTCTTAAAACATATATTTTATAAAATATAAATAATTTTAAAAATCGACGAATTTTTAGATTCTTTTAATTTTAGAGCTTGGAAATTTGTTTAGTTATTGAATATCTTCCAAAAGGAAATTATCACCCCTATTATAATTTCGATCGACGATCGACATCGACACGACTCTGTGTTGCCTTTTCTTTTTTCGTATTGTTTTTATCAAATGAAAAAAAGAAAACGCAATACAGAGTCGTCTCGATTGTCGATCGACACGACAATCATAATAGGGGTGTATATTTTTATTTGATTAAACTAATAACTTATGTTTTGTATTTTCTTAATTTCCGGGGAAATACCTTTTAAACTTTCCCGTATCCCGGGGAAAAAAACACGCGGGAAACGAAAACCTAGTTTGTCAGTCGGTTACCCAACTATATGGCATAACGTATGAGGAATAAAATATGGACAAACAAAAAACAGTAAAAAAAAAATTATTTACTAATCAAACGATTTTAATCCATAATTTATTTAAAACTTTAATTCTTAGATAAAATTTACAGAAAAATTTGCGCTCCATATCGATTCGCTTTCCTGATCCTTTCTGGCACTCTTTTCATTGCCGCCTGCGTTCCTGATGTATCAATCTTCTTTAAATCTCTTTTTATCTTTCTAATCAGACATTCAACATTTTTGGCACGATATCCATTGCTGTATACCATTCTCTTCAGATTTGCCCAAAAAGTTTCAATGGGCCTTAGTTGTGGAACATTTGGTGGATTATAGTCTTTAGGGATAAATTCGATTCTGCGTTGACGTAAATCAGATAACGTTGCGTTGGCATAATGTGAGGATGCCAAATCAGGCCAAAAAATCGTTTTATCATTTTTATGATATTTATTTATAAATTTCTGAAGCACAGGTAAACATTTGTTTGTGTATGTTTGCGCATTAACCGCCAAACCACTTTTGAAAAATACTGAGTCACTGACACCTCGTTCGCTAATAGCCAACCACAACATAACTTTACCTGGAAACTTGGTCTTATGAATAAACTTCTCCTTTTCTGGTGCTTTGTGATCGGGAGACTCGTAGTAGTATTTTGGCTGCCATTCATTACCTTCAACAGTGAAATAACTTTCATCATCCATCACACATTTATAAGCTGAAGAAGCAGCGAAATATGTTTGGGAAAGCACTCTTAATCTAGATTTGATTGTAGCTAATTGTTTGTCTGTAGTTGCTGGTGCCGATTTTTTGGGTTTGCGTTGAATATTCATACTTTGTAAATATTTCTTGATAGTTTTTGGGGCAACTTGATATTTTTTACCCAGTTGTCTGTACGATTTTGCAGTTCGACCCACTGTTTCACCTTTCAATTTCATTCGAACTTTGCTACCTTGTAGTTGACATTTTTTACCAGAGTCGGGTTTTCTTTCCACAGGTTCATTATTCTCAAACAGTTTAATTGTTTTGTAGATAAAGGATTTTTTGAATCCAAGATCCTTGAAGTAGTGAAAAATCTCGTTATTTGTTTGTCTGGATTTTCCTGACAAAATTTATAAATTAATTTACGACGATCTACTTGTAACAACGACATTTTTGTAACTAATCGTAAAATGACGCAGTTGTAATGTATTTTTTATAAAATATACGGGAACCACCTTATTTAAAAACAAGGAAATTTTTATTTTTGGTTGTACAATACAAATACAAATACATTTTACATTTTGTCCATATTTCATTCCTCATACGTTAATCTACTTACAATTCATAGTTAAGCTTCTTCTTTTTATGTACAAAAGAAGAGGGAGATGGAGCCAATTTCAATATTTAGCAAAATTAAATTTGGAATAAATTCGATATTAAAACTTTTCCAATAGTAAACCAGAAAATAATGATGGAAATGATGTAAACCATTAAAAAAAAAAGCTAAAAAGTCGATATCAAAGAAAATTATGTAGGAGTACGAGTACCTATGTATTATACAAAAAGATTAGTACTATACTTACAGGCGAATTAATTCATCATGATAAAAATTTTGGACTCCACCAAAAATAAATATCTTGATGTTCATCTGGCAAGGAAAGTTAAATAGCAGCCACACCTGAATATTATTTAAATCAATTCATTTATATATTGTATCTAATATTACTAAATCGTTATGTGCTCGAACTGTTTATTTCAGCCAGTTGAAAAAAGAAAAAATGTGTCTGTGTTTTTGGGAATTTAAATTTCACCATCCATTCCGTAAAATCCATGAAATTTGCTACTTTTCACAATGTTTTTTGTATTCAATATTCCCTCGACTAAAAATCTATAATGCAAAGTTAATATTGAAGTTTGTTTGTCTGTTTATTGTACATACACAGTTTTTATATTCCTTCAATTTTATCTCTTGAATTTCAATTTTATTTTTGTGTGCTTTTATATTTATTTATTTATTTATAAATAACGAGAAAAACTATAAATCTTTTATATATTCAGTTTTTTTTTCTCGATCAAGCTTAAATACCTACATAAAAAACTCAAATTGATTTTATTTAACTTTTTGAAATTTTTGTACAGAAAGCAAGAAATACAGAAAGAAGCATAGTGCAATTTGAAAACAAAAAATACCCGAAAAGTATAAAGTTTTTAATCAATTTAAAGTTTAGCTAGTTTGGCAAATTTTTTGTTTCTTTTGAAATTGAAAATGTATAAACATTTTTTTTTTATTTTGCTTTCTAACTCTTCAGAAAAAAATCGAAACGTCTAGCAATGATATAGTAGTTGGCAATGTTACGATACTTAAGGAATGATTTGCATAAATGAGAATGAATACAAACGAATACTATACAGCAATTTATAAATTGTCATTTCAGGTGATTTTGATTAATTAAAAGGTATACTAACGCTGTTTATTTACTAACCACAGTAAGCACACAAGCAAAGACAGTTAATTTAAACGACCGCACAAGAACACAACAAAATTTAATAACGATTGCTGTTTCCTAATTAAGAAAAAAGTAAATTTTATTTTTATTTTTTTTTTTGGTTTCATTTTAATCATTCAAAATAAAAATAACTGCTGCTGTGACTAAAACCACTACTTTGAGTTCGGTACATATTACATACTGCTTCATATACACCTAGGCTTGCCACCATTTAAAAAGTTCAGTGGAGGACATTCAACAAAAAATATTTTGTTTAATTTGAACATCAGATTAACGAAATTTTTACTATAACGAAATTTTCATTCGCCAAAATGCAAACTTTGGTACGGAACAGTACTATAGCCAACCAAATGATTTATAAGGAAGTAAACTAAGAAAATCTTTCATTTTCATAAATATATTGCAACGAAATTATACAATATAGCGGGAGTCGGGAAATAGTTCGACTCCGACTCCGATGTATTAAAAATTGACTATCCCACTCCGACTACGACCCCAACTGCTACATGTAATTACTGCTCGTGTTTAATCGCTCGTTTTTTCATCTTTAGAAAATAATTTAAACATAACAAAAATTTCGGTTGATTTTTACCACTTTCTTTAAGCCATCAAAAAAGTTAGTCCATAATTTTTGTAATTCGAAGTCGTTTCGATTTCTATGGTCGTCTAGAAATTTTTCGAATTCATGTTTTTCTTCTAGTTCTTCAACTGGATTTTCTTGGTGACTGTGGGCTTTTCAGTAATATCTAAAAACCATTTTAAACCATTGCCAAATTATACATAGCGCCGGTTTGCCTCTATTTTGTTGATCGTCTCTTAATAATACTCTAACCTTAGAGTCGAAATAATTTCTAGCCAATAACATCTCGATTTTTCTATGTGTTAACGATGATTTTTTTTTCTGTTGCGAAGATATTTTGAGATTTCCTATAAGTCACCGCCATTATTTATCAAATTGGCCGAGGTCAAATATACTGATTGGAGTCTTGTTGTAACTAAGGTAAAGTTAAAGTATACCGGAGAGAAAGAAAAATATAAAATGTGGAGTCAGAGTAGCTAAAAGAATCCGACTCATCGACTCCGGACTCCGAGACCCTGGTTTCCGGTCCCTTTGTCTTTGTTATAACGAGATTTCATTTTTTTAATTAATTTTGATCAAAGAACTTTTCATACTATCAACATTCTAGTTTACAAAATTTTATCATCTATAGCTTTTCTAGAATTACAGAATGTTCTAACAAATTTTAGAATTTCGTAACGCTGTAATTTCGTAGTTTTAAAATTATAATATATTCACCGTGTAACTGTAGATATTATTACTTCTTTAGGATAAATTCTAACGTAAGCACATATTGTATCATCGTTAACTGTACATTGAAAGGAACAAGTGAACGTAATAATCATTATTCTGTAATGGGTCAGTTGGAAAATTTAATTTAAACAGGAAACTTCTCGAGTTTTGTTTATTTTTCGGGATAGGGTACTTCAGGATAAATTTGGTAATGTAGTTCTATTATAAAAATCTAGACGTAATTTTAGTTCCTGTAATGTGCGCAAGTAATCAGTAAAACTTCCGAAAGCAATTGAATTTTTTAACTCCTTCAAAAATGGTTTAAAAAGGACTCTAAAGTTATTTTTTAATGTGGAGGACATTTTTGCCTCCCGGGAGGATGGAGGAAACTTCTTTCAAAAGGAGGACTGTCCTCCACAAAGGAGGACGGGTGGCAAGCCTATATACACCTCAGTTCACAATGTATCATTCAACATTTTTGGATGGAGAAAAATTTAGACAAAAAGTAAATAAACACAGAACCACAATTACATATATGGTATAGAACTTGCACAATGTTGTTGTTGCTGAACAAGTAGTCTGCATTCAGGTGTCGCACGATTTTTTTTTGCTCTTCAAACATTTCTTTGAAACACTAAAGTATGTACATTGCGCTATTTGTGTATTTCAACTTAGACGATATGATAATATGAGAACACATAAAAAAAATGTAGAGACGGTAGTAATAATTTTTTTTTTTTTCTAGAAGAGACGTCTACGAGTAATAAGAAAAGTACTAGGAATAAATTGAGGATGTAATAAAGCTAAGAAGAAGCATATTATTACGAAAGAAAATTAATTTATATAGTAAATTTCTGCAGTTGACTTTAGACATTGTATAATTTTGTTCATTTCATATAATGATTGCTGATATAAAGCAAAATAATTTTACTAAACTTTAGAGAGGTTCAGGAGTATGTACTCTTGTATCGTACTACTGATGCAGTATTTTTCTCAGGGGAATGTACAAGAAGTATTAAAAAAAAATCATAATTGGTTGTCATAATAAGGGAAATTGCAAAAATGTTATGATCGTCGTCATTTTTTATTTTATACGGAATTTTTGATAGACAATCCTAAAGATTTACGACTTCAAGTTGTATATAACGCTTCCGAAATAAAATTATCACGAGAGTATTCGTTGTATACTTTTTATTTAATTGAAGCTGCTAAGAAAAATCGGGATAGGCTGTGTTGTCCACACGTCGTAGGTGTTTTGCGTGATAACGTTTATAAAATGTTGAGATTAATTATTTTAATTTAAAATTAATTATTTGACACACTCAGCAAAAATGAGTAAACATTTGGTTGGTCCAAAACCTCTTTTCTCGACGTTTAGAAAGTTCCCGAGTCTGATAAAGCAAAAATAAAAAAATTACCGTCCGTCCGTCTGTCTGGATGTCTGTACTCATGGTATCTCGAGAACGGCTTATCCGATTTGGACTTTCTCGCCAATCTGTTTCTTTGGTCAAAGCGGAGATTTGAAAAGCTTTTGGAGACTGTACGTCAAGAGGGTGGTGTACCTGCCATACGAATTGACCCAAAACACCTGGTTATATAAATATTCACGATTATTTATAATGCTGGTTTGATTATAGAATTGGGCATTAAGTTTAGAGTTGATTTGAAGGTTAACTTAGAGGCCAATTTGCGAGTTGAGTTAAAGTTGAGTTGGAGTTGGATTAGGATGTAGTGTTAACCAATTTTTTATATATCGATGGCTTAATATGAATAAGGCGTAACATCAAAATTTTAAAAATTGGGTTTTTGTTTTTCTACGACGCCTTTGGTTGATTTACACAATAAAAAATAACATTAAAATTAATTAGTTTTGCCAAATAACACCTATTTTTATTTATATCAACATTATTTATTATTTGCAAGTTTAATTTTTATCAAAATATTAAGTTTTGTCGTCCTCCTGTAAAATTTTGAAAATGCGACTTACGCCCTATTCACATTAAGGCATCGATATGCTGTTTGAGGATTGAGTTTGGCGTACAGTTTACGATTGAGTTGAGGGTTGAATTAGGCCTGAGTTGGGGTTGGATTAAGGTTTTGTGAGCAGTTAAACTTGATTTGTGATTTTTTAAATAAAAATTGTATTGGTTCTATATCTTATCCGATTTTGATGAAATTCACTATTTCCAATGGAAATGGGATTCTCAAATTATATTTAGATGAAGTTCTGGAATATGCCCAATTAGGACGGAACTTTTGGCTACTTTTTAACTGATTTGCGTGAAATTGGACACCTGCGATGGAAATGGGTTTTTAAAATGATTTTTGGATCTAGTTTTTGAATTAGGCCAAGTAAAATGGAACTAGGCTATTTGTCAACCGATTATGATAAATTTGACATGTGCGTTGTGCGACAGTTATCAGTTCGGCAGTATTTCATAACAAATTTCCAGATTTATCATTAACACGATTATCAAAGCAGTATACTTCATTGTCAGATCGAAACTGAATTGCAAACCATTAACAATTTCCCCTCTTCGTAAATTTATGTTAGGTTTGTTAAAATAAAAAGTTGTTTAAACAATTTTCGGGGGCGAAGTAGCGAGTTTCAACAAACACATCGGAAATATAGAAAACGGATATATCATAATACATATTATAGCTTATTCATACATTAAGTTATTCTGGTATATTTTAGCTATATAAATATTTTATGAATATGAGAATTAATACCCGCATGTATGCGTTAAATACAATAAAACTGAAATTGTTAAAAGTTTTTAAGGGATAAAATAAAATTCGCTAATAATATATGTACATGGCTAATTCCTATATAAAGGAAAATATCAGGGTAGTAAGTTCAGCTCAGTCGGCTAAAGCCTGAAGAGATGATTGGAAAATGATTACAGGTTATATTGTATATTGAGGATTTGCCAATGTTCAGTTAAGGGGAAATTTTACAAAATTTGTGCCATTTCAAAACGATTTGTACATAAATTACGAGTTACAGATTATCACAAATTGAATCTAAAAGAAAACTTAAAAAATAATTCGACATACGGAAATTTAACATTCGACCCTTCGATATATCCGGCATTTTGAGGATCGGCCCTTCGATATTCTGCCAAAAATAAATATTTTTTATAAAAAATTGAAAAGGGAATGTTGGATAAGGCAAAGCCTACTTAGTAAATAAAGCTTTCCAGGTTAACGATATTTTTTGACGACCTTTATTTAAATTACAATTACATTTTACATCTTTTTTTTTCAATATGGCGTTCGAGTGAAATTTATTTATTTTATTTAATTAAAGTTGCTTCTGTGTTTTGTTTGAAAAATGGGCCCACTACACGAAAACAAATAGATGAGCTCACCGATATTATGGAGTTGGATAACTCATCTAGTAAAGACATAATTAGTGCAATAGTGGCTGTGCAAAATATTTAACAAACAAAACGGATAATTTAAGTGATAAAGTTTTAAAAGTTAAAAAGCGTAAGCAGTGGATGAATAGTCAAAATCTTTTAAGCCTTAGTAAAATTATTACTCCTTTAGAATTGCAGTCTAATATCATTAGTGTGACGTATATTAAACATCAATTTAACAAATTTAGAAATTTGGTAAACAGCTTACGGAAAAAATTTAAGATGGAGTATTTCCATAACATGTCTCATAATAATAAAGGAAACTTCAAAAACCCATGGGATATTTTAAATCATCTTATTTTCAATAAAAGTAAGTACTCTAGTCAACCACAGTTATTTATTGTACAAGATAATTCAATTAGAGATGATCCTCTAGATCAGTGTTCGGAAGTAGTTGGTTATTAGCGTGCCAGTAAAATTATTTTTTTAAATAACTGATTTTAAACTGCCAAATATAGGTTTAAGTAGAGGAAGAAAAACGATTCTGAATTTTAGATTTTAGAACTTTTTCATTTTAGAAGAGTTACTATCGCCATTGGCTGCCCCTTTTTCGCAACTAATACTAACGCAAAATTACTTCTTAATTCTCGAAATTTGTAGTACTAAATAAACCCTGAACTAAAATTAGAAGCCTATGAATAAAACATCGCTGAACTCGCCCATTTTGTAACATATCTAACGTATATTTTGTAACGTATCTAACAAAAATACTTTCAAATGTTGCAAATATGTTATCGCCTAGTAATTTACTTTTGAACTTTCCGTATTTGTCAAAATACTTGACATTGATGGCCGGTGTATATTACTACTTGTATATTTTCCTCTTGATAAAAAAAAAATCTAGCCCATTATTTTTCTCGTGACAATTTTTAGCACATTTTGTAAAATACATACACAAAAATGGTTTTGAGCATGCGCATTGAAATTTTGTCAAGAGACGTAAAGATGAGAATATTCAACATTTTTGTCATTCATGATCATGACGTTGTACCAATTGAGAATAATTTGTATTTTATGCTCAATTTCTTGTCATTTTATGTTAAATATTTTGACAATTAAAATGAAATTTTTCTTTTTTTTGGGAAAATTTTAGCTTTTGGGTGAAAATAAAATAAAAATTGTGTTATTAAATTAAAACATAAATAATAAATTGTGGAATCTAATATATAATTACCCAATTCATTCACTAACTCCGGAACGCTTTTCTTATATTTCGAACGGAAAATATCTCGAGTTCCGATGTTCACCCAAATTTCATTTTTTTACAAGTAAATACGTGGTACAAGTTAATTTTTGGGCCTAAATGTATGCAAACACTACTATAAGTTATTTAAAAACTTTTATATTGAGTTGTAGTAAGCCATGAGAATTTTTTGGTAAACATTTTTTTCAGTGTTTAAATTCATTTTTTCGTTCTCTACTTTTATCTTTTATTTCTCTCTTTGTGAAAGAAAACAAAAAATATTTTTGTTGTTTCTTTCCCCGAAAACGAAATCGAAAAACGTAAAATATCTCTCCTCATATAAAACACAAAGGATAGGAGAAAAGAGATACATATTTTATTTTGTTGAATTTCGTTCCAAAGGAAAGAAACAAAACAAAATATTTTTTCTCTCCTTTCGCAAAAAGAGAGAGAGAGTAAAGCAAGGAACGAAATTTGAATTTAAACACTGATTTTTTTCCTATCATAAACTTCATAGCATGCTATGTTTGAAACTATGATATATAACAATGAAAGTTAAATAATTTAGGTTGAACGTGGCTTAGTAGTGTATTGGAATTGGACTAGAGCGGCTAAGTTCTGGGGTTCGATTGTGCCCAAGGCATTTTAGGTAGTTTAGTTTTTCCAATTTATATTTTTTTGACGTGATCACGCCTTACACAGCATGTTCAGAAAATTGAAAAGAAATTTTGCCTTTGGTCGTGGGCAATTACTGTAAGTATTACTTTCAATTTAAATGTATGATTTCTTAGGTTGGTCCTTAGGCTTCATGCGTCACGCATAATATTATCGCAACGACGAAATCAGGCGGCGAGGCAAGCCGGGCTGGCTGCGAACCTCGGATTTCGCGCGATTTAAATGCTTGAACCAGAGAATGGCTCATCCGATCCGAGCAATTCTGAAGTCAATTTTTTGCGTAAAGCAACAGTGGTGATTAATTTATTTTAAATTAAAATAATTAATTTCCACACTAATTTTATTTTAAATTAAATTTACAAAATAGAGATTTACAGGGTTTGACTGCACTATAGCGAGAGAATGCCTCTTCTGATCGGAGTAATTCTGGTGCTAATTTATGCATAAAAAAAACTGTGGCAGATAATTTATTTTAAATTAAAATAATTAATCTCCACATAAATCTTAATTAAAATTACAAACTACAAAATAGCTATTTGCAATGATTGAGAGCACTGTTGGCTGTAGCTAGAGAACGCCTTATCTGATCGGAACGGCTCCACGAATTAAAAAAGGCTGAATTAAAAAAAGTGCTCAATTATGAAATAAAAATAGCGAATATTGTATGAAAAAGAATACATTTTTTATTTCAGAAAATTTGTGAAAAAAATGAATTAAAAAAAGTAGCAGGTGTTCATACAAAAATCACCATTTTTAATTCACTTTTTTTAATTCAGCCTTTTTTAATTCGTGGAGCCGATCGGAACAATTATGGTGTCAATTTATACGTAAAAATTCCATGGCAGATAATTTATTGTAAATTAAAATAATTAATCTCCACATACATTTTAATTAAAATTAAAATCTACAAAATAGCGATTTACAATGCTTGTGAGCAGTGTAGCGAGAGAACGCCTCTTCTGATCGAAGCGATTCTAATCTCAATTTATGAGTAAAGAAACTATGGTGGATAATTTATTTTAAATTAAAGTAATAACCCTCCACATAAATTTTAAATGAAATTGATATCTTCAAAATAGTGATTTACAATATATAGTTTAGAACACTGTAGAGAGAGAATCCCTCATTTATTTGTGCGTAAAGAAACTTTGGCTTATAATTTATATTGAATTAAAATAATTAATCTCAACATCTTATAAACGCTATCACGCATAATACCTATGGCCGTGTAGACGACACAGCCCACTCCGATTTTTTTTTTTTTTTTTTTTAGAAGAAAAGCACAGCTCCGGCTGTTTGTCGGTGTAAGGTTTTTTGTGGGATGCCCCAACATATGTAAAATCATCCTTAAAAGCCCTTACTCTTTGGTTTAAGGTCTATGTCAGGTACAATATTCCTTAAAAGCCTTAAATCACGAGCTATTTCTACTCGGCTAAAAATATATTAAATGTTCAAATGGTGATTGGGCAGCCATTATATATAAATTGTATCCGTCCTAGGACGGGCTGTACCGCTTAGTATGAATATAATATGCCAAAAATTCTATTAATCGAAATAGGAACCAAATTCATATGTTTTCTTATTCTCAAAGGGAGAAATTTGTTATATTCGTTTGTTAGTAGTTATACAAAAAATGTCATGAGCCGAATGTCATTTATTTTTTGTCAAGAGAAAAATATGCAAGTAGAGACCAGCCATAATTCTAAAGGTGATGTATGACCAAATTGATTTCATGTTTAACTATTTCTCCAGCATTTCAAAAGATAAGGAGTAACCAGCGAATCAGTTAAGGCGGGTTTTGAGTTGCAGTCATTCGTTCGTTCTTTCGTTCTGAAATTTTTTTTAATCCAATCGAAGGAACACGAATGAAAAATAACGTAATTTTCAAGGAATATGATTGATTAAAAAAAAATTCAGAACGAACGAACGAATGCAACTCAAAATCCGCCTTAAGAATCCTTACAGAATATTTGACGTATCGGTCAACGAATCCGTAACAACTGATCAACTGATAAATACTATATTAAAATTGTAGTGTGAATAGCAAAATTTATTATTTTTAAGAAAAGTGTGCTGTGCAAATTTTGATGTATTCTGACATATTCTTCAGTGTGAGCGTTAATTTTCGCTCTATTAAGGTATAAACAGAACAAGAGCGACGACGACGCCTGCCAAATTAAAATACACAGAAACCATACGATGCTAACAAAACCAATGTTGCTGTCGACGACGACAATATCGCCGAACTTTTTTAGAATCTATTTCTAATTTTGTCGCTAGCTTAGTTGCAAATTTTTGGTTGTAAATTTTTCATAACCTAAGTTTTCGCTCCCTTAACAACAAGCAACATAAATTGATTCACCAAATTTAATATAAATTATTATTTTTTAATTCATTAAACATAAAATCGTTTCAAAAAAAAAATAATTAAGCTAGTCATGCGATATTTAAGGTTATGTTGTTTGTTATGTTATTTAATTTTGTCGCCGGTTGCTGACACTCTTGTTATATTTACTACAGCGACATCGCCGGCCAACAAATATATTTTGAAGTCGCTTGTAGTTATCGCTCTTGTTGTGTTTATACCTTTAAATGGCAGCCGAACTGAGCGAAACATTCTTAAAGACTCGCTGACCAGTAATATGCTCTTTATGTGTGTCGCGTTCTTACTTATTTCTTATTGGTTTCTAATTATGTATATGCTTATCTCGATTTTAAACTCTATCTCAACAATTTTTAAATCCATAATATTAAACCGGCGCCAAACATTTTTCGAGGATCACTCAATTATAAATAAGGGTTAATTTGGATTTAAAAAAAAATCTTCTACACAACTAGCTATTGCGAATGCAATGAACCAAATATTTACGGTACTAGATGATAAATTTTATGTTGCACCTTTATTTATAGATATTCACAAGGCGTTTGATTCTGTTGACCATTGCATTTTGTTAAAAAAACTGAATAATTTACACCCAAATTTTCGAGCTTACTGTTTACTTACTGCAAAGCTACTTGGAAAATAGAAAACAGTTTACTGCAATTAACGGAACATTTAGCGAGTTAAGAAGTATGATTTCTAGAGTACCTCAAGGCTCAATTTTAAGTACATAGAATTATTTAACTTTTATATGAATGATATTTTTAATCTCAATTTACGGTAATCTATCTACAATTATACGTAGACGATGCTTTAATAATTTATAAAGCAACGTCTGCATCGCTTTTATTAATTCATATAAAGGAGTATATTCTACTTATAAATAATTGGCGCAGTGCGAACAAACTTACGGTTAATTTAAGCAACACAAAATATTTAGTATTTCAAACCAAAGGAAGAACTATCATGATTCCAACGGTTTTCGATGTGAATTCAATTAAAATTCCTCAGGTATCCAATTATAATTATCTGGATCTTATAATAGATGATAAATTAGACTGGACGCTTCACATAACTAAAATACAAAATAAGGTTTTATCCATGAACTTTGCACTGAAACGTATACGATCCCGTATCGCATGAACAGTTTGGATGCTTTATTTTACCTTTGCTCATAGCCATCTTTGCTATATGATACAGATACTCTTTTGGTCATCCGCTTCGGTCTCTCTTTTAAGCAGAATAGCTAGAACTCAAAATAAAATCGTTAAACTTATTAGGGTACTAACTTATTTATTTCCTACTGTTCGTTTATTTTCTACAAATATTTTACCAATAGTATAGCCTTAGCTAAATTTAAAACATTGCTACTAATTCATAAAATAAAACTAGGTTATCTTAACTGTATTCTTGGGTTTCAGCAAATAAGTAATATTCACAGTTATAATACAAGAAGAAGGTTTCACTTGTACGTTGATACTGCGCGAACTAAAAGAGGTTCAACCAATGTTTTCAGTTACCGGCTCACAAATCCCATCTTTATTTGGAATGGCTTGGTCCTAATGACGATCCGTAAAATGATTAATAATTATTCATATTATGGATCAGTGTTTATGTTTACGCATGTATAAATATTTACTGAATTTGATGTATAAACTGCCATGTTTTATTGTTAATTAATTTAAAAGGTGTTTACATCACACTCTAATCACCGTATTTTCCTTATTCGAATTTGGCTTAACACTTTTCGCAGCTCAAGAAATATAAAATAAAACCGTTTGATTATTTGGGCGCTAGAATGTTTTGAGCGTCTTGACCAAAGAGCAACTCTGAGGGTCTAATTGTATTGTTACGTTTTACCAAATGCGTAAGATTCATTCCAAAATTAGTAAATATTTATTAATAATGTTGTTACATTATTTGACAAACATCAATCCAAAACTTCGACCTCAAAAATATCAAAATTATCGGTGGAAAATCTCGAGTAAATTGAAAAATCCGATTAAAACGCTTAAAAGTTATGTTAATCCGTGCTATATAATTCACTCCCTCAAAGAAGTATTAAATTTTCAATAACCAACAAATTTTCAATTTGTCCTCCGTAAAATGAATATTTCACACAACAAAACTAACATTATATTTAACCTTTAAAAGTCCCAAAAAAAATTACTAATGGAAAAAATCACATCACCATTAGTACCATCATTATCATTTACACAACAAAAAATATAAAAAATCGCTAATAGAACACAAGTCGAATCCTTAACACAAAAATCTGTTGCAAAACATTAAACATCGTGGAAGTGTAACACTGTAATTGACCAAAACAAAATCGATATGTATAATATACAAAACGGGTATATAGCATGGCGAACAATAAAAATCCAACAGAACTTTTTAGTCAGTCGTTTCGCTATTATGTATAATGACAACAGAAGTTGGAATTATGATGATGATTTTGTACACTGCTGTAATGTATAATGAGACGAAAAAAGCATTACGAGAATGAAAAAAAACAACAAATGTCTGTTATTTGTCTCTAGAGTATTATCAGCACATTTGAGACAATAAAAACCAGATGGAACGTTAGACTAGAAACAAAATGACAGGTTCCTACAAAAATCAAATTTTATTGTACAATTTTTACTCCTTAGTCAATGCATTAAAATTTCATCTGATCATAATCCAGCGAGTGTGAGATGTTCTTAATTTCTAATCTTGCGAATTATGCAAATGCATATCTTACTCTTTCTTTAAAATTGATATTTGTTTAATAGGAGTTACAAATGTCACTTTGTCGCGCGATAATAAAAATATCATATTGGTTGTTGTTAATCGTAAAACTAACCAATCGTAAAGTACTGTATCGTACGTTGCTTGTTACGTGTGACAGAATAATTTGTTTGTAAACTGTTTAAGAAGACAAACAATTTTTATCAATGCAATAAACATTATTCATTTTAAGTACCATAATAATTCAAAGTGGGGGTCCGAATGATTAAAACATTTAATTTTACAGATAAAATCGTCTATTCCACGTGTCAAAATAAATATCATATGAAACAAAATTAATTTGAAATGCGTTCATGAGATGAGTCATTTTTGTAGGAACTTGTATACCTGGATTTATTATGTATTTTTTTATCAACTACACCAAAGCAAAAATATTCATTATAACTTTTGTTCTCTTAAGTTTTTGTTTCTGCTGCTGCTTTGACTATGAAAAATCAATAAATTATACACAATACACACCAGCAGTGTGTATGTTCAATATATTGTACTTAGTGCCTAACTTAATGTAAAAAGAGTTAATATAGAGTAGTGTAATGCTTTAGGTTTCAATAGGGTTTAATTACATAAATAAAAAAAAATCTAAATTTGATATGCGGCAACATAAAATGAGAAGAAGTGGGAGTAGTATAAAAATTGACATTAAAAGCTATTATACTTCGACGTATAAGTTTACCAAAATGCAAATGAAAAATAAAATTTTAAAGTTTCACAAATTATTGAACAAAAAAGGGTTGCGTAATATCTGGTTAGAAGGCGACAAACAAAATAACTAGAAAACATAGTATTTTTACTTATCGTTATAGAATAACCAAGTGTGATCAGTTGTAAATCTTCCGGTATTAACTTGTCATAAGGGCGCACATATTAATCATGTCACCCAACATGGTCATTAGTCAAAATAGAATCTTCATAATTTAATGATCTGGACATACGGTCCGTGAGCGGCTTTTTGATGGCTGATCCCCATTTACGTGCGAGTACATAGTGATACATATTTGAATGATTTCCTGATGTGTGTTTAAATTAAGTAAAAAAAAAAATAAAAGCTTTTACTTCAATTTTTCAAGATTTTATTGGGTAAGAAAACAACTTGTCTTATAAGTATAAAGTCGATATAAGTCGTCCACTAATAAGAAATGTTTTGAAAAATTTAAGTAAAATCATTTACTGTTTTTTATTCACTGCACCTTAATGCTTGGTTGCACGAAAAAAGAGCTAACCGCCAGTTAAATAATATTTCTTTTCTTTCTTCCCTTATGAATTTGCTGTTTGTTTAGTATTACAAATTCAATGGAAGCTATCTATGTATTTTCGGTTAAATATTTATTTGAAAGAATTTGGGCCGTAAAATATTTGAGTCTCCTTTGTAAAAGCGAAATAAAGTTGATTTGCCTTGAATATTTGTTTTGAAAAAAAAACGCAGTTTTATAAAAGAAGGAGAGGAAATATTACATAGCTGGCGGTTGCCTTATTTGTAAAACCGGACACTAGAAGAACTAAGTGTAATGCTATGCAGGGGTAAAAATTCTGTATAAGGAAATTTGGCCTAACCACTTGAAAGTAGATTATTAGGCCAAATTTTCATTTAGTTTGAAATTTTACAAAGAAAAATAGACAAAATTTTATCTAAAATTATCTGGAAGTTTACCGAATGTACCATACAATACATAGATCCGATTCTGCCTTCCAAAATTGTGTGCTAAGTTATTTTTGATTTTTTCAATACAAATTTAAATGGGAAGCGGGGAAATAAAATAACTTAACATGAATTTTATCGTTCCAGAATTAGACCCAATAATGGGTTAAAATTCATGTTATGCTATTTTATTTACCCTGTTAAAGTTAGCCGAAAGTTCAAAGCCGAAAATAAAAAGTCGATAATGCAGATAACGTTATTAACATTCCAGCCGAAAATAAAAAATGTTGTGGTTATCAGCCGAAAGTAAATATGTAGGATACATGGATTGTAATAAAAAAATGTGTAAATAGTCTTACGTGGAAAACTTTGTTTAACCTAATAGCGGAAAATCAGAAGAATCCACAAAATTGGAATAAAATGAACCTCTAGGCTGTGTATCTGAAGTTGAATCGTTTTATTGGATTTGTCAATAGCTATCGCAGGACAAAATTCAGTTCAAGCTTCTCGTGGAAAATCTCGGAAAATCCGATTTTCCAAAAATCATTAGAAAATTTTATAAAATCAGCCTCTAGAGTGTTAGTCTGGAGATTTATTTTATTGATGTGACTTGTCAATAGCTATCGCAAAAAAAAAAAGTTCAGTTCGAGTTTCCCGAGGGAAATCTCGGAAAATTTGAAAAAAATTCAAGCCGAAATGTATAAATTCAGCCTCTAGAGTCTTATGTCTGGAAATGGATTACGTTGATGTGACCTGTCAATATCTATCGCAGGAAAAAAATTCAGGTCAAGTTTCCAGTGGTTTCCAGGCAGTCAGGCGTGAAGTTGCTCGGGGGAAGCAAGCCGATAGGCTCCGTAACTTGCAGCTTCCGCAAGTGCTCGTGTTACCTCCTCGTGGTGATTGCTGGTAACTAGATTGTTGATTTTTTCGGCTTCTAGGCTAAAACACGGCGCTAAAGGAGTCAACCTTAAACAAATCACTGGGCTGGGTTAAGGTGTTATTCGTACCGTGCCGATAACCGGCCAGGCTGAGGGCCCAGTCTAAAAACTAGCTCAGTCGCTAACAGTGGATCCGGATACCTGGCGCCCTCCGGATTAAGTAGCCTTGTCTGTGTATTGCGGATCTCTGCACAGATGTACACTCTTTTCTCCGCTACTCGTGGGACCAAATATGTTAGACCAACAGACAAAAAAAACAAAAGAGTCCGGTTCTCTTACAAAACCGGAAAAAGTAGAGAAGGAGACTCAGGTCTTTAGGCCTACCTCTGAACCTACTAACAAACAACGGGACAAAAGCTTAGATGAGGCTGGTCCCTCTACTCGGGTCACCAGACCTTAGCAAAGAAATATAATGCGGAACAAAAGCACCAATGAAGCTGGTTCCTCAAAACCAACCTATAATACTAGGAGGAAGGCTTGGAGGGCCCTGGAGAAGATAAATAATATCCATCCAGAAGACAGGTCGGAGAAAGACAAAGCTACGCTTGCGTGGGCGAAAAAAGTCACCGAACAGATGTCGGAAGGTCCTTCAGCTGGCTTAAAGATGAAACGAAACAGATCTCAGGAGGAAAGTCCTAAGATCGCAAAACGAACTAAGCTCCATGCTACCGAAATGAGGCCTTTTAACGAGGTACTCAAGGATCAGCTGGTTGTGGCAGTTGTTGACCAGTCCCAAGAGGATGGAAGTATCACGCCCGCCAATTGGAGAAAGGTGGAAAGGGCCTTAACCACCATTTACCTGAGTATCCTTGCAGAAAACCCAGGACCTGCTCCGACTTGTCGGGATGCGGGTTGGCACAGGAACCAGGTGAAACTGACTGCATGTGTGAATCAGAGATCTCTTCTGCTCTACAAGAAGGCAGTGGAAAGACTAGGCGAGGTATGGCCCGGAGCCAGCCTTGCTGTTAAAGCTAGGGAAGAAATCCCCTGTAGGCCAAGAGCCAGGGTGTGGAGTTGCTAAGCTCGAAGAGCCACGGGCCGACTACAGGTCAGCCGTCATAATACTAAACAGAGAGTCACTGACTGCGCTGGAAAAAACCAATGGCGTTGTAAGCTATGGTTTCAGTGCAGTCACACTCAAAATCTACAAAAAGGATGCGGACAAGCCGAAGGCTCCGGAATCTGAGGAAGCTGCAGAAAGCTCATCTGGGCTCCTTGAAGAGGGGAACAGCCTGGCGGAAACTATCTCTACTGATACGGAGATGACAATGTCCTTGGAGTCATTAAGGAGAATCTCAGAGGACTTCACATCATCAGGGGAGGACTCTGATGATACAGTGGTAGAGAAGGAAGTCTAAGAATGGTGACGTTCTTGCAGATCAACCTACACCACTCAAAGCCAGCATCAGCTGCTCTACTTTTAAAAATTGGAAAGGAAGGGACGGATATTGTCTTGATCCAAGAACCTTGGGTCGCTGGTGACCGAGTACTTGGACTCAAGACACCCTGTTATAGATTAATGCACACGGAAAAAGAAGGTGGGGTTCGGTCGTGCATTCTCGTTAAAAATAATATAAATTGTTTTCTGCTATCAAATTTCAGCAATGAAGATGTGGCAGCGGTCAGCATTGAGGTCAATAAACGAAACCTCTGGCTAATATCAGCCTACCTAGCCTATGATGCAGTGAACATTCCACCAGTCAATCTAGGTGAGGCAATTTTGGAGGCTCAAAAGCGCAAGGTTGGAGTCATCCTGGGGATTGATGCAAATTCCCATCACACAATCTGGGGAAGTACGGACACAAATGAACGAGGTGAGTTACTCCTTGATTACATTCTAAGTACTAACCTTCATATATGTAACATAGGCAATAAGCCGACTTTTATAACTAGAAATAGACAGGAGGTATTGGATATTACACTCGTCTCAAACTTTTTGACGACTAGTCTATTAAACTGGAAAGTGTCGGAAGACCACTCTTTTTCTGATCACTGTTATCTTCAATTTGAAATGAGCTTGGTCTTTCCGAACAGCCCTCTCTACAGGAACAGGAGGAAAACCGACTGGGACATTTTCAGAACTATTCTGGGAAATTCACTACCAGTGCAGGTGGCTGAACCTCCGAAAACTACGGTAGAACTCGATAGCTGAGTGGACGAACTGTCCAGCGCTTTTAACGAAGCGGTACTAGGCTATTGTCCTCTCAGTAGGCCTAGGGGCAAATCTCGGCCACCTTGGTGGTCAAAGGAGATTCAACAAACACGTCAACGGTGCAAGAGACTCTTTAAAACAGCAAGGAAAACAAAAGCCGCTGTAGACTGGGACTCCTATAAGGAAGTCCTCAAAATTTACAAATATCAGCTAAGAAGCGCAAAGAACAGATCTTGGAGACTATACTGTGGTAAAATTCAGGAGTCTTCAGAGATATCCAGGCTGCGTAAAGTACTATCTACTAGCCCTTCCATCCCAAGCTTTCTTCAAAGGCCGGATGGAGCATGGACCACAAATAGTATGGAATCGCTGGAACTACTATTGGAGACTCATTTTCCTGGTTGTTCCGAATCTGCACCTACTATATCAGCAGGTAAAAGAGCAACTAGCCTAGTAGTAGGCCAAATTATTAGCAGAAGAAAGATTCTGTGGGCGATAAGCAGTTTTAAACCATATAAGTCGCCAGGACCTGTTGGTATTATCCCTGCGGATATACAAAAAACTACGGATCTAACCATTCCCTGGTTAGAGGTAATTTTTAGAGGCAGCCTAGAACTATGTCACATTCCCAGTAAATGGACGGAAGTGAAGGTTGTCTTCATACCTAAGGCGGGAAAACGCTCACACTGCAGTCCCAAAGACCTTAGACCGATTAGCTTGTCTTCTTTCCTTTTCAAAATACTGGAAAGACAAATAGAAGCTCATATTAGAGGCACGATTGTGCCGGAAAAGCTGTCCAAATCTCAACATGCCTATTGCAAGGGGAGATCTGTAGAAACTGCTCTTCATTCTCTCACATATTTTATTGAAAAATCTTTCGAATATGGGGACTACGCAATGGTAACCTTTTTGGACATTGAGGGAGCCTTTAATAACGTGCTAACAGGGGCTATAACTCGGGCACTTTCGAATCTAGGAGTGGATGATTCTCTCAAGGACTGGATAGATCAGATGCTAAGAGACAGGATCATAAATGCCAGTCTGGGGAAATCCTCCGCCAGAAGATTTGCAAGCAGAGGCACGCCGCAGGGTGGCGTACTGTCCCCCCTTCTCTGGAACTTGGTCATAAATGATCTGTTGTTGAGGCTGGAGGATAGTGGCTTCAAGGTGGTTGCCTATGCGGATGACGTCGCTATTGGGGTTCGTGGAAAATATCCCGGGACACTTAGCGAGCTTATTTAAACTGCTCTGGGCATTCTTTTATTATGGACCAATGGTTGTGGGCTAAATGTGAACCCACAGAAAACCGAATTGGTTCTCTTCTCTAGGAAATATAAAATTCCTCATGTCGACCCTCCTACTTTAAATGGTTTCAACTTGGCTTTTACAGGTGAAGCAAAGTTCTTGGGTCTCGTCTTGGACAGTAAATTAAACTGGAAACCGAATATTATGGAAAGGGTAAAGAAAGCTACGGTAGCGCTATACTCTTGCAAAAACGCAATTGGGAAAGTATGGGGGCTGGAGCCCCACATGGTCCTTTGGCTATACACAGCAGTAGTTAGACCCATTCTTCTGTATGGGGTAACAGTATGGTGGCCTGCTCTGGACAAAACTGTCAACCTAAAGTTGTTGACAAAAGTTCAGAGGACAATATCTCTTTGTGGATCAGCGGTGCAATGAGGAGCACATCCACTCAGGCACTGGTGACTCTGCTATTTCTAACTCCTCTAGATATCTTGGGAAAACAGTGGGCAGCTAGCACTGCCATACGGCTGAAATCCACGTTAATGTGAACCTGCAATAATACAGGGCACTCATCTATACTTTGTAACAAAGGGCTTCCCAAGACCACCGACTATACTGTCCCGTCACTATCTTTTGATAGAAAGTTCCGGATTATTATCCCATCCAGAGAGGACTGGATGATGGATGCAGTTTTGGAACCAGGAGTTTTGAACTCCTTCACTGATGGTTCAAAACGGGATAGAGGAGTAGGGGCTGGGGTGTTCTGCGAAGAACTCATGTTAAACCTCTCCTTTCGTCTCCCTGACTACTGCAGCATTTTTCAAGCTGAGGTAACTGCGATAAAGGAAGTCGTGGACTGGTTGAGGTATAATGTAATATCGACTTGTGATATTCGCATATATACGGACAGTCAGGCTGCCATTAAAGCGCTTCAATCACACCTTCTCACGTCGAAAGTAATCCAGAACTGTCTCTCATCTCTTAACGAGATGACAGATCAGTTCAACATCCATATCATATGGGTGCCAGGACATTTCGTTAGTACGGGGAACATTAAAGCCGATGAACTGGCTCGACGTGGTACAACGGACCACATTTCAAACAGCAAAAAGGATATTGAAATGCCTCTTGCGGTATGTAAACTGCTGCTTCAGGAGGAAGCTAGTAAGTTGACGAATGACAGATGGTCAAATAGTACCTCATGCGTAATAACTCGGCAGATCTGGCCAAAGTTGAACTTGGCGAGATCCAAACAGCTGATCTCACTTCAGCGGAGTCAGATCGGTGTGGTTGTTGGAGTTATTACGGGGCACTGTCTCATAGGCAGACATGCGAGTAGACTTGGTTTCTTCTCACATGACTACTGTCGTAGTTGCGAGGACGAAGAGGAGGAGGAGACAGTACTTCATCTTCTTTGTACCTGTCCTCGTCTGGCACGAAACAGACTGAATTTTCTAGGGGCACCCCTTTTCAACGACCTGGCGGAGCTTAGCGAGAAGGACGTCAGGAGTATCCAGCGCTTCATATCAAGCTCAAAGTGGTTTCAATGAGTTGGAGGAAAAATTTTTAATTTGTGGTATGGCTACGGACCTTTTTGTGTCTATGCCTGGTCCTGGTGGACCGCCACCCAAACCTAACCTAACCTAACCTTCCAGTGGTAAATCTCGAAAAATTCGATATTTTTTTTTCGTAAGCTTTTATTTGAATTTGACCAGAATCCTGATATTACACACTAGAGGTTAATTTTATACATTGATTTTTTACTTTTTCTAATTTTCCGAGATTTCCCACGGGAAACTTGAAGTGAATTTTTCTTTTCCTGCGATAGCTATTGACAGGTCTCATCAATGTAATCCATTTCCAGACATAACACTCTAGAGGCTGATTTTATACCTTCATTTTTTACTTTCGGCTGGAAACTTTTTCCTGACATTATATTATAGTGATCTGAACAAACAGCACAAATTTTCAGAAAATAAATGTTTTACATTGTGGATGCTCTCTGAACGGAGTAAATTAAATTCTTAAGGATTTTCAGTAGTATACTAGAGATGTATAACAGGATCTAATTATTAAAGGTCGAAGATGAAAAATGGCGAATGGACTTTGATTATTGCTCAACAGGTGTCAGTTCTGAATAATGTAACATGATTTGTGAGTCTGTGATTTTGTGGTATGAAGAGATGGTATATGCTCCAATTCTGGTGAAAAAATGTACACCACGAAGTTAGCTGTATGAGTTGAATTATATCCAACTAGAACAAAAAAGTTGATGAGGTTACCAATATAAAAAACAGTTCAATATGAAAAATAGTAAACAATTCTAACTTCGTGGTGTACATTTTTTCACCAGAATTAGAGCATGTACACACCTTGAGAGCAGAAGCTATATAGTGTCGTGACCAATTGGTTATTTGGGAAGGAAATCTTCAAATTTAAGAAAATTCGTGGTATCTTTTAATGACCTTGCCTGCCCAAAATAACGGAAAATGTTTGTAAATTATATGAATCACTTATTTGAGAAACCAGATAAGTCCCATAAACATGGTTCTGAGAAAATAAAAAAAAAACTGTCAGTCTATTGAAAGTTGTAAGTTTTTTTAGTTTAGCTATAATTGATAAATGTTAATGATTTGTAGGGTTTATAACTCAAACGATGCGCCTTGCTATTAAAAACGGATATTTCATAAAATGTCAAAAAACTCATAATGGTTATATCGGGTTTCTCAATTAAGTGATTCATATATGGTTGGTTTTTGTGATCTGGTGATCTTTAACGGATGATTTGTGGGAAAAGTGTCGTCCGAGGAGTCGGATATTGTGGCAGACCCGTGAAACGTGTTCCAACATTTCTTTAAGATACAAAATCTAGTTGCTTTTGTTTAAATTTTCATATCTTAAACAATTAAAAAGTATATTACTCATTATCGTTTAATTTTTAACATACTCGTAAATCAAACTTTTCGTGTAGTGTAGGTACAAATAGCAACTTTCATCGAAAACAAATCTATACGGAATGACGTATCAAAATATAAAATGGCGATTGTCATAGTGTCTTCCATTAACCTTTCTTTCTTACACCATGCGCTTGTTTAATTTCATGCTTTTGCTATCCAAAAGTTTCATTCACTAAGTTTTGACGTCATTTTAAATTCTAACTAAATTTCATTTTTAATTCTCAATATTAAAATTTATGTAAGTGTTTATTTTAAGCGCTTACCCATTTTAAATAGATTGGTCCGCTTACCTGTAAATAAAACAATATTATTAGTATTTTAATAGTTAATAGCAAACAAATAAACGAAAATTTGGAAATTAGATTTCGAACTAAACACCAGATTTGAAAATAATCGATTTTGCGCTGGAGAAAAATTAGAAGTCAATCACACTAGTTTTACTTTTAGTTAAAGTTAATTACAAAATAAAAAGGGCTAAAATTTCATGAGGTGGTCAGAATTTCGGTCTTGAAAATTAACTCAACTCCCAAATCAATCCCACCTCTCAATCTGCAGCTCAATTTACAACTCAATTGCAACTCTCGATACAATCACCAAACCAACCCTCAATCAACTTTCAAACCAACAAAACCTAACCCCAAACTTAATTCACGAATAAACACCCAAAATATTCTCCAACCGAACACCTCCCTCAAGCACAACGCAAGGGAACTAACCTGCAGCTTAACTTAGCTCAACCCGAATTTCAACCATCTAACTCAACGGCCAACTCAGTCCTAAAATGAACTCAATCTATCCTACTACTAAACCCTTAACTCGATCCCAAATGAATTCCTAATTGAACTCGTTACTGAAATTTAACAAAACTTCAACGCAAACCCTATTAAACTATGATAAACCCTCACCCAACCCTACATTCACTCCAACTCAACGATATTAAATCCAGAATTTCAGCTCCAGCCAAATTTTTCTTTACTTTTCATTTAATCACACCTAAGTGGTGGAAAATTATTTCTGTTACATTCCAAATTACTTGTTCTGCCGTTTTGTGTCGCTTGTTTAGATAACATCAATATGTGAGCAATGAGAGAATTGTCCGGTCATTCTTTACTCAGTGGCGCTATTCTTCTTTCCACTCGGTTAATTCTGCTTCTGGGGAAGCATTCGTTGCTCCAAAAATAATAAAATCCAAATAATAATTTTACCATTGTGATTCGAGCACGAGACTCACTACCAAGAGAATTTATTATTCTGTCATAATATCATCTTTGAGAAGAATTCATAAAAGCAATTTAAGCATTATTTATTAATAACATACAGAATCAAAATAAGTGTGATAAAATGTCAAAGAAAGAAATTAATTACAATATATGGTGTGCTTTCAACAATTATTGTGGCTAGATCTGCTCCACAATGTGTTCCCTACTGTTTCTAATTTTTATTAATGATCTACCAATCGTTTTATATTGTACATATCTGTTCTATGCGGAAGATTTGAAAATCTATATGCGTATTTAAATTTAGATGTATTGAGCTTCAATGTGTTCTGAAAAACTTATAACTTGACCCAATCTAAATATATAAATTAAAACTTAATATAACAAAGTATGTTGTGATGTCATTTACTAACAAAAAGCGTATTTCCTTGAAAAATTTACAACAACAATTGCTTAGGATAAACCCTCGCAAGAATAACATTAACCCAAAAAAATATTGGGTTAAATTAAACCCAATTCTAATTTTTGGTTATGATACCTGCCACCAGGTCATATTACATATTAAATTTATATTTTATTTCGAAAAGTTGGCTTTTGCCAATTAAATCAAATTGGCTATTTTCTTGGGAAACAAATAAACCCAAAATAGTTTGGATTCAATTTTTGTCAACAAAATACGCTAAATAATAAACTAAAATAGATGTATATCCCACGGATAACGTCATGTCTGTGAAGCTGGCACGTAAAGTTAGCACATAAAAGGCAATGACAACACTTTTAGCACAAACAACTCGATACACTTATACTAAAAAGTTAGCACGAAAAATGTAATATTCGATAGGCAAGAATAAAGCTAGCATAAAAAAAGAGAAAATCAAAGAATAACAAAAATGCCATTAGAAAATAAAATAAACTTTTGTCATATACAGGGTGAGGAAAAAGTATTGAAACTCCTAAAAATCTCGCGGAGTTCGGTCAAAAAAACAAAGAGCAAGGTTTCTTCTTAGGTAATTTTCAACAAGGAATTTAATGGTGAGCTTGGTTGTGACCTTGACCTTCATCTTCAAGGTCATTTGGAGGTCAAGATCATTTTTTTTAAATTGGAACTCCTATTTTTGATGACAGAATCGAAAAGAGCGATCAATTTTACGTCCGAGTATGCATTTTTCATGACCCCCCAAGATCATCGGAAGGAATTTACAAAAGAAATATAATCAGGATATAAATAAAAGATAATTTCATAAAAGACGAAAGAGACGAAACATTATTTAACTGAAAAATTGCTGTTTTGTTCTGAAGTCGGGCATTAGCAACACAAGCATTATTACAATGTTCTGTTATTTCTGGTTTTTTTAATTTTTGTTTTTAATTTTTATAACAAATCATAAGCTTTACAATTAAAATATATTCCTTCAGTTTACCTTGAGAGGTCATGGAAAAACATATTCTGACGTACAATCGAAAGCGATTATCGAATCCGATGTCAAAAACTGGGGTTTCCCTATAAAAAATGACCTTGACCTCAAAATGACCTTTAAGATGAAGGTCAAGGTCACAACCAAGCTCACCATTCAATTCCTTATTGAAAATTACCTAAGAATAAATCTTGCTCATTTTTTTTTGACCGAACTCCGCGAGATTTTTAGAGGTTTCCATACTTTTCCTCGCAATGTAAATTCCTTCAGATGATCTTGGGAGGTCATGGAAAATTCATACTCGGACGTAAAATTGATCGCTCTTTTCGATTCTGTCATCAAAAATAGCGGTTCTAATTTAAAAAAATTACCTTGACCTCGAAATGACCTTGAAGATGACGGTCAAGGTCGCAACCAAGCTCACCATTAAATTCCTTGTTGAAAATTACCTAAGAAGAAACCTTGCTCTTTGTTTTTTTGACCGAACTCCGCGAGATTTTTAGGGGTTTCCATACTTTTCCTCACCCTGTATGTATAAACAGTTGAATAAGGATCAAGAAAAGTTAACACATTAAGAAAAAATTACATTCATGTCCGGCAAATGGAAGGAAGGGTCCGGACTGTTAGTCCTCCCTTCCTAACGTTACAAAATAGATACATTTTCCTCAAGTATCTCGTCAATGATTCTACTTTAACTAAAATGCAACATAAATGCTTCTACTTTTAAATAAAATGCAAAAATCGATAATTGGCCATATTCCAGAACTTTATCTAAAAATCATTTTCATCGTATATGCTGAATTTAATCAAAATCGGGTAAGAAATTACCAAGTTCGTTTCTAACTGGCCATATTCCAGAATTATACCTAAAAACCATTTTAGAATTCGATTTCCATCGTCCATGCTGAATTTTATCAAAATTTGTTAAGATACATAGAAATAAAGTTTTGCTCGATACGTTGTCCCTTCATTTCTCGCACTTAAGGCTTTTCTCTTATTTTCCCTTTTGTGTAACCGTTTCCCCTTAAGTGTGACCCAAAAATTCAAACAGTCGGCAAATTAAAATACAAATTCAAGACGCAGTATGTGTGCATTTTATTATACATTACAGTATTTTACAAGCAGTAAATGTACTAAATGCTCTAACTTTGATTTGCATTGTATTTTTCATTTCAAAAATTTCAAACAGGCACGTCGCTAAAGAAGTTTCACTTAAAAAAAAAAAAGAACCACCTGCTAGGATCAAACCGTTGACCTATCCAGATTTAACCCTTTCAAACGCCATTTAAAATTAACTTTCTTCCAAAAATAAAATACGAGCACAATTATGCACTGCTATGATATGGGACAGCATTGCTCATAAAACTGTAGTGTGAACATAAATACATAAAAGAACGATCGCACAAGACAAATGAGACAAAAATTGAAAATTATGGTTGGTCGAAGCGATGAAAGTTGATGTACAATATATTGTACAAGGCGTTTGAGAGGGTTAACGCCGACTAGCTATCGCCTCATATACTGCTAGCTTGTACAAAATTAATAGTTTTTGGGTACATAAATCATAGCGTTTTACGAAAATGAAAACCCTATTTGCTTTATGTATAGAATGGTTCTAATAAATATGTGAATATTGAAATCCCTTGTTAATAGATTTTTTTTTTTTAAATTGAGGTAATTTCATTAAAAAAGAAACCGAGTTTCATAATTTGGATGGGCGGATTTCTGCTTGGCTTGGGTAGTTTTCATCCATTTGAACTATTTTCACTTTCTTTTACGTTAGTAACATGAAGTAGTAGGTAATCACGAAAATCTTCGACCTTGAGATTTTTAGAGATTTATCAGTTTTGAGGTCCGCTGAGTCCGAAAAAGTGGGTTTCGAAGTGGTTTCAGTCAGTCTGTCAGTTTTCTTTGTCCTCTCTGCAGCCCACATAGTTTATCCAATCGAACTGAAACTTGATATTTAAGGTTTTTGTTTTCCATAAATTGGGAGGTCCCAGTGATGTTTTGTGCAAATCGGCCAAACGAAAGTGGTCATTCCCTTAGGCCACAAAATGTATTTTGCAAATATCTCAAAAAGTATAAGGTTTACAGAAAAACTAATATGTATAAGCAAAATGTTTCCAGAAAAACAAGAATAGTAGTTTCCAACAGTTTGCGGACCTGAAAGCGGCCATTTGTAATTTTTTTTTTACAAAAAAAATTGAGGTGTGGCCAACACAGGACTTTCTTTTACGAATAGCGAATTTTGAGAAACTTATTATGCAAGTTTCTTGCAAACTTAAGATGTTTATTCTTTTTATTTTGTTCATTGTATCTGTAAATTGTATATTTTTGAGATATTTGCAAAACAAATTTTCCGATTCACGGAAGCTGCGAGCTGGGACCTCCAAATTTATGAAAACAGTTTAAACATGAAGTTGAAGTCCGTTCGGTTAAATCATCTAGGCTACAACCTAACAGACATTTACTTAACAGATCAACAGATACCACTTCGAGACCCAATTTTTCGGACTCAAAGACCCCAAAAATGTCTAAGTCGAAAATTAACATGACAATTCTTTTATTATGTATTGTTTTATTTTTTTTTCTTGGTTCATTTTGTATGTAATAGTTTTTCTGTAAACTTTATACTTTTTGAGATATTTGCAAAATACATTTTCTGGCCCAAGGAAGTGGCCACTTCCGGTTGACTGATTTGGACTAAAATTCACTGGGATCTCCCAATTTATGAAAAAAGCTTAAATGTGAAGTTTTAACTCGAATGGTTGAACCATCTGGGCTGTACAGAGGATACAGGCAGACTGACGGCCAGACATCATTTCGAAACTCACTTTTTCGAACTCAGGGGACCTTTCAAAACATATCAAGTCTACAAAAATCTCAAGGTCGAACATTTTTATGATTACTTTACTTTATTTTACTAACGTAAAAGATAGTAATTGGAAGGTCAAGGTTAATTTTAGTGGAAATCGGCCAACCGGAAATGACCATTCCCTTGGACGAGAAAATTTTTTTCCAAAAAAAAAAAAATCAAAATTTCCTGTTCGTAGAAGAAAGTCACACACCGCCATTTTTTAAATCATCAAATTTCAGGCCACCGCAAAATTTTTCTTGGGCCGCTAAAAATATTTTTGTGCCTATATGAACAAGTAAACCTTTTAATTAAAACTTATTTTCTCTTATTACCGAGACTTACATTTTGATAGTACGCACATTAGCACACGATTCAGTTCAATGGCCTCAAACAAAACGAAATTTATCGCAACCATCTTAAACGCTATGACTATTTCCAAACATACCGAATAAAGCATCACAAATTTCGAGTATAATATGGAAACTAGCAAGAATTTCCCCCTATTAATTGTTCTCGTCAAAGGTTTCATGCAACCGGAACCTATTCGTGCATCCATTGCAAACAAATAAGTGATCAATCATGCGCTGCTTCCAATTTCTTAGTCTTTCTTCTGTTGAACGACGCAAACGTGTCGAGGAATTAAAAATCTGCTGAAATTGCTTGCGATCCAGTCACCTTATTGATGATTGTTCTGTTGAAGCACGATGCCGTACTTGTAATGGTAAACATCACAGTCTTCTTTACCTTTACATCACTAATAGTATTTCTACAGCTCACCCGGCGTCATTAGCCAAAGCTAATAATACTTCGAAAGCTCAAATTTCACCATTTATTCAGTTATCATCAATTCATCTAGCCGTTTCTTCGCAATCGATTCCCGAGCATAATTCCGGCACTGCGCTAGCCGCAATCAACAAAAATCCAAGTCATGTCCTTCTCGCCGTGGCACTCGTTAAATTATCTGATGCAAACAACCGTAATGTTGTTGCGAGGGGTAATGCTAGATTCCTGGCCCGTGATTAATTTCATTAAAAAATCACTAGCATTCAAATTAAGTGTAAGGGCAATGAAATCATCGGCTCAAATCCGAGGTATTGGCGGTTCATCCATCATGGAATGTAACTCTGCATCTATTGAGTTTCGATCCCGAGTCAGCAATTATTCTGGTTCAATAGAAGCACACATTTTACCAAAAATATCTGATTATCAGCCGACCATTCAATATGATTCATCCATAATCGCCTATTCCATCTAACATCAAACTGGCTGATCCAAAATTCTATTCACCTCAAAAAATTGATTTGCTCATTGGCGCAGAATTATTCTTTGAGTTACAGTCTGTCGGTCAAAGTAATAACCTCTCAATTCTTCAGAATACAAGATTGGGATGGGTCGTATCAGGTAAGGCCAATAATCCGCCTTTGGACTATGAATTTAGCAATCTAGCTGTCGTGAATTGTTATGTTCTCTTATGGAATGATTTTGGGCTACAGAGGAAGTAAATGAGTTCACACAAGATAGTATTTCAAACAATGTGTGCGAAAAGCATTTTTTACAAAAATCGTTTTTCATAGTTCGGTTGCCATTTTCTCGTGCTGAAAGTGAACTAGGCAACTCAGCAATCCTAGCACCCCAACGATTCTTCAATCTTGAGACAAAATCAAGTCGAGACTCTGAGCTTCGCGATTCATATAGTGCATTCATGAGTGAATAAGTGTCACTCGGCCATATGCAATTAGTCAAGACGATTGAATCAATTCAGTTTTACTTGCCGCACCACTGTATGTTTAAACCTGACTCGACCTCTACCAAATTGAGAGTCGTGTTTAATGGCTCAGCTAAAACGAGTTCCGTTATCTCTTTAAATCGCATTCTAATGTGTGGTCCTGTCATTCAAAATATCAATTGAGAATGTAAATCATACACAGAATTAGCAACGAAATTTCCTACAAAAACTTATTCCAAATCATAAAAAAAAGGAAGTAAATCTGCATAATTAAGCTTGGATAGGCGCTCGTAGATGCTTTTAGTAAGCAACACGTCAAACACAAAGCATCATTTCAAGTAGATTTGTACAATAATAATTTGTCCATAACATTATTGCACTATATACTGAAATTCAAATCCATAACAAATATCTCTCAGGGTAGTACTAAATAGCAGCAACATGTATTGGCGAGAGTGAATTAAAATTTTACATTTACAATCCGTTTTAAATTTATTAAATTCCGCTTATTTAAATTGATATATCAGGCGACATAATTTTAATATGAAAGCCATAATACCATTTTTAAATTAAATTCATCAACCATAAAATTCAAAGATTTCAAAATAAAATAAAAATTTATGTGATTTGAATTTAAATTAAAAATTCATTTGCATACAGAAAATGGTGTTTGGTGAATTGTACCATAAACGTGCCTTCCAAAATATTTCGGAAATGTATATACAATTTTCATGAGATTTAACGCCTTATAGTATTTATAATCTCATTGAGCAAGTGCTGTGTTTATAAGGCCGCGGTTGTAAATTTCAAATAAAACGTGACTTGCATGAATGTTAATAAATTGAATAAATACGCAAATATGTTATCAGTTGTACAGCTGTGTTCAAGTTTAGAATAATACACTTCATAAGGTTGTACATTTGTAATAAACTGAAATTAATTGTATTTAATATTATGATTGATCACCATGTTAATATTGTTTGTGTTGCTACACTTAATCTTGAAAAATAATAAAATATGCAAATAACGTACATTACACGAACAAATATTTTATCTACACTTTTGCAATCCTTTGCTTTTTAGAAAATTAAATTTCTATATTTATAAACCATTTAACATATTAATTTCAATCAATTTGTTTTACTGTTAAATCGATAAATCTTTTCCACGTAAATTTACTAGACGGATAAATCGAATTAAATCCGAAAGCGAACATAAAATTCCTGCTTAAATTTCATTTTCATATTTAATGGTAGAAACATTTGGATTTTGAATTATCAGTACCGCATATATATACACTACATATACAAAAAATCATTTGAAAAAAAGGTCTCGTCTTAGCTTTTATAAAACATGAATACATCTGGGTGTAAAGAAGCACATCAAAAGAAACATGTGTGCAATTTCGATCGAGTTATTTGCTAAATGAGATAAAATTGATGTTTTTATAAGATGATTTATTACTAGTATATGTGAGTGTATTTGGAATGAGTTTTTGCCTGGAAAATGTAGAACATAAAAAGAAATCCGGAAAAGTTGGCAGAAAAATAAAAATACTAAACGAGAAATCGATGCAGATGAATTCAGAAAAAAACAAAAAAAACGGAAGATATCCAAATATCCTTAACCATTTATATTTTTCGATGTTATACATCGATATTCCCCAAACAAGCGCATTTCACAAGAAAGCCCGAAAACAAAAATATTTCTGTCATCTTTCATATATATTGTATTTGTATCTTATACAGATAATTTGAAATAAGATAAACAGAAAATATAAAAGAATTCTTTTTCTACTCACAATACACAACACACATTACATACATATATTAAATTGAAAATTATTTCATTTTATGGGAATGAACGTTTTTTTAGTTTTGTAAATGAATTCTTCTTCGCTTCGGCTTAAGGGAAATAATTTTGTTCGTGTAAATTAAGAAACTACACGGAAAACTCAGACAGAAGATGATACGAAACGAAAATGATATTAATCGAAACGCGCTTTGAATTTCAAATAGAATTTAATTTAAATACTCAAAAAACGAAATATTGTTTTGAAGTTATGTGTACGTGTTTGGTAAAATAAAGTTAATTTAAACAGAAATATAATTTAATGTACATCTGTGTTTGTAAAGCTTATGTCAATTATAAAGCTTTTTCAGAGGGTTATAATACACTGTATACAGAACACTTTCAATATTGATAAATTATGGCATTTTGACTTATGTTAAAAAACGGCTGAATTTTCTTTTATTTAGACAACTTTGAATATACACAGTTGGCGCGTAAATTGACATAATTAGAAAGAATATTGATTGGAAGAAACAGAAACAGTAATTTAAACAAAAATTACAATATTGATAGAACGACCTTTGATGTTTTGAAAAATGTTTCAGAAAGAAGTTGTTTATTTATGAGGGGAACCCTTAAATTATGTTGTATAGTATATGATTCTTGAATTGGTCCAACCAGTTCAAATTTATTTTAGAAATTAAGGGTTGGGCGAGTAAAAATATATATCAGCCAAAAGTTGTTTACTGTGTTTTTTTTTGTGTAAAATAAGATAATGTTAAAAAATATAGGTTGCTATTCAAAAAAATTAAACTTGCCCTTGTTAATACCTTGATCCCTCTCGAGCCCAAACCACTTTGTTCTGGAACCTTTATTTATAAAATGTTTAATTTTTGAGTAATTAAGGTGGGTCAGGTTGAGTGACTCGGCACAAAGAAAACAAGAAAAATTCAGATACACAAGCCGAGGTAATTTGACGTTGTGAACTTGCTTGATTTTAGCTGGCACTGATATAAGGGAATTCAAGTAAAACCCCACGTCGATAATCGTGTCATGATTTTTTAGAATTTTAAAATTTGGTTAACAACCACCTCAGTACTTCGAAAAATTATTAGGAGTATTTGGCGCTGAATCACCTTTTATGATTTTGTGCTGCTTATAGTATAAAGTCATCCACAATTCTTAGACGATATCGTAAATTTTGAATCACCAAACTCGATAAGTTTCCGCCGAAAAAATACCTCCAGCAAAATAATATGGGCATGGGTATTTTTCCGATTGTTTGTTTTTTCTTATGGTGGCTTTTAGAAGTAATTTGCCTTTAAATATTTTATTTAACATTATAATAATTATCACTTGAACCAAAACTAACCTCAAACATTTTATTCACACAGAGCACAAATGGCTCAGATTAGTTTAGTATTCACCAGAAGTTTCAAATTCCTATACAAAATCCAGTACCTGACATTTTTCAATATTTGAATACCCTATTTCTTGCTTAAAATTCTAAAAGTTTGCACAAATACGTGAAACAAAATGCCCTACCACAAAGTCATAGTGGCCTTCGTATACAAATGGCCTAGAGTAGTTTAGTATTCACCAGAAGTTCCGAATTCCTATATAACATCCAGTATGTGATATTTTTTAATATTTCGATACCCTATCCCCAGCTTAGAATTCTAAAAGTTTGCACAAATGCGTGAAATTTAATGAACTACTCCCTACTATAACATCACAGTTTCCTTCGCATACAAATGGCCTAGAGTAGTTTAGAAGTTCAATTTATTTTAACGTATAAGGTTTTTCCGGATTACAGCCAAATAATTATTTTTTAATAGTTTCTTTCTTCGTGAAAAATAATTATTCTTCCCTTGAAAATATTTTGTACATATGTACATTGGGTGGGGTGAAAAAAACATGTAAGTGCTTTAACCCTTGGCGGCCACACTTCGCTCCCGTAACATAGCGGCCACACTGGGGTGATTTTTCACCCCAGTCAAAAAATCAGTCTAGAAAGACAAATTTAAAATATTGAGACTCCAAAAAACTCATGGACATTCTTAGGCATATTTTTCAATTTCTAATATGGTTTACAAGATGGATTATCAAGATAATTTGACAAAAACAAATTATATATGCACAAAGTCAAGAAAACTGACATTTTTCAGAAAAACAATCATTACTATTGAAAAATCATTACTCCCTCCGAAATTCAACGTTTATAGCGCTACTAATATTTTTTTCTTCTTTCTATGTACACATGCAAGTAACCTACATTCCTCGACAACCTATATATGGTGCGATAAGTATGGTTTTCGTAGTTTTTGATAACCTAAATTAAGGTGATTTGGCGTGGGGTACATATTCACCCCTTGTGGCCGCTAAGGGTTAACTTGTGATTTTTCAAGTATCTGCTTGTAAGCAGGTAACTGCTTTCTCTATAAGCAAACCTTAAAAATTTCTCACCTACTTAAAAAGCTGTGAATAAAAAAAGTAAGTTCTTAACTTCTTCCGTATTTACTTGATGATTTACAAGGTTGGGTTATAGGGAATCCAAATTACTCGAGTTTAAAAGTACCCGGGTAGTCGAGTACTAGTTTTTTCAATACCCGGGTTACCCGGGTACCTGGGTAATAAACAAGAAACATAAATATACATAAAATCTGTAAAAAAAATCATCGATGATGCTATTGTCACCCTCTCTTTGGATTAGTAAGTAGCACATACTATATTCTGAGTCCTATTTATCTTCCTTCTTAAAAGGGTCCCATATGAATTATTTGTTAATGGCATGCATTAGAATATATAGATTAGATCAATTTTTTTAAAATCAAATCAGTTCAAATATTTGTTACATTTTTGTCGTACAAATTAAATTTGTAATTATTTTCTGTTGTACTCATGACTACAACCCAATCAAATTGAATCATTATTAATACTTGATTAAATTAAGTTGAATCCAATTAATTTTTATTTTACCATGCATTATTAAAAAAATGATTTTAAAATCCTTCATGTTCTTGTATATTTAAAATATTTGTCACCATTTATCGTAATTTTATAAATTAAATAATAAAACAAACTAAAAACCTAAAAGATAACCAAAAGCTGATAATAAAAGTTATCGAAATTTGAATTAATCTGGAAAATTGAATAGAACGCTTCAAATTCATATTTATCACTCGACACAAACTAATATCGTTTTAGATTGATTTGTTTCCTCTCTATGAAAAAGCAATCGCAATTTTGGCGTCAATCGAACAAGAAAATCTCATTGATCTTTTACGTTTGTGCATTATCCGGCAAAATATAAGACCCGTGCAAATTGCACATATAAATTCTAAAAAATCGTTTTCCAAGCAATGCCGCGATTAATCTAATGGTATTTCTAACAAACACAATAACCAAAGTTGTCAAACTGAAAACGTCAGCCAATTAGCCAAAGGGTTAATAAACCTTTACACATAAATATATGTAAAAGGGGAATAAATACACATATGTAAAAGGGGAATAAATCTACGGAAAATCTAAATCGAAAAAGTGCCCTCGAGCTAAAATATTTTACTCTCACAGCAACGTTTTTTCTTCAATCGAACAAAATAAAATTCACTCTTCCAATATTTTCTTTGAATCAAGTTACCCGGGTGCTCGCTCAAATTACCCGGGTAATCAAGTACTCGAAAAAAGGCCAAAATAGCCGAGTACCCGAGTACTCGATAATCGGTATTGGATACCCTAGTTGGGTACAAGGAGACTTGATTTTAGTTTGAAAATATATGTTAATAATAATCGAAAAATGAAAAATTATCGTGATCGCCGGGGATGTGAGGATCCAAAAGTACACAATTTTGGAGGGGGGGAGGGGATATTTTTTAATGGAGGATTAAATACAAAAAATTCTTACTGATTTGGCACCAAATTATTAGATAAAGGTATTAATTAAATTTTAGGACTGTATTGTTATACTGCCTTAACAATAAGTAAAGAATTAAAGGTATTACTTAAATTTTTTCCGGTAAGAACTTGCAAGCACAAGGTAGTTATTATTCACTTCGAAATAAGAGAAAGATTTTACTTAAAAGTAGTACCTTTTATGGAAAAGGTAACCCTTATCAATACTTACTTATTTATTCGTATTATAAGTTATTACTTATTTTTAATTTTTATGTAAAACGCCTAAATGTTTTTCCTTTATTTTAATTATGAATTAATACTTCTACGCTTTTTAAATAGTTAGGAAAATTTACAAAGTTTCAGTAAAATCTTCCAAGGTTTACATAGCTGTGTGAAAATTTCTTTAAAAATGTACTATCTACAAATGACGTCACTTAGTAAAAAAAAAGTAAAAACTTCCCTAGCATAGATTTAAGAAATGTTTCTTTTAATTCGGAAAAACGTATCGTTTTGGAAATAGTTTAGCTTAATTCGGAAACGGGTTCGCTTAATTCGAAAACCCTATAAGTAAGGTTCGATTTGGAAAGTCATATACTCACAATCATGAATTATTTTTTGACAAGAGGTGTTGAGGGCACGGATTTCCAAATTTATCTAAAGCTAAAAACGGGCGAGATATTAATTTGACTGTATATTATAGTTTAACCATCGGAAGGTTGTTTTCCTGATTCAGTGCACAGTCACATAGAGCCCAACGAGATGATTTGCATAAATCTGATACGTTCTTTCACTCTATAATTGTTAATTTGCTGCCCGTTATCCCCTTGCCCGCCATGATCAAGCACTGACATTTCGACAATTCAATCAAATCATTATTAACAAAAAAAAAAAGTTTGTTTACAACAATGATTTCAATTCAGAAATGAAAAATACTTGTATAATTATTATGGCATCAGAATTTCGCTACAAACTTGTGGCAGAAATTAAAGTTTTTTGTAATAAGCTGCATAATCCAAGCACTCTCAATAATAAATGACAATTAAAACGAAAAACATCCTCGGGAGGAGACTTTTCGTTAGCCGTATGGTGGTTAATAGCATAATATAGCATAAATAGTTTACATAGTAAGAAATTTATTCAAAAAATCGACATGAGGCACATAACATTAGTTTTAAAATTATATTTTCACTCTTCATTTTTCAGAACACTTTAAATTAAATCATACTTTTCCCGGAATCTTTTAAAATTAAACCTTACTTTCCCGAAATTCTGGAAAAGGAAGATTTAATGAATGAAGTTTCTGAAAGATTTAATTTAAAAATATTCTGGAAAATAAAAAATTAAATTCTAATTTTAAAATTAAATCTTTCTTTCCCGAAATTCTGGAAAAAGGAGATTTCATTTTAAAACTTAAAGGAAGAATTAATGTTAAAATATTTCAAAAAAGTGAGATTTAAGGGAACAGCACCTACCAAATTTTTTAAAAATCGATATTTTTTTTGATAGAATTTGTTAGAATAAACCTTTAAGAACATGGTTTTAATAATATAAATATACAAGTGAAATTCATATATAGTAAGGCGCGTCAAGGTCGTTTTTTCAATGAATTTCGTTCAGTTCGCTACTACATCGACTTTCTCACAGTAACATCTGCTTTATTGTTCTCTTACAGAACAGATATAAAAGTAGAGGGGGACATTTTAACATTTTATTTTTATACATTTATATTTTATACATTTTAAAAAAATGTTGTATTTTAACTTTAACGCGATTTTCTCAAAACAACGTTTTTCAAGTTGGTGGGCAAGATTACAAAATAGTATATTGTGTAACGTGTAGGAAAAACGATATATTCCCGGACGAGTATGGAAGTTGCTGGGACGAGGCGTCAGCCGAGTTCCAGCAACCATAAGAGTCCGGGAATTATAGTTTTTCCACGAGTTGCACATACGATTTTTTCTCTAATCGGCAGTATATCAGATTATCCATTTTATTCATTATATTCTTTAAAATACGCAAAATTTTCCAATTTATATTTTCAATAGATTTCACTATCAAATAGAATTATAACAATCGCGTGCGCCGTCAATTTATTTAAAGGTCTGTCAGAGCAAACGATACCCGTCGTTAATTTGTGGTTTAGTTTAAATATAATGGACAGCAATTTTGATAATTCAATCCCAGGTACTCCGCCTGGCATCTTGGAGACAGCAAGATTGACTACACTAAATTTGTTGCCGCAGAAGTCGAGGGAGAAGTACGAAAATGCATACAAGCGTTTTATGGATTATCGCATAAATAACAAGGCCAATTCATTCTCCGAAAACGTTTTAATTGCATATTTTTCGGATTTATGTCAAAAGATGAAACCGTCAACCTTATGGTCCAACTATTCCATGGTGAGGTCGACGCTTAGCATTAACAATAATGTTGATATATCCAAATATGGAAAACTACGCGCATTACTGAAACGTCAGTCAGATGGATATAAGCCTAAAAAATCCAAAATCTTAACGAAACAACAAATAGAAACATTTATGGAACTTGCTCCAGATGATACATATTTAATGGCAAAAGTATGTTAAGATGTACGCGCTCATAATTTATTTACAAAAAATTTGTTTTCTAGGTTGCCTTAATTTTTGGAATTTCTGGCGCATGTCGTCAAGATGAACTATGCCGAATAAATTTGAATGACATTCAAGATTTGGGAAATAGGATATTGATAACCATTCCTGTTAACAAGACGAACAAGCCAAGATCATTTATTGTAAATGAAGCGTATATCGAAATATAGCATTACGTCCCACTGATTTCGATAACCCTCGATTCTTTTTCAAATTAACAAACGGTAGAGGTAACAGACAAGTAGTGGGCATACATCAGTTTGGCAAATTGCCTCAAACTGTAGCTACTTATTTGAAGTTGCCAAATGCGATAGAATATACAGGGCACTGTTTTCGCAGATCATCTGCTACAATATTGGTAGATACAGGTGCAGATTTGACTTGCCTTAAGAGACATGGTGGTTGGAAATCGGCAACGGTTGCTGAAGGGTACATTGATGATTCTCTAAATAATAAAATTGAAGTTGCAAACAGAATTTTCAATACCACCGAACAAAATCCAGGTGTGGACCGTAACATGACCGAGATAAAAATTTTCAATACTACCGAACAAAATCCAGATGTGGACCCTAACATGACCGAAATAAACAATAATAGTGCATCAGTGGCTACAACTAACCTTAATTGTAATGCATCTGCGCCAATTTTCAACACCTGTACAAATTGTACAATTCATGTAAATATAACCAATAATAAATAGTTGTTAAATATGTAATTTTACAATTATAATAATAAAAACTAAATAAATTAAAATTATATCATGTATTTCTTAAAAACAGATGATAATCAGTACTAGAAAGTATTCTCTGCCTAGGCAAGGAATACTTTCCAGTACTGTTTTTAGTAAGTTGCCTAGCAACGATGTAGTGTCGGGGAATACTTCATTTTGCTGACAGATAACAAACCAGAAAACTGACGTATTTTATCCGATTTGAGAAAAAAATATTTATCCGATCGTTCTGAAATTTTAACACGTTAATTTACACATGTTAATGTTCAGAATGATCTACGGATGAAAAAATCGGCGTACAATTTTTTACGTTACAGCAGGTTTTCGGGGACAAAAAACGTCGATTTTTGAAAAAACGCCGCCATTTTGTTATTTTTCAACCAAATTTTTTCTGTTTAGTTCATTCTATAGCGGTTTTGATGCTGATTTAAACCCCGTTTTTTTTGTTTCAGACTTTTCTGAAAGCAGAAATCCTGCCCACCGTGATATTTTGGTGTTTTTTTGAAAAAATTCTAGCAGACGACGCGGGGCCAAAAAAAAATTTAAAAAAAATTGTTTTTTTATAGTTAAATACTAATAAAACATATGTGCAAAGTTTAATTAAGATATGTCTTCGTTTTCATTTAAAAATTTACATTAAAAAAAAAAAAAATTGAAATTTGAAGGTGCTATGTCCCCTTAAATTAAATCTTTTTCCAGAAATTCTATTCTACTTTGAAGATTAAATTTTTCGTTTTCAAAATATCTTAAAATTAAGTTTTCCTTTTCCAGAAATTTCATACTAAGCCTTTGTTCCTAGAAATTCTGGAAAAGGAAAATTTAATTATAAAATATTCTGGAAAAGGGAGATTTAATTTTAAATTATTAAATAATTTAATTAAATGCTTTATTTTCCAGAATATTTTAAGATTAAATCTTCCCTTAAACTTAAGTTTTCCTTTCCAAGAAATTTCATGCTAATGTTAAAATTAAATCTCCTTTATCTATAACATATTAAAATTAAACCTTTCCAAAACCAGCATGGAAAGGGAGATTTAATTTTAAAATATTTCGGAAAAGAGAGATTAAATTTTAAAATTAGAATATAATAGAATTTCTGGAAAAGGAAGGTTTAATTTTAAAATAAGTATTTAATGTTTTATTTCCAGAATATTTTATTCCCTTAAAATTAAGTTTTTCTTTTCCAGGAATTTCATGCTAATGTTAAAATTAAATTTCCTTTTTCCAGAATATTTTAAAATTAAACCTTTCCAAAACTTGCATGAAAAGCAAAATTTAATTTTAAAATATTTTGAAAAATTAAGTTAATAATTAAATTATTTGTTTTTGATTAATTTCTTCTTTAATATGAAGCAAACTCGGACCTTTTTGGACAAATCACCGAATTGGCAGAGTGGTTTCCGTTGCAGTTTGCACAAAGAAATTCGGTGACGGTATCCTTAAATGTGCATTCTTATGCTACAATATCGGGAAGGCCGCAATATTTACACTTCGATTTCATATGGCAGTTGCTCATGGTGTGTCAGTACATACAACATTTTATACATTTAGGCAGATGTCAGATACTGCGAATATTTTTTAGATGGTTGTAACTGAATTCGGACAAGAAGCAAAATAGATAGCATAATCATTTGATCTGCGGTTGTTAGGCAACACTTTTGCAATTCTTGATGGATTGAGTTCAGCTTCTTTAATGTACTTTTCAACTTCATCGATTTGTAACGAAGGTCAGCCAAAGAGAACGTATCTAGAAAGACTTGTTTTCAACTAGCATATATGAAAAAAATTCTGCATTTAATTTTTTTAACTCATCAGTAAATTGTTTGTAATGCGCAAAATCATAAACTGACATTTTAAGCCAAATGCATGTCAATTTCATTTGAAATTTCACGATTTTTAATGATTTAATTATCTAATTGTGTTAGAATCCAGTTTTGTTACAATCGGATGTAATTTGGGTTGTTTTTTTTATTATATAGTGGGATTTCGGTGTACATAAATGAAACGCACAATTATATTTTATTAGTTTTTAATTCACAATATATTTATTTATTTAATTTAGTTTCACGTTTTTGTATTTAGTTGTATGATTTAATTTTATTTAGATTTCACTATTTTGTGGTTAGTAGAATACCGATTGCTTCACTATTAATTTTGTAATTTTGACTGACTCGATTATAGATTGCGGACGGCTTTTATAATAAAATATTTTTGTTTTGGTTGCCTTCAGCAGTCGCCATTTATATAGATAATCGATATTGTCGATATATATATGCGTGTGCGAAATATTTTATTCAGCAACGAGCAATATCTCGCTTAAGCCGTGCGATATAAATATTTTTGCTACGACCGACGTTAATGTTTTGTTTTGCATAGTAATGTAGTTTTTGGCCGCTACATCACTCCCCTCCTGGATCGAAAACCATAGTGTTTAGAAGTGAAATCTCACGGTTTTGTGGACACTATGATTTTCGACTGGGCTAACCACAAGAATTCCGTAGGCTGGTTTAAGCCTGTCGATGCCAATTGTCATGGGTTTTCCATTGATGTCCACAACAAAGAATTTGCGCAATTTGCGGGTCACTGGATATGGTCCAGAATACAGTGTACTCAAAGGACTCCTAACTCTGTCAACACGAACGAATACGTGTGAGCAGTTTTCCAGATTTTTGGGAATGTACGTATCCTGTTGGGTCGGATGTCGTGTGTCCGTAGGAACTAAACCTCTCATTGTAGTACGAAGCTTCTCTACGAAATCCGAAGTATCTGTGCTTGGGTTCGAATTTTGATCGTTGATAAAGAACTCACCGGGAACCTTGATGTTTGACCATACACGAGGTTCGAATACCCAATAAAACGGTTGGAAGGTCAGAACTCCAATGGGATGTATTACATCGAGCTGTTAATGCGGCTTTTAGTTGCCTATGAAAGCGTTCGACAAGACCATTCGCTTTCGGATTATAAGCTGTTGTCCTAATGCGATGTGAACCTAAGAGCTTCGTGAGCTCGGTGAACATTGTTGACTCAAATTGTATTCCTTGGTCTGTCGTTATATAGAGCGGGACACCAAATCTACAGATATACTCATTGTAGAAGATTTTACTTACGGTTTTTGCAGTCATTTCTCGGATTGGATAAGCTTCTGGCCAGCGGGTAAATCGGTCGACTATCGTTAGAATATAATGATAGCCATTCGATTGGGGCAGTGGACCAACTAGGTCCATGTGGATATGTTCAAACCTGCCACTTGGTAGCTCGAATTTACCAAGTTCTGATTTTGTGTGGCGGTGAACTTTGGACTTTTGACATGGGATACAAGATTTCGCCCAGTTGCTTGTATCAGTATTCATTCGTGGCCAGAAGTACTTCGAAGTAATTAATTTACGCGTGGCACGGATGCCGGGATGTGATAACCCATGCAGGCTATCGAAGATTGTCCGTCGCATATCTTTAGGGACGAAGGGTCGATTTTGAGCTGTCGATGTCTCACACCAAATTTGCTGCTGATTATCTGATAAGTTGATCAATTGCAGGTTTACTTTTGATTTCGGGTTCCGAACTGAAATCAATTTCTGCAATTCGTCGTCACATTGTTGCTGTTGAAGTAATTCTTTCATGTCGAAGGAGGAGACATTAATTTCTGGTGAAGGTGATTCACTAGAACGTGATAAACAGTCGCTCACCACATTTTGTTTACCTTTGATGTGGTGAATGTCGGTCGTGAATTGTGAAATATAATCGAGATGTCGTAATTGCCGGGGACTACGTTCTGATTTTGACGCAATTGCTGTTATTAAAGGTTTATGGTCAGTGAAAATAGAGAAATTTCGGCCTTCGACGAAATGGCGAAAATGTTTGATTGCTAGATATATAGCAAGAAGTTCTCTATCGAATGTAGAGTATTTTATTTCCGCTGGAGAGAGCTTCTTTGAAAAGAACGCTAATGGTTGCCAACATCCATGGTTGCGTTGTTGTAAGACAGCTCCAACCGCTAAGCTAGAAGCGTCTGTACTGATGTTGAACTCAGTGTCGTTCAACGGATGTGCCAAAAGAGTGGCAGCGGCAAGAGAACGCTTGACCTCGTTGAAAGATGCGGTGCATTCTTCAGGCCAAGAGAAATTGTTTCTGTTTTTGCCTTTCTTTAGTAGAGTGGCCAAATGCCGGTGAATAGGCGATAACAGTTCGGCTAAACGTGGTATAAAGCGGTGGTAATAGTTCACCATACCTACGAACTGCTGTATTTGGCGGATTGACGTTGGCTCTGGAAAGTTTGAGATGGCTTCAACTCTGTCTTTCGACGGAAGAATACCATCTTTCGAAATTGTGTGGCTTAAGAAGTCAAGTGACTTTACGCCGAAAATGCATTTCGAAATTCGAAGCTTTAATGTTTATTCCAAATGCGGAGAGACGTTTAAATACTGACTCGAGATGTTCTCTATGTTCCATCTCGGAGTGGCTTGCAATGAGGATATCATCGATATAAGAAAATACGAAATCCAGCCCTTTTAGAACTTCGTTAAGGAATCTCTGGAATGTCTGAGCTGAGTTGCGAAGACCGTAAGGCATTCGGGTGAACTCAAAAAGCCCAAAGGGGGTAGTAATCGCTGTTTTCTGAATATCCTCTGCAGCCATGGGAATCTGATGATAGGCCCGTACCAAATCTATTTTTGAGAAAATAGTGGCGCCGGCGAGTTTCAACGTGAAACTGTGTATGTGTGGGATAGGGTATCTATCGGGGATCGTGACAGTGTTGAGCTGTCGATAGTCTCCACAAGGGCGCCAGTCCTTGTCTTTCTTTTGAACCATATGTAATGGTGAGGAGACTGGTGATGATGAGGGACGGCAGATTCCGATATGTCATAAACTGAAATTCAGTTTTCGCAGCTTTCAGTTTGGTTGCGTCGAGTTGTCGCGGTTTGGCACAAGGTAATCTACCTTGTGTGACGATGTAGTGAACTACATTATGCTTCACTGGAAGATTATAATTTGGAGCCTCAGTGAGCGAGGGATATTTCTTTACAAGAGCGTCGTATGAATTTTTTACGCTGAAATGTTTTAAAGTTGGCGTATTAACCTGAGCGATGGTTCCGTTCACGACAAGGGTTGTAAGCGGATCAGAAAGTCTGCTGTTTTTTAAATCAACCACGAGACCGTATTTGGACAGAAAGTCAGCGCCTATAATAGGCCTATCTACTGCCGCGACTATAAAGGGATGTGTGAACGAGCGCCTGAGACCGAGATTGACTATCAACAATTTTGTACCGTAAGTGGAAATTGGGGTACCGTTTGCTGCGGTAAGAATGCAAACGGTGTCTTTTGCTTGTCGGGGAAACCTTTTAACGGGTATCACAGATACTTCAGCCCCCGAATCGATCAGAAATTGTAACTGATTTTCATGATCGTTTATGAAAAGACGGCGAGATGAACCAATCCCACTGTTGGCCGTAGAGACAGCAGGATTTAAAAGTTTTCCGAAGAATTTGAGAAGTTTGGAGAAGCTCCGCTTTGCGAGGCTACCGATGGGAAATTGCACGGCTTTGAACAGTTGTGTGCACGTGAGCCGAAACGACGATGATAGTAGCAGAGTCCGGATGATCTAGAAGATGACCTGTTCCGTGATCTGTAATCATTATTTTGGTAATTTCTTCTGTTCGGCGATCTTCCGCGAAAGCCAAAGTTCATGTTGGCGAGTGTTCGCTGAAGATTTGCTAGTTGATGTTGCGTCTGGTCCAGTTGTCGTTGCATCTTGGCCAGGTCTGATTCACCGTCAGCAGTTACCTTGCCACTGGAGTGCTGCTGTTTAAAAAGTAGTATTGGTCGTGTCATTGTGTTCAATAGAGTTGGATTGACCTATGCAATAAACCATCAAATTTATTGCCTATTGTTAAAGGATATGATAACGGATGTGATCCAATCCCGTTATTCGATTTATGATTCGTACCCATAACAGGTTTGAGTTTCATATCTAGATGCACAAGATTTAATCACAATGAAATAAATCACTACATGATTGCCTTTTTAGCATAAGTTTAATAAATTAATCACTTCACAATTGTTTATTAATTATTGTTATTCACAAAATCACAAGAACGTTTATTGTAGAATACATTTTTATCAATAATTGAGCACATTTTGAATTTTTTTTTTTGAATACATATTATTTATTTTGTATTTAAAACGCCATACTTCAAAAATTTTTTCTATGCGGTTTTATTCGTAAAAGAGACGTAAAATCATGACCGAAATATTTAAATGAGAAACCATTATTCAAGCGTTTTACGATAAAATTTGTCGAAAACTCTTCTGCCTAGCAAAACGATACTAAAACAAATTCTCCTGTTCCTCAAGATACCTTGGCATTTCTTTAAACAATTCACATGTTTTCTTTGTTATGTCCATCATGTAGGACATTTTGGTATTATTGATGTTCATCAAACAACAGTATCATTATTTTGAATCAAGTTAAAGCATTTTAAATGCGCCGCTAGACTTAATTATACGTAAATACTTGCTGCTGTGTCACTGATACAAATCATATAATTTTTTAACTAAACGATTTTAAATGTCGAGGCAGGGTTCAAAAGGTCTAGGCGAAAAACCTATCTTAAAAATTTAAGGTCAACAAATGCTAAAATATAAAACGTAGCCGATAATAAAACAGAATGTAAGAAATAAAGTAGGAAAATTCACGTTGCCATAGACAATTCTCATTAATACGTGTAATATCTCTAATATACCGGTCCTATAGCCTAGCGGTTCTTAGACTTTCTGGGGTTGCGACTAGGATTTTTAGACCGGGTTTACCTGGTCTCAAAACCCCAGATTTTCCCAAATGTGGTGAACCCGAAAACCCGGGTTTTTACTTAAAACCCGGGTTTATATTTCAAAATAAATTCTATTCAAAATTAGGGTTTGCACAAACCCAGGTTTTCAGGTTTGAAAAATCCTATTGAAGAATTGAAGAAAATTTGCAAGATACTAGATATTTATTAGTTTACAGTCGAACTTCTTTTATCTGGAACCGGGGACGAGCACTTTCCGAATAATCAAATTTTCCGGACATTTGAGGTCTCTAATAAAGAATTAATATTATTGCATTTTTATAAGACTGCTCGAATGTCCGGAAAACTCGATTATTCGAAAAGTGCTCGTCCCCGAGGATTCCGGATAAAAGAAGTTCGACTGTACTAATAATTAATAAATATTTTCAAGATGGTATTACACCGGAATGTGCTTTAAATATCAAATATGTATTTATTATAACGTAATTGCAATATAGCGACTTTTCTCTAAAAACAGTTTATTACAAAGAAACATTTTAAAGTGAATTCACTTCTTTTGTTTCAATTTAAAAATTTACATTTACTTGTGTGCAACATTTTTCATGTTAAAAACTATTTTTGTTCTTTAAATTGGTACCACCCTTTTCATAATTTTACGTAAAATTTATTTTTAAAAATATGTATATTCTTGCACGAAAATAAAAATAAATGGCGTTGGAATAAAATTTAATACGAATTTGGAACTAAACTAAAATGCATGTGGGGCATTTGCATTTAAATCTCACATTTCAATGTTGTCAAGTTTCATGTTTTCTGAAGTACATATATACAGGGTGTAAAATATGTACCGGGACGGTTGAATATTTTGAATGGTACACACCACATTGAAAAACAAAATAATACGTATTTAATATTTTTGAAAAAGCTATTCAAATACACTAACCTCGACCCCTGTTGGTGGGGTTGGGGGCAACTTTGATATCTTAAATGGAAACCCCCATTTTTTGTTACAGATTCGGATTCTACGTCAAAAAATACGTAAATTTTGTCTGATATATTTTTTTGTGTTCGGTGCAGATGGCGCTGTAATTGCTGTTCGAAAAGAGAAAAAAAATTTGCAATGTGCACAAATTGTTTGCATGTTTTTGTGTTTCTCGCAAGAGAAACTACTATTTCGATTCCACATAAATTTGTTTTAACGGGAAACAGTAAGTAACAATTCTCACTTTTTCCAACATCAACTACAGCGCCATCTGCACCAAAAACATATTTCAAACAAAATTTACGTATTTTTTGACGTAGAATCTGTAATAAAAAATGGGGGTTTCCATTTAAGATATCAAAGTTGCCCCCACTCCCACCGCCTGTGGAGTTTAGTGTAATTGAATAGCTTTTTCAAAAATATTAAATACGTATTATTTTGTTTTTCGATGCGGTGAGTACTATTCAAAATATTCGACCGTCCCGCTACATATTTTACACCCTTTATAATAAACGAATTAAGAAAAAAAATTTAAAATATAATTTTTGAATCATACATATTTCTTTTTCTTTTAAATCTGGACGTGAGAAGATTTGGATTTTGCATTTTTTTATAATCTTTTGTGCTATTTTAATTTTTTTGTCATGAACGTTATCTAAAATACGTTATTACGTTATTTTTAAAATTATTAATCTGAAAATACAAAAGATTAATATACCATTTGGAAGTAGACATATCACTAGGGCTGTGAATTTTAGGTGCTAAAAAATGCATTTTAGGTACCTAAAATATGCTCTATAAAATTAAAAAAAGGTGGTAAAAAGGTTCCAAAAATTAAAATTATTTGAGTAATAAAGCTGCTTTTAATTAATTTATTAACTTAAATTTGTTGCTTCTTTCATTATAGTAAAATTCATAAATAAAAAGTATTGACTATTTGCTTTGGTAGAAGCTCCAAACCCGGTTCAAATTCTCTAAAAATTTGGACTCTCGAGGCGTTTTTAAAAATTATTTTTTGACGTATAAGCAATTATCTCTCTACATCGGGATGTATTGATCTTATAGTTTCGGCCACTCGATGTAATCCCGTGTGCCAAACAAGTAACGCGCAAAATTTTCGGGTAGACAATTTAAATTGCAGCAGCCGTCTACACCATAAAGGCTCAGCATCTGATACAAACATTAAAAATTTGTCTAGGTTAAAATCTTCGCCTAAAATGTTAACGGAATCGTCCAAAAGTCTAGCTACTGTGAAACTATTGGGTTTGTCTAATATAGCAGTATTCAATAAAAACTTTTTCCGGCTTTCATCTTCATCCCTATTTAAAATACCTTCCACAACATTAGCCACATATCTTCCGGTTGTGTCGGTTGTCTCGTCTATAGTCACCCGTATATATTCGTATTTTATCGCACTTTTTACTTGTAAAATAGTTTCATCGTTTATAGGCTTTTTGTTTAACCAAAAAAGCCGGGTGCGTAACGTTTCCATTCCTCACCTCAGATATAAACGTCTGATTTGTAGTTCTGTGGTTTTTTGTGGCACTTTTTTGTGTTTTTGGGATCTTATATGTTGATCTTTTTGTGATTTTTTGACTGCAACGATTGTCACATTACAAATTTGACATCGATGAAACCGACTGAAAAAACCTATTTATGCCAAATTTTTCCTCATGGTTGCCAACAAACGAAAAAAATATACATTTAAAATACTCTTGGAACTGATGTAAAAACTTCACTCTTTAGAAATACAAATACTGAACAAATGTGTTTTCGTATTCATATTTTTTAACTGAAAAAATTTTTCATGTCGCGTTCACATTTGTCCCTAGTCTTAAAATTTATTTCCGTAGACCAAAAATATACGATACCAATTTGATGTAAAATCCGGATATTTCATGATTATTTTGGAAATGATTTTGAATTCTATACAATTTAGGCGACAAAAAGGTTCAAAAATGTGTATTTAGGTCAAAAAGGTTCTAAACCACGGAATAGGTGAGAAAAGGTGCTAACAAACCGATGCCATATGAAAGGAAATTTTATGAATCAAGTTTCTATATAACCAAAATACGTAAACCTGGCTCCAGCACGAAAAGGTTTTTACCTAAAAATCACAGCCCTACATATCACCAATGTGAATGTCAGTAAATTAAATTTATGTTTTTGAATTTCACAATTTATCTAAAATAAATAAAGTAACGTTGATGACAAAAACACTCGTTTCTTTAAAAATAAAAGTGCAAAATGATTTAAAAAAATAGATTTTCATAAATTTCTGTATTGTGATCAAATACTTAACTTATACTCCTTAAACATTATCAGGAAAATGCTAAGGGGACAAAAAAAAATGCTTGGGGATAAAATCATGTGAGATTTAAATGCAACTGCCCCATATACTTTAAATTAATTATATTTGTTTCTGGTTTTCATGAAGCCAGTTTAGGTGCAGGACCTCAATGGCTTCTTTATTGTATTGCTTCTCCGATTTGGTGGTATATAAATAGATTTTATACATAGGTTTACCACTCCAAATTCAAACTTTTACAAAACCCAACACATCCTTTTCCAAATCAAATTCAACCGTAGACGATATAAAACCAACAGAATTTATTTAATTTAATATATTTACTTTATTTAAATTCTAGATACAAAATAAAAAGTTAATATAATAAAATAAATAATAGGGGCATCAAATTCACCTTAAAATTCGCCCTATAATTATTATAAACTTCACCTTAGATGTCACCCTAAAATTCACTGTAGAATTCACCCCAAATTGATCTAAATTCAATATAAAATTCATTCCCAAGTTTACCATATGAGCCGTTTATTTTGAAAGTGACCTAAGTCCATTTTTCAAAAAAATCAAGTTAATGATAACAATAGATAAATAACAGTATAATCTTTCTAACGGTAAATAATTTATTGTCAAAACAAAAAAAAATTAATCTCTAACACCTGTGCAAAAAATAAGAAAATTCAAAATCCCATATGTTTTTTCATTTATTGTTTTTCTATTCTTTCATTATCTCGTTTCAATAAAATATGGACTTAAGCCACTTTCAAAATAAATGGCTCATATAATGTCTTCCTAACTAAAAATTCACCTTAAAACGCACCTTAAGCTTCATCGTACAACCCAGCCTTAAAGCTCATCCTAAAATTCACCACAAAATCAATCCAAATTTTCCATCAAATTCAGCATAAGTTGACCCCAAATTTACTATAAAATTCTTCTTAAAATTACGACAAATTAATTCTAAAATTCAACTTACAAGCCACTCTAAAATTAAGCCTAAAATTTTAGTTGAAATTCACTCTAAAATATACCCTTTAATTCAACCTACCCTAGAAATCACTCTAAAATTCACTGGAAAACCCTCTCTAAAACTTATCCTGAACTTCACTCCAAAATTCACCCTAAATATCAGGAATTTAGAAAGCGAAAACACTTAAAAGCTTCAATAAGAATTTTATCAAATTTTTAGAATTCTGTATTGAATTTAGAAATTAAAGAATTTTGTAATGTAGTTTGGAAAGAAAAGAAATTAGGAAATTTTGAAAAAATTTTAAGTTTTGTATTGTGGGGATATTAGAATTTAATAAACTTAATGCGAATTTGGGAAGATAAAAATGGAAAATGGGAATTTAAAGATCTACATCTTTTAAGTTAGTCCAAACTTAAAAATTTGTCAAATTTAAGAATCCTGATATTTAGAGAGTTTTTACAACTTTTTTGAAATTTAGAATTTCTATTAGGAATTAGTTAAATAATTAATATAGACAATTAAGATTTTGGAAATTTAGAAAATTAACAAATATGGAAATTTAAATTAGAATTGTTGGTTTTAGTAACATGTACATATATGGTTCTTCTGTATAAAACAAAAATCTAGAAACCAACAGCTACTCATTTCACGAGAAACTGCGATGGACTATTGATGCTGTTCGAACAATTTTTTCCTAACGGTCCGGACACTTTCCATAATAATATTTATTAATCGACAAACATAATATTCATACACAATAAATTTTATGCTCAAACAATAACTTTATTTTATAATAATCATTACATGAAATAAACATTAACTTGTAATTGTTTATTATTATAATTTCCCATAATTAAATTTTAACTTTTTCTGATCGATTTTGAAAACGTTCTTCGAACCCAATGAAGAATTTTTAAATGTTTCTTTTATTATGACTTTAAAAATTACTGGTCATGCGAAGGTTCAAGAAGGTTGTTAAGTCCAAACACAAAGGGCATTTCAATCAAACTATTTTCTGACCGAAACACCTTTTTTTGGACTGAAGATTTTTTTTAAAAAGAGTTTTAGCCAAGATATTTGTATGAGAAATTTTATGATTGAAATGCCTTCCGTTTTTTGACTGAATTGTTTTTGACTGTAATCCCGGAGAACAATTTTGACTGGAATGATGCTTAAAAAGGTATTTCAGCCACAAACCTAAAAAGAATTCCAGTCAAAAAAGTTTTGACTTGAATGCCTTTTTAGTTTTTGATCGAACTGCCTTCTGGAAAGGCATTTCAGCTTGTTGTTGACTGAAATGTTTTTGACTGGAATTCTCGGAGTCGAATTTAGGTGGCAGAAAAATTGTATCGACAAAATGGTTCCATTTTAAATTTTCTTTTGTTTTGTTCTGCCGATCGAACATTTTTAAACTCAAATTGAAATATTTAGTATACAATTTTAGATTTATAAATCGGCTACCTACAATTGAACAAGTAACTTTTTAATATCAATAAGGCGGAAATATTGAAATTAAAATGAAGTATGTAAATTAAAATTTTAAGATTCCCTTCTAGTTAAATTTGCCTTTTTAAAGGACAATTTACAATTTGTAAAATTTTAATTCTATTAGTTCTGTTTATTTTTTGTTCTTCAAAATTGATGAAAATTTTCATTACGTGATGATTGATGGTTGCTGATTATTAGTTATATTTTCATACTGAACGCGTTTTATATCATTACTCAATTATACGTTGCATGATATAGGTATACTATTAAGTAGTTATATTTAGCTTGAATTACTACAGTTTGAATACTCAAAATCACAGTTAAATTAGGAATAAAAGACATTATTTGTGACAAAGTTTTCAATTACGAGCATATTATTGCAATTTTTGCTGCAATCGAGGCATTTTAGAAGCTTTCTACATAAACTTTTAAAATTTCAATTGGAAATATGTATAATTTCCAATTGAAATTTTAAAAGTTTATGTAGAAAACTTTGTCACAAATAATGTCTTTTATTCCTAATTTAACTGTGATTTTGAGTATTCAAACTGTAGTAATTCACGCTAAATATAACTACTTAATAGTATACCTATATCATGCAACATATAATTGAGTAATGATATAAAACGCGTTCAGTATGAAAATATAACTAATCATCAGCAACCATCAATCATCACGTAATGAAAATTTTCATCAATTTCATTTTACTTAATGAAAATATATATTTTATAGCATTTTCACAATATTTTCATCGACCGTCTTATCCGAAAAATTATCTATTATTGTGTTATGGCTGTGTTCCGACCTAACAAAAAAAAAAAAGAAAAGGAAAATCAGATATTTCAATGCACGTACAAATCATAAACAGTTAAGATCATGATTCGGAAACAAACCCTAATTGACAACAACAAAACATTTAATAATTTCGGCAGCAGCAACCAACTAAAAAAATTATCTTTATCTCGAAAGAACCAAAAAAAAAAAATTATTTTAATTTTCTTGTTTTGATAACATTTTTTGTTATCTTTGCTACCATACACTAATGAGAGTTGCTGGATATTTCATTTAATTTCTTTGTACAATTTATATTTATTGTGAGTAATAACCAAACGTACTGCGGCAACCAAATTGTAGGTAATTTGCATAAATTAATTTTGTTTAGTTTAATTTATATAATACTAAGGCAAAAAAAACGATTAACAATTTCTAAACAAATTAAATAACATGTTGCTAAAATGGTTAGATAATTTTTAATTATAAGTAAACAGAAGTATTAATTCAAAATAAATCTATCATTTCATCCTTTCTGATCCAACGTTATCCTTCTATGAAGCTATGCAGTAACCATTATAGCAATTATTATTAATGTTTTTTTTTGTTTAATTATCGGTTTACGTACAACAACTAAATTTACCTTTTTTCATTTTCAAGATGAGCTAAATTAATTTTTATGAATCTACTTAATAGAGTAGATGTGACCCCCACCACTACTTTTTAAGAACGAGGCCAGCATCTATCGCAAATGTATATCCTAATAAAATTTTGACATTTATATTTATTTAAAACGACTTAAGTGCGCCTACATAGGTAGATCCGGTCACTTTTATCGCCCAAAAAAAAATTTTCTATATCACTCCTAAATGTTTTAAGATTGCAATAAATAATGTGCCAATTGATCTATAAAAGAAGATCTATATACTCAGTAAACATTTTCCAGTAGAATCTGCGTGTGTCTCCACGATGTATGCACCACAACATTTGATAACTAAAGTTTCACGTCACATCGGCTAGACCTAAGCCCAAGATAGATCGTCAGCGAGTTGATGGGCTAGTATAAATAAAACCTCAACGCACTCATCTCACATGGAAAGTATCTACCCCCAAATAACTGGTATGAGCATAACAAAAAAAAATAATCGCCGCACGAGAGATGTATGTATGCATTGCACTGGCGAACTTCGCAGCTTCCTAATGAAATTAGATAGCTGGATAGTTTATCTACCGGTAAAAATTTTTACCGTTTCCCGGTATATTTGATTTGAAAAATTTCAATAATTTCGGAATAATCTCAAAACTGTCGAAGTCTCAAAGTATGTTGAAAATTATAACAAACAAAAAAAAATTATCAGTAAGGCGTTAACATCAGAAAGTCGAATAGTATGTTAGCAAGCCTGCAACAAAACTCTATCATAAAAGAATTGTGAAATCATCAAATTCACTCTAGGAGAATTTCGAGAATTTCATCTGTATGCTTCGAATGGTTCGAAATTCTGTGAATATTTCGAAACACGCCTTGACGACCACTAATATAATACATTTGATTAATTTTCCGCGGACCAGAGATTTTTTTAAAACCCCAATATTTTTATTTTTGAATCCTTGGAGATAATGCAATGTATTTCGCTGCTACGATTTTATAATTTCCGTTACCCATTACATATTGCAAATAATGGAACAAATGTTGGGAAAATTGTAAGAGGAGGAATATATTTGTACCTTTAAATCTCCGACAGTTCAAAAAAAAAAAATGGAGAAAGGGAAAATTTGGACAGGACCATCCCTCTATGTAGATGTAGAAAAGTACAAGATTATACTGACCGCAAATTCACATAAAATTAAAAACTCGATCTTGAATTTTGGAGATTTCCTCCAGATTTAGTGGACTGTATTTTAAACGAAAAAAAAGATTTCTTTACGAGGTTTAGTCTTTTAGTCTTTTATTATTTTATTTATTTCTGTTTTTCTTTCTGTGACTCCTCGATACAAAGTATAACAACTAACTTATTATAAAATTAAAACAAAGAAATAGGCAAAACGACCAAACGCTTCTCGTTGAATCGTCATTGAAATGATTAAAAGGTACGGAAGCGTTGGTAGATTTTCCTTTACAATAGTATATGAATGAGCAATATTTTTTATTCTATTACAATTTAAACATACTCCCCACCTTGGAGTATTTAATACTTCAAAAACAATAAGAATATAATATAATTTATACAATGTTAATATTATGTAATTCATTAAATCAACCAATAAAATTTGAACTGAAAACCTGCAACGCTCAATATCCAACGAAAACAAGGTTACCAGTGTATCATAAATAGATACATGATTAATCTACAGGTGATGATGAGCTCGTGTCTACCGGAAGAAGGCAAATGCGAGTGATAGCACGTTTGAACATCTTGTCCCCAATTTTAATCGTTACTACCCTGACGAGTCCATCTCCTCCTCGATGTAACTCCATTATCCGGGCTAATGGCCACTTCAATGGAGGAACGTGATCCTCCTTGACAATGACAACGTCGTTTACGTTTGGCTCGGGTTCACAATGATTCCACTTTCGTCGGTGTTGTAGTTCACTTAGATACTCTCGGGACCATCGATCCCAAAAGTTTTGAAACATCGACTGTAACTTCTGATAGTGGGACAGTCGTTTGAAACATAAATGGCGGACAGATGGGTCTGGCATAGAAGTGATAGGCTGGCCTATCAAAAAATGACCGGGTGTTAGACAAGCCAGATCGTTAGGGTCCTCAGACATTGATGCAATGGGTCTAGAATTAAGGCAACCCTCGATTTCAACTATGAGTGTGTTCAGTTGCTCGAAGGTCAAAGAATTTGCGCCGACTACACGTTTCAAATGGTGTTTGGCACTTTTCACGGCGGCCTCCCATAACCCACCGAAATGGGGTGATCGTGGGGGTATATTGTGCCACTGAATATTTTTATCTACACAAAATTTCAAAACCTCATTCTGGTGAATTTCCGACGTAAAAATTTGGTGCAAGTCTTTTAGTTCAGATCTGGCACCTACGAAATTCGTCGCGTTGTCCGAGTAAACATTTGAACAAATTCCACGTCGCGACACAAATCTCCGAAATACGGCTAAAAAAGCCTCAGTGGATAAGTCTGTCACCACTTCCATATGGATAGCTTTAGTCGAGAAACATATAAAAATTGAGACGTAGGCCTTCTCTACAACTCGAGACCGGATTCTATTTCTGACCAAAAAGGGACCACAAAAATCGATGCCTACATTTTCAAATGGGCGAGAAGGTGTTACCCGGTCTTTTGGAAGTTGCCCCATAAGTTGTGAGAGTGTCCTCGGACGAGTGCGAACACATCGAACGCACTGTTTAATTACCTTTTTGCACAAATTTCGTCCGCCGATGATCCAAAATCGCTCTCGAACATTAAATAATAAAGATTGCGCTCCGGCGTGCAAAAGCCTGATATGTTCTGATCGCACGACTAAGTTGGCAAACGAATGTGATGCTGGAAGTAACCACGGATGCTTCGACCCAAATAGGATGTTTGCATTTTTTAATCTACCGCCAATGCGTAGCATGCCATCTAAATCTAAAAATGGATTAAGTGGCAACAATTTGCTATGTTTTGGTAACACTTTTCCTTTTCGAAGAACCTTAATTTCGGCTGGGAATTCGTTTTTTTGGATATGTTTTACGATAGATTTCAAAGCCAAATCCATATCAATTGAGGACAACTCAATTCTGTTATGTGGTAAATTATTTAGAGGTACTCGCTTTGTAGCAGAATTCATTGAATTTTTACTTTGAACGGCAATCTTCAAATTTTTTATAAAACGAAGTATGATAGCGAATCTCCTTAACACCTTGGAATAACTTGAACAGTCCGAAATTGCGTCCCATTCTTCATATTTTTCCGAGGCCGGGATATCGGGATGGAACTGACTTAATTCGGTAAAGGGTTATTTCCGAATCTGTCCACAAATAAACAGATGAAAACTCGATTTCCATAATTGACAATACTTTATGGACAAGTTGTGCCAATAAGAGAGACGCGCACAACTCGAGGCGCGGGAAAGTCTGCGATTTAAGTGGAGCTACTCGGCTTTTAGAAAATAGAAATCGAATGTTACAATGACCTTCATAATCAACAGTGCGAACGTATATGCAGCACCCGTATCCCTTCTCTGACGCATCCCCAAAGCCGTGAAGCTCAATTCTCTTTGGGTTCGGAAACATGATACATCTAGGAACAGACACTCTGTCTATCGACAATAATTGTTGCTTAAACAAAATCCAGTGTTCCCGTAGATCTGATGGCAGATCCGCATCCCAATCTAACTTAAGTGACCATAAATTCTGCATGAACAACTTGGCTAAAAACACTACCGGACCACAGAACCCTAGTGGATCAAACAATTGTGCGATCTCTGACAAGACGGATCTCTTTGAACATGGACCATTTAATGAATACTTCTGAAATGAAAAGTGGAACATATCATACTCGGTATCCCAATTAATTCCGAGAATTGAGATAGATTTTGCTTCTTCATCATTATTATCAGCTTGAAGTGTCTTTCTATTCGACTTGATTTTCCGGAGTTCAAAACCTCCACGTGACAATAATTGAATTAGATCTTCTTTTAGCTTGCAAGCGGACTCGACCGAATCGGAACCTGTTAACAGGTCGTCGACGTAAAAGTCATTTTTCAGTACTCTAGACGCTGCAGTAAAATCTTTTTCTTCATCTGACGCTAATTGATAGAGAGTTCTTATTGCGAGAAATGGAGCACTTGCTGTTCCGTATGTTACGGTTTGAAGATGATAACATTTTGGATCTAAATCTTGATGTTCACGCCACCAGATTTTTTGTAACTTTTGTTGATCTTCTCGGACTAAAATTTGGCGGTACATTTTCGTAATGTCCCAGGTTATGCCGACGATATGCTTTCTAAAACGTAATAATATCGAACATAAGTCCTGCTGGATGGTAGGACCGATCATCAGACAATCGTTTAGTGATATTCCAGTCGAACTCTTGGATGAAGCATTGAACACTACTCGCAATCTCGAGGTGGTGCTGCTTTCACGGAGTACTGAATGGTGCGGCATATAATACGAATCATTTTTAAACAATTTTGAGATACTAGATTCGGACGCCTCAACCATATGGTTTAAATTTATGTATTCATTCATGAAAGCATTATACAGCGACCGAATTACACTGTTAGTATTAAGTCGCCTTTCTAGAGAAAGAAATTGTCGCAAAGCGTTACTTGACGAATCTCCCAAATTTTCGAGATTATCTTTGACTGGAAGAGCGACAACATATCTTCCATTTTCGTCTCTTTGAACATTTTTGACATAATGCTCCTCGCAATGCTTTTCTTCCAACGACCACTCGTTTGGGGAATTAAGATCCTCTATTTTCCAAAACCTTTGAATTTGATCGTTCAGTTCCTGAAAGGATACATGATAAGACAACAACTGATTATTAACACAATTGATTTGAGCGGTATTCGAAACCTTTCCCATGACTACGTAGCCAAACTCAGTATTTTGAAGCGGAATGCCCTGAACTACATTCATTTGTTCAGGTTTGATTATTTTCAAGAACAATTCAGCGCCCAACAAAAGATCGATAGCATCCGGTTTAAAAAACCATGGGTCGGCAAGCTGAATGTTATTGGGAATCCTTTTTGCGTCGATTTTGACTGGATGTTGTGGAATTAATCCTGAAATTTTCTGTTTTACTAAACATTCGATAGTCGTTTTGTAGTTAGATTTTTGTGACTCGATAATGATAGTTAATTTTTTATTAACTGTGGTTACGTCATTATTGATGCCTGAAATTTTTATGTTTGTTGGCTCGAATTTAAGGCCCAAAATTTGTCTGACTTTTTCCGTTACAAAATTTGCCTGGGATCCGCTATCTAGTAATGCTCGGCACGGAATTCGATCGCCACTTGCATTTCGAACCCAAAGCACAACTGTACCCAGTCAAATTTGTGACGAATTTGCCCTGTGATCGAACCTTGAATTAGATTGAAGAACTGAGGAAGTCAAATTCTCTAAAGTAGATTGACTTTGATTAGATCTTGTCGCTTGAGTTGGTTCATATATTTGTGAAGGGCGCGAAGTGAGTTTTGCAGCCACATTGGGTTCACCTTGCGCGTTTTGTCTAATCGAAAACGAGTTTTTTCCTTCGTGTCTTGCATCACCGAAATGCAACAAGGTGTGATGTTTTGCGAGCACGCGCAACAAACGCTTTTGCAGTCCACTGATTTGTGACCCTCATCTAGGCATGACACACAAATGCCACGGCGCTTTACGAAATTAAATCGATGATGAGGTTTCACACATTGATCCTTGAATTTGGGTCAGGAATCCAATCGATGACTACCCTTGCAAAACGGACAACTCAAGCTTTGTTCTGAGAGAACACTAATCTGCTCCCGAGGAACTGGTTTATTCAACCGGAGTGAGTGAGATGGTGGAGCGACTGACGTCTTTTTTGCTTCCAACACTCGAACACGAGTTTGCAAAATCTTGACAAACGTTTCAAATTTTAGTATTTCGGTTAAATTAGATTTTGTAATTATTTCCGAACGTGACGCGTCGTCAAGCCGCTCACAAAGATGGTGCGATAAATATAAATCCCAGTGTTCTACTGGAGCGCTTAAAGATTTAAGAGAATTATAATGTTTGGTCACAGTATCTAAAAATGTCTGAAGTGCTGAAGCGGAATTCTCGGCTGGTCTCTTAATGTCATACAATTGCTTCATGTGAATTTTTTGTATTTTAACCTCATTATCATAAAAATCAACTAAATTCTGATACGCTTTTTGATAATTATCGGCTGATATTCTCGAACGCATGTAATTAAGTAATGAAATTTAGCAATCTATGACAGCTGAATATTAGAATGAAACAAATCATTAAAGATTCCTCGAAATTTTAGCCAATTCTCTTGAAGACCATCAAATTTCGGCAATGGAATTTCAGGGATTTTTAGAGAGGCCTGTTGTGCAGGCTGAATTACTACTGGGGGATTTGTACTCGAATTCTGATCGGGGACCTTGATATCTAGTTGATCAATTGCATCTAAAATCTGAGATTCTACCACTCCGTATAAATCCTCGAACTCATCGCGATTTGGAACACGTTCACTGTCAAGTTCTTCGAGACTACTGTGTGCAGTTTCATATTGTATATACGTCGATTTCAATCTGGACAAAGCTGATCGAAATTCACCCAACGTTGAACACTCCTGCATCTTTTTTTGAAAATATTTCACTTTGTTTTCGTATGACGATATTAAGCGTTCGAATTTCTCAATTTCTTGTGAATCTTTTTTGGTACGACCCATTTTAATACAATAATTTAATAATTTACGTTAAGACCAATTTACTTAAATTTAAAATAAACTTATATAAAATTTTTGCTCAAGTAGCCAATGCTCGTTTCAAAACTTAAGTATAGATTATTATACTTAAATTTCGAACCAATACCTGATGAAACAACGGCGACGCTTAGGGCAAAGCGCATCAATATTCTTCTTCTAATAATGACCCTGAATCTCTTCAATGGCTGACCAGAGGTGAATTACAGCTTTACAACCAGCTGAATCGTTGCTGATATCGTTTCGATGATAAATTGCAATTTTCCAAATTGCTAACCAGATGTTGTTTTTATCACCAGATGATTTATATTTTTTGCCAAATAATCGATTATCGAAACACCAATTTACTGCGACTCAATTGTATATAATCGGTTTGTTATTTTTCATGAACCAGGATTACAATGACAGCAATTATCTGTACTTTACGTTTTGTTGTACTATGCGTGCTTCTCTTGACGGTGTAAGAGAACGAACTATTTCTCTTTTTTGGAAACACGATGAAACAAAATGTCGGTGAATTTTATATTCTTCTTGAATAACAAACGATTATCGATATACCAATTTTCTGCGACTCAATTGTATATTATCGACGAAATAATCGATTTATTATTTTTCACGACACAATTAATCACTATTTTCTTTATTCGGTTCGAATGACCATGGAGATTTCCTCCAGATTTAGTGGACTGTATTTTAAACGAAAAAAAAGATTTCTTTACGAGGTTTAGTCTTTTATTATTTTATTTCTTTCTGTTTTTCTTTCTGTGACTCCTCGATACAAAGTATAACAACTAACTTATTATAAAATTAAAACAAAGAAATAGGCAAAACGACCAAACGCTTCTCGTTGAATCGTCATTGAAATGATTAAAAGGTACGGAAGCGTTGGTAGATTTTCCTTTACAATAGTATATGAATGAGCAATATTTTTTATTCTATTACAATTTAAACAAATTTAATACATTAAATTAATAAAAGTTAAAATTTTTACTGCATACGAGAGACATTATACCGCAATTACTACTAGAGGTTTTTTTTTGCCGAATCTTCTCGATGTCAAAATGCGTGAATATCATTCCATTGCCTACTAAACTCTTTCATTGGCTACTTGTTCAGGTTTGTAGCGACACCAGGGGAGTGATATTGTAACACCTCTTTCATTCGAATTCGATCGTCTCTAGTTATAAGAATATAATTGTACGCTTTTCCACTATTTATGTACGCTTTTTCTATTGCTATCTCAGTTTGTTGTGTACTTTTCTTCTCTTCACATTAATAAAGTATCGTAAACAATCAATAGAATGTTGTTTTATTCGAGCAAACTTAGATATTATAGCTGCGTTTTTCTATTAGATTGCTGAAATCAGAATTTAATACGTCAATTATTGTCAATAATTTAAAAATCAATTTTTGTTGGAATCTGATACAAATATGTCGGCGTCCAAGGCTTGTAAAGAAATTTCCATTATGAAATGTTTGGACATCATTGCTTTATCAATGAAAGATTTGAAAACGTCCACACTCAACGCGTGCTGGGAAGCCTTATGCCCCACTGCGGCTCTCGAAGCAAATCCCATAACACCCATTCAAAATTAGCTACAAAGGCAAATTTTAGAAATGGCACAATTAACAGGTGCGCTGCCGCTGTACCACCGGTACGCCGCGACGAAAAACACTCCCATTTGCCAATGCACCACCGGTGTACCACACTAAATAATACAACAAGCGGCCAGTGACCACTATCACGCTTAATATTATTTACAGGGGCTGGGATACTCCTGGTATGTAACTCTTTATAATAGTACTAACGGCCAGTGTACGCTATACTGGCGGTCCAATGACCGGTGACTGTATTTTTCTTCGTGGTACACCGCTGTCCAAATGAATCTGAATATCTCTGAAAATAATGAATTTTTGTCAAAAAATTTTGACATTTGAAAAATAAATAGAAATTAACTACTAGATGTGTACTAAAAAATTTCCCTCTTCCATCAGTTCATAATTTATTTTCAAATTTCAGGAACTCTGTTGTGTCCTTAAAACTATAGAATTGTTGCGAACTGGTAAACATAAATTTTATTAAAAATTATGATTAAAGTAAATGAATTACTTTATGTAGTTTAATATTAAATCTATCATATTTAATGATTAAATATTCAAATAATTTAAATTGGGCTGAAAAAATCGAGAAAAGTTTATCGCGATCTCGAGCAGCAATCTATAGAAAAATGCAGCTAGTATAATTGAAAAGCAAAATAGAGTACAATGTCATTCTCGAAACAAGAGGTAAATCTCTATCGAAATCGAATCGAAAGTGATGATACAACGTCCCAACCCAGATGAATGCTACACGTGGCGTTTTGAAGCTGTGTTTCTTATTTGCACTCTGATCAATCTATTGATTTGTATTATATCGCTGTTTCTTAAGTTTTTTTTTCAGCTTAGGTTCTTTAGCTTCAGGTTTGTGAACATTTTTCGATTCCTAAGATTGAGTTTAGTCTCGCTATCTTCTCGTAACCCAAACCGTTAATAGACTAACACTTCCCCGCCTAAACCTATCTTTATTAGGATGACCAGACATTCTGGGTTCCCCGGGCATGTTCTGGTTTTTTCAAACTTCTGCGAACGTCAGGGAAAATGCTTTACATTGTCCTGGTGTTTAGATAATATTTATTCAGTCCGCTAAATTTAATAATGGCAAGGCAAAATTCCGGAATTGTCAGAAAAATAATAATTTCAACACAATACAATTTAAATATTTTACTTAAGAAATCGAACACCAGCTGAAATGATAAGGAACAAACAATTTTTTAGGGCGCGATTTAAGCTATTTTAGATTAGGAAATGTACGTTGCGTGAAATGTTTCTAGCTTAAAAAATGAAAAACTGTATTTTAATAAAGTCTCCTAAGGATTCCATACACTTTGTCCAATGACTCTCCAATAAATTTATCCCATCGGAAATGCGATTCCGACAGATCTGCAAAATAATAGTTTACAGCTATTATAGATTTTTGGCCAAAGAAAAATACTTGCCACGTAGGAATTGTTTTAGTTTTCGGAACTAATCGGTGGATGAATGTTCAAGCAAATCTGTCAAATATGGTGGATGTTCAAGCAAGTATTGTCTTAACCAATATAAATCACATTTTCATTTATGATGAGTATTTTTCACAAGAATATTCAAAGTTTAAGAGCAATATAGTAGGGAGTAATAGTAATTTTTATTATTTGTTTTTACATTTATTGTTTATACAATACAAAACTTTATATTTTTCAATTCGTTGTGCCGCAATGAAATGCCGTTATAAATTAAAAATAACAAATAAATAAACAATGCAAAATATTCTTGGTGAGAATCGAAACCGAAAGTTTATTTGAAATAATTAAATATCGAATGAAATAATTTGCTGTACCAGCCTAAATGTTGATTATCAGTTTTACAAAATTTATTATTACATAGAAGGCATGAGTGGATGAAGGTGATATGTAACATTTTCATAATTTTACAGAAACGACCTTTAAAGTGTAGCGATTCACTCATTTAAATCGTTTCATGAAATTCGTTTATCACTACAAACATTCAAAATCATCTATTTCATTTCATGATAAATGTAGAGTTACTTTATTCTTTTCAATTCTATATACGTAAACTCTTACGCATGTCTCGTGTCTATAGTATTTAAATCCCAAAAATATCAAACGTCACATTTCGATAGTACAGTCTATGAAAAGACATTCGCATACATAAACTCGCTCGTGCAACATCACTCGGTGCTCTTACAAAATTAATTTGTTGTTGACATTTTTTTGGAATCCCCCGTCAAACAAGGTGTTACGTTTATGTAACAGTAGCGAAGAATTCATACAACTCTTCGTAAACGTAACACTTTGGTGTTGCAATAACAAAACAGTTATGTCATTCCCGTCCTATGATAATTAGACTTTTTGCGAGGAGTTATCAATGTGTTAGTAGTTCGTAAACAGTTCGCTTGAGGTGGTGCATTTACGTCACGTGATTAGTGAAATAATAACGTAACATTTTTATCGATATGGATTTAATGCATTTGCAATTTTTGATTTGCAATTTTCCTTTTCTAAAAAACTTATAACATAGTTTCTTAAGTATTTTTGTTTTTATTCTAAAAAAATATTAGGCCACAAATTATATTTTTCTAAATCAAATTGGGACATTAATTATTTGCTTAGTTATTTATTTATTAAAAAAAAATTGATGAACACAAAAATACGTAATGGCGATCGAAAACTCAAAACTAAATGGTGATCGTTTCTTTATATTATTCCATTAATTTTCATAAAGGAATTTGGTGTTACGTTTACGAAACATCAGCGAAGAATTTTGCTATATTTTATTTAAGTGTGAGAATGTATTAGTGCAAAGCAAAAAAGTGATACGTTAATAGTACGCTTAAGCGACGTATTTTGCGAATTCGCTTAAATTGTTTAGCGGGCGGGCCGCGTCAGTCGCCATATTTAGAAATCTTTTTAGATTTAATTTAAATTTTATTTTAAAGAATTAAATTTGCGCTGGTGGATAACCAAAATAAAATTCTCTTTTTATTTAAAATTTAACTTTTTATTGATCGTGTTAAGTGGTGATGGTTTTTGGAATAAAATTGAATTATAAATTTGTAAACCATTTTTTGTGAACCGAATTACAACGAATTACAAAACGCTACACCGCCATTGTGTAGTCACCTAAAATTGTGTAAATTTAGTGCATCTTGTTTTATAAACCCCAGCTGATATCCCGGGACAGCATTACAACACCCCATCAGATACCATATTGGTGACCCCAACGTTAACAGGCAAGATCTCGGGTCAGTCTTGCCTTAACCGGCCAGATCTCAGATTGATAATGCTTAAACCAGCTAGGTCACCAATTAAGTTTACTATAACATAGTAGATATCTGAATGATTTTGGTTCTAGCGATGGCATCACTGATCAATCTTACTTTCATTAGCCAGATCTCCGAACAATCTTGGCTTTACCAGTTAAATCTCCGATTGATATGCTTTAACCATTGGTTCTGACTTATTCAGAGACAGGTTAACCTAACCACAAGTTCCCCTTTTTTCTAGGAGTAAATTCAGATTTTTCATTTATCTGTTTTCTGATTAAAAATGCATTTCCTGTACTTTTGAATAACTCTCTAGCCATGTTGCTTTAGGAAATTTGCTCGTAATTGAAGTTTTTATGTGGTTGGGTATTGTAAACGATAAGTTTTCATCCAGTTGTCTCACCCCTTCACAGGTGTGTATAAAAACTATAGTGTAAGAATATTGGTTATCATTTCAGATCAAGACACACCGCAATCAGAATGCAACATATGGTACACTCACTATTTTTCCCTGATTCAAATTCATATCTCAAGATAAGGGATAGTTTGCACTCTGTACTAGATTGTTTTCGTGTATTAGGTCATAACAGATCTATGTTTCATTCATATTCACACTCTTAAGTGTAAATCTTAATTGCTTTGTGAGCCCTACTCAACAATTTCGTTCAGGTATTCAGCTAATAGACTTATATATCCGGTTCGTGGAAGTTCTATAACTCAATAGCATCATTTTTCCCTACTTTCATCCTTATAAAGGCGATGTTATGACTCTTCTGGATCAATGAATGGATATACGGATTTTTCGATATTTTTATTTAGATTCTGCGTGATTGCTCTGCAATAACTGATAAATATTCACTTTTCTAGGGCTTTATATTTGTTGATATGCTCCTATATTACATCAAGCATATTACAACATCCACCCCTCATATCTCGAAAATAAAATAAATGCTCATCTGTAATCATTTGGCTTATTAGCTAAATGAATATATATATATATATATATATATATATATATATATATATATATATCAGGAGTACAAATTGAAAATGCGGGTTTTTTTCTATTTTTGAACGTTTATTCTGAAAAAATGGTAACAAATGAATTATTCAAAGTATTGTCCATCGCTAGCCACAACTTTTTCCCATCTTTCTGGCAATTTACGGATACTGTCGCGAAAAAATTCGGCCGGCTTGGCTGCTATCCAGTCATCGACCCATTTTTGGGCTTCTTCGTAAGAATGGAAGCGCTGGTCAGCTAGGCCATGTGTCATCGATCGGAAAAGGTGGTAATCGGAAGGAGCAATGTCTGGGCTATACGGCGGGTGGGGTAAGACTTCCCATTTCAGAATTTGTAGGTATGTTTTGACCGGCGCTGCAACATGTGGCCGAGCGTTGTCATGTTGCAAAATTACTTTGTCGTGTCTTTGCTCGTATTGTGGCCGTTTTTCTTTGAGTGCGCGGCTCAAACGCATCAATTGAGTTCGGTATAGTGCTCCTGTGATGGTTTCGTTCGATTTCAATAGCTCATAATACACCACACCCAGCTGGTCCCACCAAATACAGAGCATGAGCTTGGCGCCGTGAATATTTGGTTTGGCCGTCGATGATGATGCATGGCCGGGGTAACCATATGATTTTTTGCGCTTCGGGTTATCGTAACGGATCCACTTTTCATCACCAGTGACAATGCGATGCAAAAAACCCTTCCGTTTTTGCCGTTCGAGCAGCAGTTCGCATGCAAAAAACGGCGCTCGACGTCTCTCGGCTTCAGCTCATACGGCACCCAATGTCCTTGCTTTTGGATCATTCCGAGGGCTTTTATACGATGGGAAATGGCTTGTTGTGTCACTCCCAATGAATCTGCGAGCTCTTGTTGAGTTTGACACGAGTCTTCATTGAGTATTGCCTCCAATTCAGCATTCTCAAACTTTTTCACTTGGCCCGGCCGCTCTTTGTCCTCAACGTCAAAATCACCACTTCTAAACCGCACAAACCATCTCTCGCACGTTGAAACCGATGGAACATGACTCGGATAAGTCTCGGAGACCAATCGATGTGCTTCAGCAGCACTTTTCTTCAAATTAAAGAAGTAAATTAAAACTTCCCGCAAATGCTGTTTTGTTGGCACGAAACTCGACATATTGAGAGCTCAAAAAAACTATGAATTTGACACTGCGACAAATTGACACATACTGAAAATTAAAGCTATAAGACGTAGCTTTGACATGAACATAGTCACAGTACTGCCTGATGCGTATAGCGTTAGTAACGCCATCTGTTATCAATCCCGCATTTTCAATTTGTACCCCTGATATATATACACGGAAAAAAATAAACTGGTCCTCAGCTAAGAAAACGGACTTTTAATTCAAGAAAATGTACTTTTTCTTGATTTAAAAGGTAATTTTCTTATTTCTATCGAATTTTTCTTCATGTAAGAATTGTGTTTCTTGAAATGAAGAAAAACTCGAAAGAAACAAGAAAATTAGCTTTTAAATCAAGAAAAAGTACATTTTCTTGAATTAAAAGTTCGTTTTCTTAGCTGAGGACCAGTTTATTTTTTTCCGTGTATATACATATATATATATATATATATATATATACATACATATATATATATATATATATATATATATATATATATATATAGTTAACATCTGTAGTCTCCAAATCCAGATTAACGACCCAAAAGGCGAATTCAACAACAAACTTGCATGTCAACAATAATAACAGTTGCACTTCCATAAATTCAAGTTAATAAACTTATTTACCTTATTATGTATTTTTTGAACCTATTATATTGCAACTATGCAAAAAGTAATTATTCCAAATATAAGTAAACAAATCAATAGCATTATATTTTACTTTATTATGAATACATTGAACTCAAAATATTGCAGCTATGCAAAAATCAACTATATAATGACATTTAGTATTAAGAAATATGTTCACTCTTTTATATACATTGTAATAAACTACTTCATTAAACTAAAAACGTAGTATTTACTTACTTACCACACTCCGAGCTTAAACCACAACATAACTGGCGCAGTTAAAAGTAAAAATAGTATATTACATAATAATTAATAATTAATAAAAGTTAGGAAAAGTGTTTAATAAATAATTGTGAAAAAATATTAACTATACGTAAAAATCTAAATAAAATTAGTTTTCTAATAAAATTTTCTTCTAATAAAAATTTGTGCAAAAATAATAACTACATTACGTAGAAATTAATAAAACAGTGAAATTAAAAAAAAAAAAATAAATAAAAATTTAAATTACTAACATATCAACGAGCCTGATCAACCCGAAGATGTTAACAGCCATTTTAATAGCAACAATATTGGCAAGGTAAGAAATTTTCATTGTATTTTTCCTAAAACAATCATTTTTTTAAATCAAACTTGCACTACTAACATTCAAAATTATTAAATATAAAATTGTGGAACCCAAGTAATTCACTACTTGTAAAATATTGAATAAACGCACTTGTGAATATAATTAAGTGTTAAAATTAGAACCTAAAATCGGGACTTCTTTTAAATAAAAATAAAAAAAACAATTAGAACCTAAAATCGGGACTTTTTGGCATGTTAGTGTCATCGGGGACACATAAAAAAAAAAAAAAATAAACTTTTGTAAAATCGTGAAATTCGTATGACTTACACAATCGATTCCAAAAAATTAGATCAATTTATAGCTCAACGTAATCGTGAATTAACAGTTAGATCCCCAATAAAATTAAATCTCGGTAAATTAAAAATGGAAAAATTACTTCAGGAACAAACCACCATTCTCGACTCTTTTAAAGTTGACATCGTAACTAAAAATCTTCCTACATTCTCTGGAAAAAGGAATGAACTATATCATTTCTGTAATTCGGTTGACCAAATAGTCAAACTCTGCCAACCAATAAAAGAATTACCTAGTTATAAAATTATTACGCAAAACATACGTAGTAAGATAATTGAAAACGCTAGTGAATCTCTCACTACACATAATATTGCCACCAATTGGACAGACACCCGTGCCCATCTCATTGCCAATTATGCAGACACACGAAGTACTGCAAACCTTCAATTAGAGTTGTTTTCATTGATCAAACTCAACCTAGAGCCTCAGAAACTCTTCGGTTGAATTCAATCAATACTGACATTGCTCTCAAACAAAATCCAAATGGATGACTTAGACCAAGGTATAACAGATGCTCTAATCAAACAACAACAATCCACAGGATTAACTGTGTATATGGCAAGTCTACCAGAACCACTTGGTAGTGCACTACGTGCATCGCAACCAGTTGATTTACAAACTGCACACAACTTTGTCCAACAAGAACAAAGTATCCAAAGGTTGAAATATATTCAACCCCAAAAGCAAAAATTTAATAACTACACCAAAAATTTGGCACCAAAAAATAATGAGGACCGGAAGCAAAACTTTGTTAACGAAACTATAAAAATAGAAGACAAAACTACCAACGATAATAGGAGTTACAAACCACAATACAAACAGCCATACAGGAGTCAAAATAAAAAAAGTTTACCAAGACATTTTATCAAACAGGAAACTAACATTAATAACTTAGAACAAACAGTCGATGACGAAGATTTTTTAAACAACGCCTCACATCCGACATTAACTTCCTAACGAAAATCAAACAACAAACTAAGCTTCCTTTTATACTGTTAACTATTAATAATCAAACTCTAAAAATTCTAATTGACACTGGAGCCGATAAATCTTATATCGACCCAAAATTCGTCAAATTGTTCTCAAAAATAATTAACGTACAATTCAAAGTACAATCAGTGTTCTCCTCAACGGAAATAACACAAATGGTCGACATTCAATTCAGAGAAATTCCAACAAAATTAACATTCTTTATATTTAAATTTCATACATTATTTGATGGTCTCATTGGATATGAGAACTTACAAAAGCTTAACGCAAAAGTAAACACCATAAATAATACATTGGAAACCCCTCAAATTAATATTCCCATAAAAAATGAATTTGTAACAATTATTCCTAACACGGAAATACCTCACAAATCTAAAAAATTAATTGAAATACCAGTAACCATTTCAAAAGGAAACTTTTATATACAAAGCAGTATGCTTTCACCAAACATAAACATACAGGAAGGAATATACACTACTTGTGCACCCTACAAAGCTATTGTAGAAATTATTAACACAGGTCAGGACGAGGAATCGTTCCAATTATTGAGCCCAATTAACGTAAGCGAATTCAAAAAGCAATATAATGAAATTAATTTTCATATTGCAAATCAGCATACAACAAAATTTGATATAGAATCAAAAATCCAAACGGATAATTTAAATCCTGAGGAAAAATTTCAAATATTGAATCTATGTAAAAAATTCCAAAGTTTATTCTATGACAAGAATGAAAAATTAAGCTTTACCAATAAAATAAAGCACGAAATAAATTTACTCAAGGAAAAGCCGCATCATGTAAAACAATACAGGCACCCTGAGAATCAAAAGCAGGAAATCAGAAAAGAAATCGATAAACTACTAGAAAATAAAATTATTAGACCATCATTTAGCCCTGGTCTTCGCCCATATGGATGGTGCCAAAGAAACCAGATGCAAATGGAAATAAAAAATGGCGACTTGTCGTAGATTTTCGACAACTCAATTCGCAAACGATCGACGATAAATATCCCCTACCCAATATAGAGAATATTCTCGATAAAATGGAAAAGGCGATTTATTTTTCAACAATAGATTTGGCGGCAGGATTTCACCAAATTGAAATCAGAAATTCCGACATACCAAAAACGGGATTTTCCATTCCTAATGGACATTTCGAGTTTACTCGTATGCCATTTGGTCTGAAGAATGCCCCCAGCACGTTACAACGCGTGATGGACAACATTCTCGGAGACCTGCAAGGCAAAAATGTACTATGCTATATGGATGACATTATAGTATTCAGTACGAGCCTACAGGAACACATCCACGATTTAACACAGGTATTTACAAAATTACATAACGCAAATCTAAAAATTCAGATCGAAAAAACCTTCTTTTTGCAAAAATCTATAGGATTTCTGGGCCATATTATTACTTCAGAAGGAGTAAAACCAGACCCTAAAAAGATTGAAGCAATCAAACAATTCAAAATACAATCAACTCCAAAAGAAATCAAATCATTTCTAGGATTACTAGGGTACTATAGAAAATTTATTAAGAACTTCTCAAAAATAACAAAACCCCTAACATCTTGTTTATCAAAGGGAGCAGTAATATATCACGACAAAGAATTTGTGAACTGCTTTGAAGTATGTAAAGACATGCTAACCAAAGAGCCAATTTTAAAATATCCCGATTTCACGAAAGATTTCATATTAACAACTGACGCATCCAACTATGCTTTGGGAGCGGTCTTAAGTCAAAATTTCAATGGTAGCGACCTACCAATTGCGTATGCTTCACGCACACTTTCCAAAACTGAGTGTAATTACTCCACTATTGAAAAGGAATGCCTAGCAATAGTGTGGGGAACAAAATACTTTCGCCCATACCTATATGGAAGGAAGTTTTCGATCATCACAGATCACAAACCTCTACTATGGCTATTTAATGCCAAGGACCCAACATCCAAATTAATTCGATGGAGATTAGCACTTGAAGAATATGACTATACCATCTCATATAAAAAAGGCACAGCTAATACAAACGCTGATGCACTCTCGCGAATAGAATTAAACAAACAACTGGAAACAAAAAGTTTTACTTACAATAATGATTCTGAACCCGAAAATTTAGAATTACTTGAGAACCTGCAGAAAACTCAAGATAATTCAAATAAAATATTTAATGATGAAATAATTCAATTAAATAACATAGATATCCAGTGTGACGACAATGGAATATCAACCAAACATAAAGGAATTCCAGTTTCAAGCTCTAGCCTGAACGAATTCCAAAACCAGCTCATCATAGCAAAAAATAAAGATTGCGGTGAGATGGAACAAGACGCTAGGGTACTATTTAATAAAAACCAGCGCAATACTATCAAGAAGACAGATTTTACAAAAACTGATCTTCAAATAATTCTAAATAGCTATGTCAACCAAAATAAAATAACAGCTCTTCTAACGGATGACCAAACATTCAAACTAATTGAGGAAATATGTAAAACAAAACCTTACAAAATAATCCGGGTACACACGATAAAAAATTAAGTAGAATTGGCCGAGGAACAAATAAACACTATCGCTAATGAACACCAACCATACCACCGTGGAACTCAGGAAAATTATCAAAAATTAAAACGAAATTTTTATTTTCCAAACATGAGACAAAAAATAGCACATTATATCATAAACTGCGAAATTTGTAATCTAAACAAATATGAAAGGCAGCCCACTCATGTCAAATTTAAACTTTCCCAAACGCCCACTGGACCAATGGAAATTATCCATGGGGACACGTTCGCCCTTTCAGGAAAAACTTTCATCACGTTAGTCGATAAATTTTCAAAATACGCTACAGCCTTTGAAATACCTGATAGGAAAACAACAACAATCATAAATAAATTTATGACATATTTCAGTAGAGAAGGAGTTCCAAAAACACTAACATTGGATTCTGCAACTGAATTCACATCCCAGCTATTCACTGATTTCACTAACATGATGGGTATAGAACTACACATCACGACAGCAAAATCTTCAAACGGAAACTCGCCTGTAGAACGATTACATTCTACACTAACCGAACTAGTACGGATCATAAGAGCTGGAGATAAAAATAAATCAATAATCCGAATAATGGAAGAAGCAATGTTTGCCTACAACAATTCCATTCATTCTTCAATTAAACTCACACCATTTGAGTTACATAGAGGTCATATTATAACCAAAAGTATACCTACCAATCTACCAGAAATGGGGGACGAATATCTATCACGCATTATAGACGCCAATATTTAGACATTGCACAACACATAGCAAAGCTAAATAACCTGTCTAAAGCTAAAACGATAGAAAAATTGAACACTACACGTGACAATCCAGGTATTTACATGCCAGGAGAGAAAATCTTTGAAAAAACTACTACACGTGATAAGTTTCAAAGAAAATATATACCCGATACGGTAATACAGGACGGAGATGTTACTATCCAGACAAACAAACGTACTGTACATAAAAATAAAATTAGAAAAAATCGAAACTAAAACTAGATATCATATTGTCCACAGGTCAGTTCAATCAAAAGGATTAGAAGCATATGACCTACAGGATAACAAAGGACTTATTGGAATTAAATTAGGTGAAGCTAAAATAATCACTACCTACATAAAACTTTTTCATATCATAGAACTGAACGATTTATTAACAAACTACAAATCAATAGAAGAATCGGTCAAACATACCGAAGATAAAATGGTTCATTTCAAATACAGTAACACTCAACGACTAAACGCCATTAAACGTAAATTAAAAAATCTAAAGCGATCCATCGAAAACGTAATGCCAACTCTACTCAACATGGGAAACCGAAGCAAACGTGGATTAATCGATCCTTTGGGAACGTTTATTAAATCAATTACTGGAAATCTTGACCAAAACGACTACGAAAATCTTCAAAATCAAATCCAATTAACACAAGAAGGACAATACGTACTAGCCGACCGACTTAATAACCAAATCCAAATTAATGAGCAAGTAATCAATAGATTTGAAGAAATAACGGACATTTTAAACATAACTACTGCTAACATAAACCGAATCCTTAAAACAGAATGGGACACAAAAACCGCTAATGAAGCTGAAAAATTACTCAATTACATGTACTTCACAATCGAAGATAATATGTTAACACTATCGGAACAGGCATTATAAATTCACGAAATTATAACCTTCGCGAAAATAAACGTAATTTCAAGATTCATACTCGATAATACAGAGATGAACTATGTTCTAAATGAACTAAGTAAGAATAATATCGAATTATACTCACAAGAGCAGATTTATTCAATATTACAACTAAAAGCTTACTATAACGGTACTAACCTGATAGTAATAATAGAAATACCACAATTTTATAATGATAATTTTTCCTATAATAGAATTAAAACTTACATCTTAAACAATTTCCTTATTCATATTACCTACAATTATATTCTATCCAATCCCAAAATACATATGATAATTTCAAAACCATGCCAAATGTTGGAGAATACATACTATTGTCAGCAGGAACAAATATATACCAACAATAACACTTGCTTACCAAACCTGTTAAACAATCAACATGCCAATTGTAAATTAGTACAAACAAACCATCAAGAAGAAATACAGCTATTGGAAGATGGCTACCTTTTCATATCATCGGAAGCCGGAATCAACATCTATACAACATGTGGTCCTGCTACGTTAATCAAAAAAGGAATTAAATTAATCAAATTCGAGGACTATACCATACAAGTCAACGAACAGTCATTCACCAATGATGCCACAATGAGAATGCATCAATTTAAAGTATTACAACCCTTTAATACTATCATCGTAAACGAAACAAGGATTGAAACGTTAGATATACCATTTTTAACAAAATCCACAATTAAAAACATGCGGGAAATACAAAATCGTCAACACAAATCCACCATTTATACGCACATAATAGCATCCTCAACAATACTAACAATAATAACCATACTAATTGTTATATTCTTTATCATTAGGAACAAAAGTTCATTTTTCAAATCAAGGAAACTCTCCGCTGAGGACAGCTCAACACTTAGAGGGGAGGAGTTAACATCTGTCTCCAAATCCAGATTAACGACCCAAAAGGCGAATTCAACAACAAACTTGCATGTCAACAATAATAACAGTTGCACTTCCATAAATTCAAGTTAATAAACTTATTTACCTTATTATGTATTTTTTGAACCTATTATATTGCAACTATGCAAAAAGTAATTATTCCAAATATAAGTAAACAAATCAATAGCATTATATTTTACTTTATTATGAATACATTGAACTCATAATATTGCAGCTATGCAAAAATCAACTATATAATGACATTTAGTATTAAGAAATATGTTCACTCTTTTATATACATTGTAATAAACTACTTCATTAAACTAAAAACGTAGTATTCACTTACTTACCACACTCCGAGCTTAAACCACAACATAACTATATATATATATATATATTTCCCATTTAGAAACGTTATATCAATTGGTTGACCGTTTAATCCGTTTGGGCTGTAACGAGATTGCGTACCGTCGGACAGTCGAAAATATATTTTGGATTGGAAAATATGGAAACCCACAAAAATGTTTATGAAGATTACATACTTTATTTTACTATGTAAAATAAAGTAGATGGAAACGATAACGTAAACAAAATTGGAGATATGTACATTTGAAAATAAACATCAACGTACTAATAGTTACGGCATGGGAAATGAGAAATCAAAAGCTAAAAATGTAACTAAGACACGACGAACAAAAAACAAAAAACTTTATTTAATGGGCATAATGGGAATTGGTTCTGCCTCTGACCCAACATAAATTAGATGGATATTGAGACAAACGCTGTGCTATAAATTTTAATGTTATTGATAAATTCTTGTATATCTATGTCAGTTTGGGGAATAAAAAATACAGAATATGGTATATTGCCTGATGACACAAAAAACTGATTTTTGTTATATGTATGTTTGGTAAGTGTAACGGCCAAAATATTTTTTTTTTGCTGCAGATTTAAGTAAAAAAAAAAAATATTTAGTAAAAACACAATTTTTTAAGTCAAAGCTCACAAGCTAAATAAATTGGAATTTAAAAATCATTTGAGACAAAACCAATATCAAGGTATAAGCTAGAGAAATTATTTTATTACATTTCTGACTTTGACAATGTTACACAAATTTATGTATATAATGAAAAATATATCTCTTACTATTTTACATAACGCAAATTTTTAATGTTCGAAACATTGTTTTGCGTGTTTAACTTAATCTCCAAATAATGTTGGCGCACACCCACCAACCATTTATATACATATATTTTTGTTTTGTGCGTTTCTGCCGATGTGTTCGCATTTTGAATAAAAAAAATAAACAAAACATTCAAGTTCAACCCGTATTATGATCATTAATCATCATTAAACATGAATTTATGTTTGTTGTTTTATATATTTTGGTGGAAAATTGCACAGAAGTGAAAGACATCAATAAACGAATATATACGTTGGTTGGGATGAAAATTTATGAGCGCAATGCGCGAAAAAAAAATAAAGAACCGCACACCAAACTGGAAATACCTTTTCAACATTAAAGTTTTATTTCTTAAACGTATACGTACATTTTTTTATTGTTACAACAACGTATTGTGTATACATGGCTGTGAAATAATAATAAATTTACATTCATCATTTGTTCTATTTATTTAATTTATATTTTTTTTTTTAATGAATGAGCGCAATTCAGATGAATATCAATTTGAAAATAACAACAAAAAAAATGGAATAAAACAAAATAAAATTAAAAATTAGAAGTTAAGATAAGAACAAATAAATCTAAATGCTTTAATTTTTTTTTATTTTTTAATTTGATTCAACAAAAAAGTACAAAGTTTTGTTTTTTTGCAGAACATTTTCAATTTACTGAGCTTAAAAGTTAAATTTTTGTCGCTGTTTTTTTTGTATTTTCTCGAAAAGTAATGTTTATTCAATAACAACCGCGCTGTAAGAGAGACATATAAAAGTGTTTTGTTTGTTTAATATGGAATTTCCTGTCGGAAGATGCTATTTTTTCTGAAAATGTATGAACATTTTATATACTTGTATATTTAAAAATGGATTCTGCCCATACTTCAATCCAAAAATCAGTCCAAAAGTTGACTAAAAAGATCAGGTAAGTCAAACGGAAAGTCATCTGAAAAGCCAGTCGGATAGGGAGCTGAAAATTCAGCCAAAATGTCAGCCCAAAAATAAGCCTTGCAAAGAAGTTTCTGACAAAAAACGAAATCGTTTAGTAATTTTCACTAAAGCTTAAAGTAAAGTACTTTTTTCTTGTTGGATAAATAACAAGCACTCTGACAGATTTGAATAAGATTCGTCTATTAGGTATCTCTAAGCCTATGTACGAAACACATTACCCAAAAAAAAATTTCCAAACGGTGGATTTGGAATCTCTTTTAATGGCAGTTATCCACGTAAAGTATTGAGTATTTTCTTTTGATGACCCTATATCAAGCATTTCAGAGATTTGCAATAAAAAGATATATTTTGCAATTGATGCTAGTTAAAAAAAAATTATTTTAGAACTTGTTCTTTGTAATAAAACACATATTTTATGGAAAAATATAATTTGATGATATGTAAATGCTTTTATAGTTTTTAAAGTCATTATAATTTTTTAACTCTTTTCACGTAAAGCTAAGTTTGAGATTTAAGAACAGGGAAGAAATGTAAAGTCACATTTGTTGAATGTTAAAGAAGTAATACAACTTAAATTTAATATTGGCAATTACAAGTGCAACTCAATGGAGTCAATTAAATCTTGCAGGTAGTCGTGGGTCGGTTCGTCATTTAGTACACTTTTTCAATTATTGAATTAAGACTTTTGGATGATGGCGGCACCTGTTTACTCATTTTCATCCCCATTATGTACCAACCAGAGGTTATTAATGGGGTTAAACATAAAATCTTTAACCTGAAGAGAAATAATAATAGTTTATAAAGACGTCGTTTGTGTCTTTATTAAATTACAGGATTCTATTAAGCTCCGTTTCCACCCGTTGTGGTATTTTAGGATATTTCCTGTATCACGAATAACACACAGAATTTTAATTTCGACCATACAATTTTGTTTGCTATGCGCCGTGAATTTATTTACGCCGATTTGATTATTGTACAAATAATTGGGGGACCAATTATCAACACCACTTGTTACCCGACAGAAATTAATCGCGAACGCGAACTTTGTTGTATGTAAAACTTGTAATTTCTTCGTCGACGTGCGAGAAACTGTATTGCGGATTATATCACAAAACTAGAACGTAACTTGGTTATTCTTCACTAGATATTATAATATGTAAAACGATTTAGTAATATATTTTACACTTGAAAAATTTTCAAAATATATTGTAATGGCGACGACGTGCCGCATTAAAAATCAGAACGAGAGTGTTTTTTATAATATGTGAAAAATGCGTTAAAAAACTTAAACGGAATTTTTGTGTTTAAGCAAAATTGTATTTTTTGGAACGAGTTAGTTTTGGATGACGACGATAGGTGGTGGTAACTTTCGGTGTTGTATTAAATGTATCCAAGATGTTTATTTAATACAAAGTAGTGAGTTGTATAAATATATGCTAAATATATTTAATTGCTAAGCAAGTATACGTACCCCAGTATATTTAGTAAGTTAAATATGCTGGAGGTGTCACTATACTAAAACTGAGAATAACTGTTCAATTACCATTATATTTCAATGCCAATGGTGGAGATAAACAAATGAAACTATGCGACTTGAATGCGTGAATCGCCACAAATATTTTTTTTTTTTTTTATCGTCTTAAATAATTATAAAATTAGCTAATGACCAAAAAATGATGCTAACCATTTTCGCCCGATGACCAAAAGAACTCATCCTGACAAATCATTGTCTCAAAAAATGTACTTCATGGTAGGGAACAAATGGTCCTTTAAAACTTATTTGTAGACTTCTGCATTCAGAGTTCCTTTATTAACGGCCATTTCTCAAATTTCATGATAGCAAAAACATCGCCAATTCATTTGGCCTGCGGGATGCTTCACTGTTTCTTCAGGCACTGATCGCTCAGACGTTCGCCAGTCGATTAAATTTTCTCCCGCCGGAGAATATAATTGTTCGCCACTGCTGTAGACTCCAATCAGCGTGATTTCGAACCCATTCTACGTTTTTGATTCATTTTAGTCGTAAGAAACGTGTTTTTTGAGTTGGCCATACATTTTTGTTCCCGAAGCCGATTAAGAGTCGTATGGATCCTGGTTTTTTTTTTTGTAGGTTTCCGTATTGAACTCAGTTTGAATATCCACAGCAGTTTTAAAGTGGCCGTTGACATTCTGTCTCAACAGAAATCTGCCTCGATGATATTTTAGTTGTTACAGACAATGCTACAATTCGATTTTTTTGTCATTGTAAACAAATTTAAATTTTACTAACCTTCTTTTGCGAAAAATTATCTCAAACTGATTAAAAACATGATAAACGATTGTATTTATACCTTTAAAAAAGCAGTCTACTACGATAAAGATTCACTCACCGTCACAATCAGTTCGTATGCGAACACATTCGAAAACAAACAGAACTCACCTATTCAACGTATAACATACCAACGCAACTACAAAAACATTGCATTTCAAATGAAAATAAAACAAAATAAGAATCAAATTAACTTCGCTTGGTACTCTCGTGCACATACAATCGTTTATACTGTTCCATAACATACATGCGCATCATTCCTACTCTTGAATTTTTGTCAGCCGTATTTTGATGTTCCAAATCTTTATAACATACTCGGTGCTGGATCATAAAACACTATTTATGAAAGTTTATCAAGTGTAGTGAGTGCAAAAGAAAATTATAGTTCAATAAAATAAATTCATTAAAGGTAAAACCAGTGCGTGTTTGCCTAATTTGTGACATAAAATATACAATTTATTACTTTGTTGTGAACCCCCGCCCTTGTGGCGTAAATAATTATAGTGGAAAACATAAATGTTTTCAATGTAATAAAGGAAAATATTAAGATTATTGGTTACATTTTGCCGCTTTACGCTGAAAGACAGTTTCGTTTTTGAATTTTTTTCACCATCGTCCAAGTAAAACATAATTTTTTCCTTTTTTTTTCGGCTGGAGTAACATTTTGCAATAAGCACTAATTAGCAAAATTTGATTCTAACGGTACGAGAAGCTTCATTTTGAAATTTCAAAGTTATATTTCACTAATTTCGCATCTATTCGCAGTGCAGTTTTAAGGTCCTATGCAACAGCCAAAGCTTTTTACACCATCCATACATTAAAACGTTCCACAATAGGGTTTAATATTGACATGAAAAATGTTTCAGCCCAAGAATTTGGCATATTACAAAGAATCAAAAATGTTATATGAGGTATAATAAATCTCTCCACTGTGGTATTCGAACCCTGTAACATCCAATTCAAATATAGCCGTTTTAACCAATGTTCCATTTGATTGGTTAGTTTAAATTCATTCTGGTCAATTCTGGACTAGCACAAATTCAACTGCAACATATTTTGAATAACACAGATTTATTATTTATATTATTATATTATTATTTATTTATATTATTGGTTTCTAAAACATTTTATGTCAGAAATATTTAAAAGCAATAATTTTTCATTGAATTCAGAAATTATTGAACGTATCGCCCGAATTTATGGCCGTTACTACAACTATAACTCATGTTACAGTAACAGTTTTTGGTATTTATAAACCTCACTGTAAGAATGTAACAACGTTTATAGTGATTAAAATCACATTGTTACAAAGTATCGAAATCACCAAGATAAATTGCAATTTTTTATCGAATTTTTGACTTGATTCTGAAATGATTTTCGAAAATCGTTGCTATAATAATAGCAATATCGGTCTTCGATATAGTGTCATTAAGGGCTACTGAATGATTTTCATTTTTCATTGTTTTATCAATGAAAATATTCGAAATTTAAATTATTTTGTTAAAAACACAAACTTCTTCAATGTGTTTACTAATGGAAAAGATAAAGTTAATTGGTTAAATATAATATTTTATTTCCCATTTTCTCGGCACCTGGACTAACACTAATTTTTTCCAATGGGGAGTAATTAGCACAAATCCGGTTATAACAGTATAAGAAGTTTCAAGAATAAATTCGAAAGTTAATCGTAATTTATTGAACCCCGCCATGGTGTCTTGGTTAATTCATGAAAATATTCGAAATTTATATTTTAGTGATCAGCACAAATTTCTTCACTGTGTGTAAAACATTTTGACCCGATTGTATGAACGAGGATAATATAATGCTTAATCCTCTGATTTAGCGTAGTTTGCATTGTATGAACGATACTAAATCAGAAAATTAATCGATGATTTTTTTTTACCATCCGTTTTATCCTCTCTTTTTGGTGACTGGATCAGAGACTAAAAAAATTTGTTTTTGTTTTTTTGACATTTCAAATGTGGTGTATTTATACAGACGAGACATTTTATAAAAGAACGTAATTATTAAAAATGAACTTAACAAGGAAGAAAATGTCAAATTCGGAAATTGAAATTTTCTCTTGTGTAGAAAAATATGTAGGTATATAAAAATTTGCAAATAGTAGTAACTCCTCTAAATAACCAAAAAAAAATTTAATAAACATCAACAAAGAAAACGTCATAGAAAAAGTATTGCCAGTTATACAAAAAATTGCTACCAAACTGCAATAAAACAGAGGCTATATTTTTATTTAGCATCGTTCATACAATTGACCTTTTTCATCCAAAATTTTTGACAGATAAAATTTGGTGTTTTGTGAACGTGTAGGACAAAGTATAATTTTAAGCTGTGTAATTTTTTGTGTTTTTTAATTAAATTACTGTGGTTTTTATCTTATTTTAAACTGTGATTTATTTCTTAACTTTATTAGAATGAAAAATTAATAGAAATTTATAAAAATTTCTTGAAAAGAAAGTAGAAAAGAGTGTTTTCTTTAAAAGTGTTAGGTTATGTTCTTATAACAAATTTATATGTTTTGAATAATTTCTTGTGAATTTGTAGAAATGGATGATAACAAGAGGATCTCGGTATTATCTAAATATGCCATGAGCCTTTCGGGACCTGAGAGACGAGGAGAAAATTTCAGGATTCAAGAGTGACCCTTACTTAATGAAGTTTGATGAACAAAGTCTACCAACAAATGTGACGTTTTTCGAAATATTCCAGTATGGTAAATAAGAAGTCATATTGCACGTTCAACGAAAGCGTTCAAGCCGCTAGAGGCATACACACTATATAAAAGCGGTTGGGTCCAATATTTAGCCGGTAAAAAGCACCAAAATGCACACATTGTGTTTGGCAAAGTAAGTTCTTTAAAAAAATTACATATTTAAAAATAATAATGTTACATCTTTTTTGAGCAGGTGCTTCATTTTCAGTTACTAAATTTACCACCATTAAAAGTATGGACCCATCATGACGTCACGGGCTTCATTCATAACGGACACTGTACTTGTGTGGTAGGATTAGGAGAGTTCCCATATTGGTGCCTTATTATTATATTGTTTGTTTTGCATGAAGTATACAAGCGCATTTTACTAAATGGATCTGAAGCTGTAAGTAATAATATTTTTTTAAGTAAATTCAGTAAACTAATAATCATTATTTTCAGAAATCTGTGACTGACGTAAAGGCGTATTGGATGGTTCCATCCTGCAAAAGAGCACTGCAATTGTGTAATGAAAATATCGGTTACTCAGTTACGGATCAGATAAAAACAGGTGTCAACGATAGTGCTACACGACCCAATAACAAATTAAAACAAGCGACGAAGTCCGACATGATTTGCATGCTCACGTTAGTGGCATTCTCAAAAAATATAACACTTATCTATTAAAATATTTTATTTATTATGATATAAAATGGTATAATTATAAATGTTTTGTTTAATTAACAAATTAAAAACCTTCAAAATTAGTAATACTCGCTGATTTAATACTTTTTTACTTCAAATTGATACACTTTTCACTTTAATTTGTCCAACGCGCTCGTTTGACATTTCAAATTTACTGTACATATTTGACAGATGAGGAAAAAGGTCAATCGATGAAAAATGAAATCATTAAGTAGTGATTAATTATTACTCTCGGATTTTTTTCATTTAGCGGTGTTCATACAATCGGCCCATGTCGGAAATAGGATAAATCAATTATTTTTGTTGTTCAATTTGGAAATTATTGAATGCAAAATGTGTCTAGGATGGTTTCGTATAGTATCATTTAGGGGTATGGATTGATTTTCATCTTATAATAAATGAAAATTGTCGAAATTTATATTTTGTAATAAGTATAGTGAAAATAACGGTACGCGAAAACTCGGCGAAACCAACTCGGCGACGGTCAACTCGGCGACGGTCAACTCGGCGACGACTAACTCGGCGACGGACAACTCGGCGACGGACAACTCGGCGACGGTCAACTCGGCGACGACCAACTCGGCGACGGTCAACTCGGCGACAGTAAACTCGGCTACGACTAACTCGGTGACGGACAACTCGGAGACGGTAAACTAGGCGACAACAAATTGGACGACGATCAACCAGCCGACGACCACCTCGGTGACGCACAACTCGGCGACGGTCAGCTCAGCAGTAAGCAATAAAAATGATATAAAAACGATATTTTTTAAAATCCCGCTTTTCAAAATCTTGGTTTTGAAAGACGTAATTTTTTTAATTCGAGCCGCCCTTTCTGGTGAAGGAGAATTTTAATTTAAAGTAAAATAAAAATAAAAACCGGGATTTTCTGAAAATCGGGATTTTTATTCGCCGAGTTGGTCGTCGCCGAGTTGGTCGTCACCGAGTTGGTCGTCGCCGAGTTGACCGTCGCCGAGTTGGTCGTCGCCGAATTGACCGTCGCCGAGTTGGTCGTCGCCGAGTTGGCCGTCGCCAAGTTGGTCGTCGCCGAGTTGAACGTCGCCAAGTTGGTCGTCGCCGAGTTGACCGTGTTCGTATAAAAATGATATTTTTTAAAATCCCGCTTTTCAAAATCCCACTTTTCAAAATCTTGGTTTTGAAAGACGTATTTTTTTTAATTCGAGCCGCCCTTTCTGGTGAAGGAGAATTTTAATTTAAAGTAAAATAAAAATAAAAATCAGGATTATCTGAAAATCGGGATTTTTATTCGCCGAGTTGGTCGTCGCCGAGTTGACCGTCGCCGAGTTGGTCGTCGCCGAGTTTACCGTCGCCGAGTTGGTCCTCGCCGAGTTGACCGTCGCCTAGTTGACCGTCGCCGAGTTTGTCGTCGCCGAGTTTACCGTCGCCGAGTTGACCGTCGCCGATTTGGTCGTCGCCGAGTTAACCGTCGCCGAATTGGTCGTCGCCGAGTTGACCGTCGCCGAGTTGGTCATCGCCGAGTTTACCGTCGCCGAGTTGGTCGTCGCCGAGTTGACCGTCGCCGAATTGTTTTCGCCGAGTTGACCGTGTTCGTGAAAATAATATCTCAGCGAAATTCTGACAGATCTCGCGCACTACACAAAAAAAACAAATGGCGTAAACACAGCGATATACATTTAGGCTAATTTGTTTACATTTTAAGGTTTGAATTTTTCTATTTTGAATTATGTTTTTGCTCAAATTTATTCACAATAATTTATGTAATTTTAATTTAGAGAACACATTAGCACTAGAAGTATTGAAAACATTTAAGATAATTTTAATTTCATTAGCTTGCCTCGAACCAATGGAAATTTAAAATCGAGTTTTTTTATCGTTTTGCTTTAACACGAAAAATGACATTTGTCTAAATATGCCTAGTTCGTTCCTTAAATGGGCACAACGTTACATATCCAGTGGTTATTAGAATTTTTTATATTTTTTTAATTTCACGTGTTATTTTAAAATTTCCCTATAAAATAATGAGAATTTTTAATATTTTCCAATATTAATGTAAATTTCATTATGTAATGGAATCAAATTGCACTGCACATAACGTTATTTATATTTTTTTTTGTTTTTAAAAATATTACTCAACCAACCCATCTCTGAATTTTTAATTTTTTTTTACTACTTCACTGTTGGCTGCGCACAACGATGAAAGAATGAGTTTCGCTGAGATATTATTTTCACTATACATATTGCGCTTCATTAGATTTATTAACTAAAAATATTTAGTTAATTGGGTTATCCTTTTTGGTTTCCGCTGAAAATCAGGTTTTGTTTTTGTATTGGCGCCGATTATAGAATCCGCGGGAGCGGATCAATCGCGGATCGAAAACTGCATATAAAAAAAAAATAGGAAACAATTGGTGTAAATCAAAGTATCCTGGAAAACTTCTTTGATTTACATGTGATTTACATTTTTTGATTCCCCGTACAAACGCAATATTTTTGTTGCGAATCTAAAACAATTTTTTTTTGACGAATTGTAAAAACATCCTAATCCTAAGGAATTTCAATGAAACTATGATATAAAATTATTGTTTCCAATTTTTTTTATATGTAGTTTTCGATCCGCGATAGATCCGCTCCCGCGGATTCTATAATCGACGTGATTTACTCTCTTTCAGGCGGAATATGAAAATTATTTTCCCATTTTCTCGGCTCCCACTAATTTTTTCCAACGAGCACTAATTAGCACAAATTTGGTCCTAACCTGTGCCGGTCAGTGTATATGCGGGTCATTATCTGTGAAATTGTACAATGGTGTCCCGGAGCTAGTTATTCTAATTATTCTCCAATTTGAACTTTTTTTTTAATTTAAAAGAAAAGTTTCGATTTATTAAATCTTTATAACTTTAAAACGTATTAAATTAGAAAATTATCAAAGGACAAATTTCGAGAAATTTTAAAAGTATGCCAATGGTATTCCAAAAACTCAATGTCCCAAACTACAATATTAATTCTACGATTATAAATTTTGACCATTACTTAAAATTTAATTAATTTTTGTAATTTTATTATTCAAGATTCAACCTTTCTTAATGCTTATCCTTAATCATAATTAATAGTTTCTATTTTTTTCTGTGATTTTTGTAATTATAAAGTTGTGTCCCTATTTATTTTCAACTGTGTTACTTCAACTAAGTTACCGAAAAAATAAAAACAAAAAACTGTTATTTCAAAAAAATAAAATACGTTCGTCGTTCGTAACGTGTTCCATAAATGCATCAGTTTATTCTAGAATGTGCGCGTGTTAGCATCACTTTGCAGTGTCAATGTTTTATCGAAACTGTGGTATGTATTTTTATTATAATTCAACTGTGTTACCAAAAATTTAATTAAATGATTTAATAAAATCTATATATTATATTAAGTAATAGAACAAGAATATGTTAACGATAAATATTCTTAAAAATTATGTTTTAAATATTTTAATTTTAATGTGTGCAATTCATTTTCGTAAAAAACGTCAACTGTGTTACCAGTCAGCTACGTTACTTAAATTTGGTAACGTGACTGACAATATAGTAACGCAGTTGACATTCTTTATGGAAATAGACTGCGCTTTGTTTAGAAAATGAATTTTTGTAGTTATTTAATAATAAACGCAAACAAATTGTTAATAGATACGTAGCTATAGCCCAAACCGAAATAGATAATGAAGGTGAAACCAAAGTAATTTTTTAAAATAAATAAGTAGCGCTAAAATCATTTTCAAAATAGAAAACCATGATGTTGTGGATGTCCATTCTAAACATATAATAAAAAAACTGCAAAATCCTGGCATTGAACTAAAAGCAAGTCGGATATTTTATGAATTTGAAAATTCAATAAAAGTACTTGAAGAAATATCTTAGATCCTTATTATCTTTAGATGTATATCTACTATTTTGTTTTTCTTATGGAAAGAATTCATTTTGTTATGTTATTTTTAAATATTTATAGCTTATGAAAAGCATTTTGATTTTATTTATTTTATTTAGTAAAGGATGTATTTTATCATACAACTGTCCATTGTGTTACTTTTGTTTCCACTGCGTTACTTTCTGTCCCGAAATCCTACCTTTTCTTTTTTTTTTTAATCAATGAATGTAATTTTAACAGTTTAAAATGCAAATTCCGAATCATAGAGAAAATACCATTTAGGAAATAACTTGATATCTTAAACCCACAACCCTAAAAATAAATTAATTTGAAAAGAAAATTTCTTGAATGTGATCTTGGTAACTCAGCTGACAAAAATTTCAATTTTTTTACATAAATTGATTTATTTTTAAATTTTTTTTTTAATTATATTAATCTTTAATTGAATACAATGAAAAGGGAAATGTGAAAGTGAAACCAAATATTAATAAGATTATGGATATTGAATTTTTTTATCCGGTAACAAAGCTGACATAAATTAGGAAGGACGACTGCAATTTCCCAAATAACTTATAAAATATTTAGTAAAGTTAACTGCCGCCAACGGAATTGTGTTGTTAATTAAATATTTCAAATGAGCAAAAACATTAAGTGCAAAAAAAATGTAAAAAAAAAATAAAAAAAAAATTTCTATTTGTACAATTTTACAGATATTGGCCCATGCATGTAACTAGGTAATTTACTTAATAAACATTTTTTATAAATTCTAAAAGAATTATTTTAGATGAATAATACGGAGGCTGAATGGGAAACAGCAGTTGAAGATTTTTGGAGAATTTGGAATTTCCTGCATTTGGTGCAGTCGATGGAAAACATATAAGGATCAAGCAACCACCACATTCCGGATCGATTTTTTTTAATTTTAAAGGTTTCCATAGTATCGTTTTACTAGCAATTATCGATGCTCATTCAAAGGTTATATTTATTGTATCAGACAATACAATTTTTGAAAACTCAGCAATATGTAAGAATATCCCGAGTATACATATTCCGGTCCCAAGTTTTTAAGACGGTGAAACAATGCCAGTTTTAAATTATTTTATAGCTGACGATACATTTGACTTGGATCGTATATTCAAAATGTTAAGCGTTGCTGATTGATGGGGCACAATCCAATTAATTGACTATTCCACATGGACCTGTGGCTCACGAATTGTAATGGTATTGAATTTTTCACGAAGTAATAGTAGACTCTATGTATTTAATTCCTCTGTGGTTTGTCATAAAAAAAACCACAATCAAATTTATAATTTTCAAATAATTCAAAATATATTTTGTTATAATGATTCGCTACTTTTACTTTGTGTAACATGGTGTATGTCGTAAAATTGGACAACTTGCTCAAAGCCGTTTAACAATCGTAATGACAAAAATTAAAGCAAAAGTATGCAGATGCATATCAAATAATTTTCTGTTAAGAGATGTTGTGTCCTTTCTTAATTAAACCATGATTTGCAACCTTGACTAAAGCGGCGGCTGGGATAAAAGGAACTTGAAATGACGAATTACAAATTTTTCTGAATAATTGTGCGGGAAACTTTTTGCTACCACTTGCTTTTTTAAAAAGACACGGTCGCTGCTACATTATTTCATTCTTTAAGCATGGTTTCCATGATGGCGAGGCGAACAAATTAGTCAAACTAAAAAGAGAAAGTAAAAATTCACCATTAGTACGATAGAGACAAAATACCATTTTGACAGAAAAATTGGGACAGCTAGTTTTTAATATTTTAATTGAGCACTCCGAAATTGGACGTCTAATCCGAAAAAAAGATGAAATAGATCATCTTTTTCGGATTAGCCGCTGATTTTCGGAATTCATATGTCAATTGAAGAAAATTTTCGGAATAAAATAAATTTCAAAATAGAACCGATAATTTGGATTTTGTTTTGTAAAGACAATAATTAAATATAGAGCATTAATCCAGTAATGAATGTTAATAAAGTTAAAAAATGTAAGTTAAATTATGAAATGTATCCAAATGTATATCAATCCAAACACAAACAAAGTTATAGGTGATGAAATCTCGAAAGTCAAAAATAAATGAATAAAAATTCGGTGTAACGACTTGTTGCTGTTTCACTCACTCTCATGTTATTTTTTTATTCCTCCGCCTTTTTAGTTTTACTAATTTTACCGCCTCGCCATCGTGGAAACCATGCTTAAAGGTTGATTTACATATGCGACGTGCGACGTGTGACAAGTGGCAATAAACGTGACGCTTTTTTGCCAACAATTTACATTTGTGACGAGTTCCGCCACGCACACTTTATAAAATTTTTTATATTTTAATTTTTTTCTTCAAAAAAGCTTCGTCAAAGCCTACTATTTCATTTTATACACACAAAAAATGTGTATGTGTTTGTGCGACCGTGACGGAAAAGATAAAATTAAACCATCTCTCGACGTGTGGCGTGTGCCGTGTGACGAATGTCAAAATATTCGTCTCTGATTGGCTAGAAGCTCCCGTCACACGTCGCACGTCGCATATGTAAATCAACCTTAAAACTATAGATCGATAATTTGACAGCTAAAATATGTCAAATTTTTTTGAGTGTTAAGGAAAACAAAGAGCAGTTTATATGAAGCAATCGTGAAATGTTTTAAAATAACTTAATTTTAATACAGATTAACCCCAGAAAAAACTCAAATGGCACAAGGTTTAACCTAAAGATTTTGAATTGGCCTTCTCTTTATATTTTTATTTTGGGCTCAATTTTCACAAAAAAAAAAAATACCGGCTTAGCTTAAAATGAGATTAAATGAAAACATTTCAATTAAATTTTTATTATAAAATATTTTTAAATGTCTGTAATAATTAAAATGAAAAAATGTATCTGTACCACTTCATACAAAAGATATGAACAAAATTTTGACGTTCAATTTGTTTTCCTTAACACAAAAAATTACAATGAAGTTAGTTGTCTAGTATTCAATCTAAAGCTCGTTCGTTTGTGGTGAATTAACTGAAATGATATTGAGTTACTATTCCGATAATTGAGTTATTATTCAGATAATTAAGCTACTGAAGTGAATTGGCCGTTCGTTTGCTACAATTCAGATAAATGTCAAATTGTTAAAAAGTAATTGGCTTGTGTTATAAAATAATTATAAAATTTAAAGTTACTCAACCATTTTCTAGGATCAATTATTTTTGTGTGTCACATTACATTTTCACATTTGCAAATTCTTCGTCCGTCATCCATTATAACAGAAAAATAATTTAAAATTCTCTAAAATATCGTGGCTTTTTCGATGCGTAAAACAAAATAATGTCAAAAAACAACAAAAACAATTATCTGAATTATCTACACAAGCAAAATTATTATTCAGATAAATCAGTAGCTCAATATTTTTAAGTGAAGTGAAGCATACTAAACGAACGGGCATTTACTTCAGTTAATTCAGTTCATTCACCACAAACGAACGCACTTCTATTAAAACAAACTAACAACCTAATTTCAAAGAAGCTGTGATAAAACTATTTTAAAAATTGTCAGCCATCAATTGTTAAAAATGTTGAAGAAAAGCAAGACAATTATAATACGTATCTGCAGTGAGCCATGACTACATAGTAGGCCTACAGTCACAATAAGTGCCTATCAGTCAATCATAATACGAATAAAGTTTTTTTTCGGTGGATCATTTTTATGTTTAGAGAAGGCATACGAATAATAAGTTTTACTTTTTAAATCAATATTCAATAATTGTGTAAAATGTTTGCAACTAAATTTGGGAACATTCAAGCAGGTTAAGGCCATTACGGTAAAAATCATTAGTACATGTAACAAATATATAAAGACAAAAAAAATGAAATGCCATATAAATAAAATAAAAATGTTATCTAATAATAGAAAATAATCATCTTTAATCAAATAAATTTTCAAATTAGCTGCAATTCAACATTTCACTCGTTCGTTCGCATATATATACATAAATAAACTCACATAGTCATGTACATACATATAAATAAATATAATAAATAATGACGCCTCTGATAATTCAATCAATCTTATTCCTCCTACAACTTTATTATTATAAATTTTTTTCTGTTTTTTATTATTATTTCCAGCAACCACACGTATCATAAAAATATATAAAAATTCGAAACGGAAATTTCAATTTTGCGATAAAAAGCATTTTATGTTCTGTTGTGTGTACAGTGTTGTAGAGAAGATGATTTTATATAATGTATAATGTATGTACGAGAAATATGTATCGAAGAATGAAATATGAGCAAAGTATATTTTTTACAATACATAGTTCAGCGCACCTCTCGTCAAGATGACTCAGTGAAAGCCAAAACAATTATTTAGTAGCAAATTATTCCTTATTATAGCAGATGGAGACGTGTTCTCATTTAGGATGCACAATATCAAATCGATAATCAAGAAAACAATTTTTGTTTGTTCTAGTTTTTGGTGTTATAACATTATTTTGAGAATAAATGTGTGAGTAGTTGGAATTTTTTTTGTGGGTTGGTATTTTCCTCGTTAAAAATCTCTATTTGTACCCGTTACTAAGGTTGCATCTTGCATTCTTTCGAGATTCTAATTTCAGACATAATATATTTCTCAGAATAAGAATATCTCAAATTAAAAATCAATTTAATTTCTCGAAGTTCAGGCAATTCCTAAAAATTTGTAGGATGGGTTTGACAAACAAAATATTGAAATTAAAATAAATAAAACCCTAATGCAAAACTTAAACTGTTTATTAATTCTTTTAATGATTGTGTTAACAGTTCGAACTGGTGGCGCTGCTGTTGCATTATATTATTACTAGAACCACCAACATTGAACAGTGACTCTTGATAATTTGGTGGACGGTGTTTTTTTGTTTTATGATAAATTTATCGATTTGAAGTAAAAACTATTAACAAATTAATTAAAACTCGTACTGTTTATAGTAAGTATCTACTTTTAAATAAGACATCTAATAAATGAAACATTTTAAAATTTGTATCAATATTTTTCTGCATCCGGTACCCTGTTTTTCTAAAAAGTAAGATCTTGTGTAAACGTGAAAACTCATGAAAAGCAAATATTACTTTGCCGAGTTTATACAATTTTTCAATATTTTGTTAGTAATAAAATCGAAAACGAGTTGAGAGTTAAATCGCAAAACACCCAACGAGGAGATGCTCGAAAGCCTAGCAAACAAGGAATTTATATAAGACAAAACAAAATATTTGCAATTCAATTTGTATGTTCAATATTTATTACCTTGGCTTACCATATGTTATTTGCGGGCTCAAAAACTTCAGAGCCCCGAATCTCTTTTCATTTTTTCTTTATTGACTTAGCAAATTCGTTCAGATATTCCAAAAAATTTTAATTTGCCCTCGGGCAGAAGTACATGATATAGTAAACATCTAGGAGGGCAATGAAAGAATTCCTAAAAATGGACTGACTATTGCTTTGGTAAATTTACAAATATAATTGCATTATGGTTTAGCTATAATAAAACAAATTTTATATTTACGAAAAAGAAAACCAATAAAGTAAAATAACAAATAAATAAAATTATTGCTCTTGCTTTGGACAATTCTAAAACTAATTTATATTCAACGACATTTGGCGTCCGTAAACAATTTGAAACACAACATAGCAAAAACTATAAAAACAAAAAGAGAAAAACTAATCATCTACTAAAAAAAAAATCAATTTAAACCCGAGAAACAAACCAAAAAATCATCGTCTGCTTTTTTTTAGATGCCGAGTTTCCTCGATGCATGCAATATTATATTTATATTTTTTGTTTAAATTTCAGTTTTGCGTAAACAGAAAATGAAATTTTGGTTTGACATCTGCATCTGCGAAAATCTTTGAATGTAAATCAGTCTTAAAACAATTTAAACCAAAAACTTTACTAAATCAATATAACAAATCATGATCAAAACAAACAAAATTAAATAAATTCAACGCACTACGAAATTTCAGAGTGGTGAATAAAAAAATCTAAATAATTCAAGAATAGATAATTTAAAAATGATTCGATGTAATAAACTAAATGGACAAAAAATGTCAATTGAGTTTATTTCCCATTTGAAATAAATCGTCCAGTATTTAAGTATCATTAATTGTTGCCATCAACTGCAGTATCTTTTAAAAGAAGAGAAGTTCTAGAAAAGAAAGAATTAATTTTACAGTATTCTGGAAAAGCGGAGAAAGATAGACCCACAATACATCTGCCACAAAAAGTAGAAATATCACTTTCCTCTCCCTCCTAATTTCCCTAAGGGTTATACAATATACATATGAGCCGTTTATTTTGAAAGTGGCTTAAGTCCATATTTTGTTGAAACGAGATAATGAAAGAATAGAAAAACAATAAATCAAAAAACATATGGGATTTTGAATTTTCTTATTTTTGCACAGGTGTTAGAGATTAATTTTTTTTTTTTTTTTGACAATAAATTATTTACCGTTAGAAAGATTATACTGTTATTTATCTATTGTTATCATTAACTTGATTTTTTTGAAAAATGGACTTAGGCCACTTTCAAAATAAACGGCTCATATATACCCTTTTAAAAACGAGAACTACCGTTAAGCTCTTTTTTCGGTGGTTTGGTTTCATGCTGATAAAAAGTAGGTCTACTAATCAGCTATAGCGACGACCAAACTACATAAATACGTGTAGAACAAAGTAAGGCCGTAATGATTTAGCGAATTATATTCACTTAATTTAAAAACTCAAGGTAAACCCCATATAAAGCACTTTAATTTACGATTTCCTTAAAGTTTACTTCTAACTTTAATTGAATCGTTTATTCTAGAAAGGGCTCATGTCCAGGACATGTGCCCTTTAAATACTAAACTAATATTTAAAAAGTAAAATATTGTTGTGTTTTTACTTTTTCGTATATTTTATAACATGCTTATACTACTGTATCCAAAAAGTAAAGCCAGTTTTCAATTTAAATCGCGCGGGTAAACCGCACATTATAAATATTTTTTTTTCTAAGTTGGCAGCATTGTGATATACATCTGTGACAAATTTTGTTTCAAACCATTCATCAGGTTTTGTTTTACGCTTGGTTTTGTACGACGCTACAAGTGCATTCGGCGATTTTTACAATTTCTAAATAAGAAGATCGTGAAAGTGTTGAAGGCCATGTTGACAGTTTTCATCGATCATCGTTGTGTTGGCCATTCAGAATTCCTTCCACCCGGCCAAACCACCAACAAATAGTATTATTTGAGTGTTATGCGTCGTTTGTGTTAAACTGTTCGCAAGAAGAGGCCAGAATTGTGGGCAGACGATGTATAGGAGACAGCACGGCTTGTATAGACATTTGTGTTGGTTTTGAGTAAACTCAGCTTCGCTAATTATTATATTTAGTGCCATAAGGCATATCGGTTTTTTCAAGAGTAATGCCCTGGACAAAATCGTAATAACACGGTATTACGATTTGTAATGGCTTTTTGTATTGAAAAAAACCTGATCAAAATCTATCAGTATTTCCCCGTTCGAGGCCATAGTTTTCTACCTTGTGATCGTGTGTTTGAAGTAATCAAGAGAAATTTAAAAAATTTAAAGAAAATTGAAAGAATTTATTTGCCAGAGGAATATGGGGCCCTAATCAACCGATCAAGTACACTACAAAAATCAATACAAATATTTTATCAAATAATGATCAAATATTAAACTTTAAGGATTGGTAGCCTACTTTTTACAAAAAGCAGGTAATTGCTGTTCAATCAAAAGGCAGAAAAGCAAAAAAAAAATCAAATTTAAAGTTTCGGAATTTTCAAATTTTGAAATGACTAGCGACGGAAATTTGGAAACCCGGAAATTTATTGATGGTTTGGAAAGTTTTACGTTTAAACTGCGACGGTTTAATACTACCGAGGTAAGATTACCTTCTCAAAGAGCGTTTGATACTGTAAACGTAATAAATATTTAAAAAATATGTGACATGCCAAAAGTCCTAAAGTACATACCTGCTCAGGGTCTGTATTTTTACGATGAAATTATGCAATGGCCACATTTTCATCAACAAACTCAAATTTCCTCCTAAACTTACTTTTGCTGACAATAAAATTAAATTAATTAAATTTATTGAATAATTCATCGTGCCCTGAGAATTCCAAATTCAAATTGAAACTCACAATCCTTCCCGATCCCGAGTTTAAAATTTATTGTGAAACAACAACAGGCGCGAATCGCCCATTTGATCCTGCATCTTATAGACGTGTAGTTTTCGATGTTCTACATAATCTGTCTCATCCAAGCATACGAGCATCACGAAAATTAATTTCAAATAGGTATTTTTGGCCGAAGATGAACGCGGACATTACACACTGGGCGAACCTCTGTATCGGTTGCTAGAAGAGCAAAGTTTACCAACATACAAAGTCCGAACCCGGCAAGTTTAATCTCCCTTCTCAACGGTTCGAGCACTTACACATGAATATAGTGGGACCTAGTGGGTCCTGGCTCCTGGGTTTCCCGGGAGCGAAATCCCGGGAAATTGATCAATTTGTATAATCCCGCTTCCCGGGAATGGTAGTTAAAATCCCGGTATTTACGAAAAATTCCTTTTAAATAATAAAAACTATTAAAGTACACAAACCACGGTCTATGGCTAAAATTCTGTCTAAATTTAAACTATGTGCATTGGATTAGTTTTCCATTGGAGTCTGGTGTATGTAGGAGTGCATTTATAAGAGAAAGTTTATGTGCTCGTGGCTTTCAACTACCTACAACAAAAACAGATGTGATGCATACATGATTACTACGAATCGGTAAAACTAGAAGCGATTACAAAAATTAATTTATATGTACAAAAAGGCAAATTCCGACCAATTATTAAGTTTCATCCTCGATGAATGAATGAGTTTCAAAAACCGAAGTTATTTGACATTATTCTAATATGGTTCATATGACAATCTCGGTCTGATAAGAATTTATAGAAGTTGTATGGCTGATGTTTTACCAAATCTAATCGAGCGCAAGCTAATTAGTTTCGAGATCAGCTTAAAAGAAGTTATAGCTGTAACAACAGATGGAGCGTCCGTGATGCAAAAATTTGGCAGAGAATCATTAATCATAATACATTAACTATGCTTAAATCATTAATTTCAACTAACAATATTGATGACGATCTACTCGATTTATCCTCTTCACAGGAACAAGATGAAAATACTGAATAAAACTACGAAGATGAATATAACCAAGACGATGAGCTAGGAGAAATTGCTATCAAAACTGATACTGTCATTGAAAGGCGTGAAGATTTTAAAAGAATTTTGAACAATGTTAGACAAACCATTAGATTGTTCGAAAAATCAGCTGTAAAGATCTGTGTGCTCGATTCTACAACGCGATGGAATAGTATTGTTACGATGCTCGAACGATTTTTGTTGATGAAAAACAGTATGAAAAAGCTTTAAAGGATCTAGGTTCACCATTAAGGATGGTAGAGGAGGAAGTTCCCAAGATACAAGAATTGCTTTATATTATGAAACCAATGGAAATAGCAGTTGAAGCTTTGAGCGAAAGAAATTGTAATCTAGTTACTTCTGAAGGAATTATCATTTGTCGAAGGATTTTTTGGAAGCTCTCAAAACCAGGTTATCGGAGAGACGCTGCAAGGACTTCATTACGCTCGTGATATTTCTACAGAACCCGGAAAATTTAAAAGCACCAGCTGAGAAGTATAATCATGGTAATTTTTTTTTTCAAAATCACCGATATCCAGAGACCGAAGAACAGAGGCACCAGAATCAACCGTCAATTTTATCGAAAATTATATTGGTTATTATTTATTATAATTTATTGAAATAAAAATTGTCTGTGAAAAGTTTATGAATTTTTGCTATGAATCCCGGAAACTCCCGGGATTGCCCAAAACTTAATCCCGACTCCCGAGATTTGAAAAACATTCGGGAACAGGACCTACTAGTGGGACCTTTGCCACCATTCGACGGTTTTGTGTATGTGCTTACCATTGTCGATCGTTTCACTCGTTGCCCTGAAGCATACCCTATTCAAGATAGCACCTCTGTCACTATTGCTTAGACATTTGTCGAGCAATACGTTTCAAGATTTGGGATACCGTTTGAAATCACAAGAGGTCAAGGCAGTCCATTTGAGTCTAAGCTCTTTTCCAAAAATACGCGTTTACCAGGCGCTCATAGGATTCGTACCAGTGCCTACCATCCACAGGCAAAAGGTATGGTTGGACGATTCCACCCACAAATTAAAGCTTTGCTCAAAGGAGAATAAAATGGAGGGACAATAAAATGGAGCACTGAGCTTTCTATCGTCTTGCTGGGAATGAGCAACAATAAAGGATACATTAAAATGCTCTCCAGGAGAATTTTTCGAGACCACGTTCAAGGATAGTTCCGATCCACATGACTATTAGAAAGGCTTCGCGCAGCGATGCGTAACATAATACCTGTTGACACTCGCAAGTAAAATAATCCGCCTATTTTTCTTCCCAGGTCCCTAAACAGTTGCGAGTATATATTCGTTCGTATTGATAGAGTACTAAATAAATAAAAACAACATACAAATAAATGAATTAAAAAAAACTATTATCCAAATAGTGATAAAAGTTATAGGGTTTTAATTATAAACTGAGAAAAAACAAAAGCATACAATTTAACTCATTTCAAAATCTAGAGCAATATTCAGCGATACGACAAACTTTACAATTTCTTCTTAAACTTGAATTTTAGCATCATTAAGTAATCATTTCACTAAATTTTTTTAACCAATTTTGCATAAATTAAAAGAAAAGGGTCTGCTTTTAGCAAAGGCTTTTATTCGAAATTGAAATTCACTAAAATAATTTAAGGAAATTGACTGGAAGAATTGATTTAGTCGTCTATCTCTATAAATCCATTACGTTTGAATTACTGGTAATTACATTGATAATTCCTCTCTCGTACCGTTATATGTGAATTTACGAGCGGCACACATAAAAGTTTATTTAAATTAATGGTTTTATTATACGTTTTCCCTTTATTATCACACGAAAAATTTTATTATTTGGTCTGAATAGTTATTTAACCCTTTCAAACATAATAACAATAACAAATGTCTCTCCCGAAAAGTTTAAATAATAACGTTTAACATAATATATCCAAAATTATCATAATAACAAAACAAAAATGTGTGGCATAATTTTTATTATGTCTTTTTATATTTTGGTAAAATTCAATTTTAATAAAATTCGCACACAAAAGTTCTACCAAAAATATATTTCTTTTCATATATAATCAAAACGCGTTGTGTTGTTGTACACATTTGGAATTTTTATAATAACCATTTTGAACATCATTCATTCATACATAAATATGTATGTGTATGTATTGTATAACAAAAGCACAAAGCAAAAGTAAATTTGAATTAAAATAATGAAAAATAAAGCTTTTCATGTTATGTATGTATTTAAAAATTTTATGAATTTAAATAACGGGTGTCCCGATAAGAGATTTCGTGGCTTTAGCCAGCTCTCCAAATATGGTTATTATCTAAAGCTAAAAGGCGTTAAGGAGAGGTATTTGCCTGATTTCTGCACGAAAACAGCACCAATTTTAACTTTTTAATGAGTTTTCAAAATCACCTACTGGGGCACCCTTAATAATTCAATTGCTTTTTGGATTCTGTTATGCAATATTCGTTGTGCATTTGGAATAAAAATAAATAAAAAAGAACATACATGTTTTAAATAAATGTACATTTATGCATTTTCCCCGCATTAATATATAGATTTCATAAGCGAGTTTAAATGTAAACATAACAATTTGGATTTTATATTTTTAATATGTATGGTACTGCACATAGAAGGATGAATATTGAGGCTATTCTGAAAATCAATTAAAATTGAAGGGATTAACTGTTTTTGTTTTGTCCCGATAATTTATTTTGTATATACATAATTTTTGTTTGAGGGATTAGAGATACATACATTTTTTGTATGTTATTTAACGTGAGGATATTGAATGTAATAAAAATAAAAATAAATAATTTATAATTAGTGCAAAGCTTTTATGTTATGTTCCATTTTGGAATGTCGAGGGAAACAAATTATTTATGCGCCGGTAATCATATTTTGGTTTATTATCGTTGATGGTGCGCGGTGAATTTCGAAACAAAAATTTTTCAAGAGACGATAAATTTAAATTACTTGACTGTAATTAACATAAAAAAAAAATTATTCACAATTTTTCATAAATATAATATTATAAGTATTAAAATAATGTATAAATACATTTTTGTGAAATGTGTGGCGCTCAACACAAATGTCAACGGAAAATTAAATATTGATAAATGTGTTGTTCCAGCAATTTAGAGAGAACCCATCAATCATTTAGTATAGCATGTCTGTATGCGAATTTTGTGACGTGTAATTCAGTTAATATTTATTTGGTGATTAATGTCAATAACCGTAATTATTTTAAGCGTTTGTTTACTGTTTTAGACATTTCTATTAGATTATTCTCAACCATACATCTGTAGTATAGATGTGCTTTTATCAATACGATTTAACAATTAAAAAATGTTAATTTCATAGATTAAACCAACATTTTCATTTACATATTTATTTATTTATCAATTATCAATATATGACATTTTTGTTTTTTTGTTTTAATTATATAAATAAACTAAAAGTGACATTTGTTTAAGTTTTAATTTAAATAGTAATGTTATCTTTGATGAATATATTCAATAAATTTAGAAAATTATCGTACTTCAATTCTCGTAATTCACCTAAAGTATAGAAATTATTTAATAAATTATACAGCTTAACTCCATTATACCCTAATGACCTTTGTGAAAAAGATTTACTGTACAGCGGTAATCGAAAATGAGTATTTCTCGTATTATAGCTGTGAACTTCTCTATTAGTACAAAGTATTGAATCTAAATAACTTGGAAGGTTTCCGTTTTCAAGGCGAAACAACAGTTTTAGAACATTAAAGTTAATCCTCTGATTTATGGACTTCCACCTCAACACTCCAAGCATTTCTTTTATATGGGTTCTACTTTCTGCCCTTAAAATAGCTCGCATAAATTTATTTTGTATCTTTTGAAGACGATATATTTGTGATTGGTTCATTATGAAAAATACTGATGAACAATAGTCAATATGCGGGGCAACAATTGATTCGTAGAATATAATTTTTGTCTCGAGTGGCAAATTGTCCTTAATTCTATTAAAAAGTCCCAATTTTTTATTCATTTTTTTAGCAATATAGTCCAAATGATCGTTGAAATTTAAATTTTCATCAATAACAACACCCAGGTATTTATACTGTTTCACACGTTCTATGATTTGGTTATCTACTTTTATGTTTTCATCACATTCTATTTTGGTCCTTATTGACATTACCATGTACTTTGTTTTTGAAATATTAAGTGATAGTTTGTGGAACATCAACCATTTCCTTAAATTCTCTAAATCTTCGTTTACTTTTTGTACAGCTTCTACAAGGATTGGTGCTGAAGTTGTAATGAGCGTATCATCTGCAAACATGTTCACTAGACAATTTTTTATGACTTCGACTATGTCATTAATATACAGGATGAAAAGCAATGGTCCTAATATAGATCCCTGGGGTACTCCTAGATTGTTTGGTATCGGTTCAGAGACATAATTATCTATTTTTGTGTATTGCTGCCTTCCTTCGAGATAATTAGTGAACCACTCAAGTTCTCTCCCTTGCACTCCATAATTATTTAACTTTTTAAGCAAAATTTTTCTATCGATTGTTTCAAAAGCGCGTTTGAAATCCAGGAAAACTGAAACCACTACTTTATTATCATTTATTTCTGACTTCCAATTATCTAGCATTAAGTTTAATGCTGTTTCGCATGAGTGCCGCTCCCGAAATCCAGATTGTTAGTCGACTAGTATATTATTTTTGTTAATGTGGTTGATTAATTGATTTTTAATTACCCGTTCCATTATAGCTTCATACGGTGGCAACATATTGATTGGGCGTAATTCTTCTGGTGTCGACGGTTTAATAGTTTTCGGAATTGGAATGACTGTTGATATCTTCCACGATTTAGGTACTTTAGCTTGATTTAAACTTTGATTAATTACCTCTGTGAAATTTGCAGAGAATATTTGATTTCTCATCGCATCCATCATGACAGTTCGATTTATACCATCTATTCCAGCATTTGAATTCATACTACTTATAATTTTGACTAAATCCTGATGAGTAATAACTTGAAAACAGAATTTTTGTAAGCATTTATCCCCAACCGAAAAATTCCAATCTTTTACTTCCGGAATATTGTTGTGAATATCAATCACACTAGATACAAATGAATGATTTAGAGCTTCGGCTAATTCGTGCTTCTCACTTATAATTTTGTTGTTAAATTGAATGTTCCACTGTGATTGATTTTTAGTTTTATACATCGATTTTAGTGTTTTCCATAGCTCTTTTGGTTTATTTCTGTTTTCGATGAATTTGTTTTTTAAATATATCGATTTCTCCTTCCTCAGTGATTGTTTATACAAATTTCTAGATTTTTTGTAATTATCCCAGCTGTCCTTTGAATTGATAATTTTCATGAGTCCGTAATTTCGTAATTTATCTTGCTTTAACGATTTTAAGTTTTGAGAGAACCATGGTATCTTATTCTTTATTTGAATTCTTGTCATATGCGTCAATTCATTCACACAAGTTTTTAACTTTAATATTAAATCTTCAGCTGTTTGGGTTATTTCTGCATATCCTTGAAATTCCAGTAATTTTTGATTTAACGAAATATTTAGTGATTCAGAAGTGTAGTTTTTCCAAGACCTTTTTTCTACTGTTGTTTCTGCTGTCATTGTCGTTTTACTATTTACAATAACACTTATCATGTAATGATCGCTAATTGATCGCTAATATTTTGTTCAATGACATTAAGTATTAATGGCCGGTTGCGTAAAGGAGAAGCAATCTGCAAGTTATTGAAGTTGACGAACATTGAGTTACTCAGTAGCGTGGCTAGGGGAGGGGCAACGGGGGCAGCCTACTCCAAGTGCCACTCGTTTTGGGATGACACTCGATTGGGAAAAAAATAAAAGCTACACAAACCATCACAATGTTTTCCAACGATAATTCACTTAGGCTTTAAGTCTTTTAACCAAGTTATCCATAGTAAATAATTTAATTTATAATTGTGATATTGTAATTTAAACTATAAATGCACGTAAGCTATGAAATAAATAATTACTGCAGATTAAAATTTTTACATAATTCTTTTGCGTAAAACATACAAACACCAAATTTCAATTTTCTGCCCCGTTTCGTGTTGAATCTGCCTCTTCATATGCATGTTGTGTTTATCATATCTTTGTCGCTTTTTTTCTCTAACACTAACACCCAAAGTGTTTGATGGCACTGGTTGGAGGTGCACGGTTATGAATCCATCTGCCCCAATTCTTTATGGTTTACCTAAAATCCATAAAGAACGCATTCCGATTAGACCAATAGTAGCGTATTGCAATGCACCTGCCTATTCAAGCTATGTAAGGGTTTCATAAACTTTTTCAAGAGTCATACTAATTTCGTTTCGGCTTTCTCGGTTAAGAACTCGGTAGAATTGATTAGCAAAATTCATCATGTTGATATTCCACTACACTCAAAACTAGTTTCGCTTGACGTTGCTAGTCTTTTCACTTCTATTCCAATTAACATTTTATCTCAGATAGTTTATACTTACTTAGATAGGGATGTTGTAGATGGGAGCCTACGCATTGAACTGAAGCTGATATTTGAAACTAGTATTAAACAAAATTATTTTTGCTTTGATAATAAGTATTTCAGATTCACTGATGGTCTACCGATGGGCTCCCCTCTGTCACCTTTGTTAGCAGAAATTTTCATGAATTTCTTCGAACAAACGATTGTATTAAGCAACAATCCTTATTTCCGTCATGTAATCTTTTAGTACAGATATGTTGATGACGTACTATGTCTATGGAATGGAGCTGATACGCTATTAACCTCTTTTCTCACTTGGTTAAATTTTCAATATCCCACCTTTAATTTTACGGTAGAGAAAGAAGAAAACAAATCTATTAACTTTCTAGATATAACAATAACCAGAATTAATTCTTCATTAGAGTTCAAAATTTATCGAAAACCCACGTATACAGACGCCATTATACCTAACTCTTCAAACCATACCCATAATATTAAAATTTCAGCTTTCCACTCATTCTTAGATAGATTAATAAACATTCCTTTGACCAAATCCAATTATAACAAAGAGCTTAATATAATTTTAGAAATATCAGCGAATAACGGTTATGCAGCTAAGACTATATTAAAGCTATTAAACAGAAAACTGAAAAATAAAGCTTTAGCTAACATTTCTCCACCTGATAGCCCAATACCGAAAAATTGACGCCGCTTAGAGTATATAGGAAAAACTAGCCAACGGATTAGTAACATCGTGACACAATATACAGATATTAGCTTTGCTTTTTACAACAATAATACAATAATGATTTTTAACAACAAACCAAGAATTGATCGCCTTTCCAAGTCTGGCGTTTATAAGATCAATTGCAATGATTGTAGTTCCTCTTATATCGGACAGACTGGGCGCAGTTTTGAAGTTAGAGTTAAAGAACATGTATCTGGTAGCTATGAATCATCCCTTTATAAAAATTTAACGTTAGAAAATCACACATCCAGTTTAAACAATTTAGAAATATTACATGTACAACCAAAAAGCAGACGTTTAGACAACTTAGAATCTTACGAAATCCGAAAAGCTATATTTAACCAAAATATCCTCAACGAACAGAGAGAAATCCATTTCTGACCAATTACCGACCCTGCACTGTTTTATTCCCATACTCATACCATCCCATAAAATGCCTAATACGTCGGGTTATAATAAAATAAGGAAGGGAGAAAAAACAACATCTGGAATTTTGTTATTTGGCCGTTGACTAATCATATACATACTTGTGTTTAACTCACCCCCTTTTAATTTTTAATGTTTATTGCTCTTACCATTTTTATTGTTAACCACTCCCACATTTTTCATTTGTATATTTTTGTTTCAATTTTTTCTTTTTCGAACTAAATATAATATATATGACTACATTTTTATTGTTACAGTTTTGTAGATGCTCCTGATGATGGCCTAACAAGCCGAAATCGATCGAGTAATTTTTTAAACCTTTTGTAATTTTGCGAAATAATTAACAAGTGTTTTTAAAAATTAAAAAATGTGTGTATTAAGTGTGTTTCGCCAAGTGCCTACGGCAGAAAGTGTAAAAAGTATTATTCAATTCAATTATTTACATAAATATTCAGCACTTGTTCATCGCCACACCACACATTTCATATTCACATTCATATTCACAATCTCTCACATCACATTCAATGGGGCATGCAAAAAAAGTTTGTTTTTGGTTCCGCATATCAGATGTATTTGAGCTCCCAGGTTGTGCTGTATTTAGCTGTTATTTTCATCTTAAGCAAAGTTTATACAGAAATTTGGCTTCATCTGGTCTCAAATCACCAGTTGAACCAGAAAAGTTTCTGAATATTTTGATCTACTGATTTCTTCGAATATTTTAACCGAAGTTGAGGATTTTATAATGTATTTTGAAGACAATTACATTGGCAGATTAATATCAGGCTCACAGCGTCGCCAGCCAAGATTTCCAATAAATTTATGGAATGTATGTATATCACAATACGCTTATAGAAGATGACAGAACGAACAATAAAGTAGAGGGCTGGCACAGGGGCTTCAAAGATCTAGTTAGTGTCCAAAACCCCAATATTTGGAGCTTCTCATAAAAATAATTGATGAACAATCTCGATTCGAGTTCATATATGAACAGCATTTGAGTAAAGCATTTCACAAGAGGCGAATCTATAAAGATTTAGATGCAAAATTGAAGACAAACGTAATGAAATTTTCTGCAACCGACCCCCTAGAATATTTAAGAGCTTTGGATCATAATATCAAAATAAAAGCTATTTAAATTTTACCCAATTCATCACTTTCTCTATTTCAATTTCAGTTTTCATCTATATAGTTATCTTCAGGGGTTTTATTTATGTTGACTCATTCTTATAATTTTTTCAAAAAAAATAGTTTTGTTTGTTTTAAAAAAAACTAATAATAATAATAGTTTTTTCGTCCCCCGAAATTCAAATCTAAAACCCCTCGGAGGGCTAAGCGGGGAGGAGCATAGGAGCGGCATTTATTACGCTCCTTCCCGCTTAGCCCTTCGAGGGGCTTTAGATTTGAATTTCGGGGATGAATTGTGCGGGTTGAATTGATAACGGGGATAAATTGTGTGGGATGAATTAATCCGGGATGAATTGCGTGGGATAATATAGCCTAGACTCAAAATCAATGTTGGATCAAATGTTGTTGTGGTCTGAACCGGATCACTATGCATCAAGAAATGCAGCTATTAACGTACAACGCGGTTGGTGGTGTAAATTGTTTTAAGTCGATCGGAGATTCCCCAATATTTTAATGTTTTTATTTTCGAACCTAGCTCTAACTATGTATTGCTCGGTTGAAGGTTCACCTGAAATATTCGTTGCTTGTCGCCTGTCAGTTCTCATTTCTTTCGTGAATTGTGATTGACGTCAAGTGAATCGTTGTTATTGTAATATTGTTTTATAAAAGAGTTGAAAAGATATCTTTCAAAAACAACAGTTCAATAATTTTTTTATAATAAACGAAAAATCTGAAGATATCTGACTGAAAAAGGTCAAATAAGTAACTAACTTAGGGAAATTCGAAAAAAAATTTTACAAGTTTTAACTTGTAAGTTCATAAAACGCGTAAAATCAATTTTTGAGAAATGATTTTGTTCAAATTTCTCGTTTTCTATACAATTAGGACAGCAAAAACTATTATTAATAAACTATTATTGAAATATACTGTATGTGTATTTTTAGTACATAATCCTCAAACTAGATTTTTGATTTAAGTCCTAATTTTGAAGAAATTAATTTATTATGACGGTGTATTTATTCGATAACACAGTGCATTTATTATGTAATAGACATATCACACATGTATCCTACAAATAAATATATTTAGAATTTATGACATCGATGAAACCTACTAATTGAAAATATTTTTTAGAGTACGTATACCAAATACCCAAAAGAAATATGCCTCGGGGAGTTCAACGAAATTAAATCAGCTAAATATTTTGGAATTATGTTTGATAGCACACCTGACATTTCACATATTGATCAAATATCTGAGGTGATTCGTTAAGTGAAAACTGATGATAGAAAAGTGTAAATCAAAGAAGTGTTCCTTGGATTTTTTCTTTACAAGGATTTTAGTGATGAAATTCTTAAAAAGATTGAAAATGACGGTTTAGATCTTATGATGTTTCAATCCCAAAGGTTATGATAAAGCAGCGGTTATTAGCGGCATACGTGGAGGAGTGCAAGCTATTATTAAAGCAATTTTTGTTGGATACATAGATCATTCAATTAATTTATGTGGCCAACACTCATTTGCACAAAAAAAGGTGTCTTGTGTAATAATTTTTACATTTTTCTCTGTTTCCCCTAACCGTTGGGAAGTGCTTCTTAAACACATCAAAGCATCTGTTAAAAGACTTTGAACAATGCGTTGGAGTGCCCATTATGCTGCAGTAAAAGTATTGGCTGAAAATTTTGATGGAATTGTGGCTGCAATTGAGAATTTATGTGATCAACAGGAAAATTTAAACACCAGAAGTGCTGCATAGAACCTTATGCTTGCTGTGTGTGATTTCACAATTCTTTGTTATCTTTTCTTTTGGAATGATTTACTATGAGAGATAAATAATGCTTCGCTTGTAGCGAACACTGAAGAGTTAAAATTAGTTGTATCAACATTTGCTGATTTTTATGATGAGGTTTCAGCAACAAAATTCCTCTTACATATACCAAGGTTGAAAAGACATTTAAAAGCGGCCAATGTTACAGTTTCTAATTGGGTGTCTCTAGAGTTTAAGAAATTAATCGTACAATGGGATTTTACAGAATCTCTTCCGAATCTTATCGTCGTATCAGTTGCTTCGTGTGAGGTGTTTCAGCGAATTAAATTAAATTAAAACTTACTTACGCGCAACAATGACCCAAACGAGCCTTAACAATCTTGGCATATTAACAATAGAACACGAGGCAACACAAAAAATAAATTTTGAAGATGTGATTTTCGAGTATGCAGCTGTTAAAGCTAGAAAGAAGAGATTTTAAGTGTGTCTACAAAATATTTATATGAGATTATATTAATTACACTCTGGTTGGTTATAAAGTTTAATTTCTTTTCGAAATATTTGAACGTGATTTGTAAAATATTTAATTTGATTGAGTTTTTGGGATCAATTTGAAAAAGGTAAAATTAAATTCGTAAAAAATTTGAATTTGATTAGGAATCACATTAAATCAATACTAAATTTAATATGGAAAAATTTAGAATTAAATTTTGAAATAGTTTAATTTGATTTTAAAAATGTTTAATTTGAATTGAATTTGATTTTGTAAAAGTTTGAATTTCTGTGTAGCAACAGTTGCATTTGAATTTAATAAACTTAAATTTTTTAGGAATGAGTTTTATTTGCGATAGTTAGAATTACGAGTAGATTTTCATAGATCGAAAAAAGTTAAATCTGGCTTCGAGATTGTACGTAATTTAATTTCAAATTAATTTGGAAAAGGCTGAATTTATTTTGGAAAAGAAAAATCTTTTACTTCTAATAAATAGAGTAAACTTTCAGTTGGCAATAAGTTGAATTTGATTTTGACATAAAATTTAAATATTTTAATTTTAATTTTAATAAAGTTGAATTTAATTTGAAAACGATTTCTAGGATTCAATTTGGAACATGTTAAATTTGAAATGAATTTTTAATTTTGAAATAGAACAAATTAAGTTGGCTTGGTAATAGTTGAATTTGAATTTGATATCAAAATAAATGAATTTCATTTGCAAACGTTTGAATTAGATTTCAAAAAGAACCAATTTAATTTAGGAAATGGTTAAATTTGACTTCAAAAAAATGTTTAATTTGATTTGAGTCAAGCATGCACAATTTAGAAAAGCTTGAATTTAATTAAATAAACAATTAGATGACTAAATTTGGAAAAGCTTTCAGAATTTGGAATAGGTTAGAATAATTTAAACGGATTGAATTTATTGTGTAGTGGAATCAAAATTATATTCGAATTGAGTTGATCCAAATTGACAAAGTTCAGTTTGATTTTAAAACAGTTAAATTTAATTTGAAAAATTTGATTGAATATAAATGGTTTAAAGTTGAAAAGTTTTTAGATTTGAATTTTAATCTGGAAGTTAGAATTGTTAATAAATTAAGAATTGAATAAAATTGACTAGAGATCCGGTTAAGAAACGGTTGAATTTAATTCGACAATAGCTGGATTTAGATTGAATAAAATCTAGTTTGATAATGAAATAAATGAATTTCATTCTAAATGAATGAATGTCATTAAATTCTAAATTTAATATAAATTTGGAAAAACCTGAGTTTGAAGGGCTTCCAAAAATTGAATTGGATTTTAAAATGGTTGAGTTAGTTTCTGGAGTTTAATTTTAAAAAGCTCAATTTTATCTCTAGAATGTTAAACTGGAATTGATTAAAGTTGAATAAGATTTGGAGAAAGTTGAATTTGGTTTACTAAGTTAATTTAGTTGGAAAAGATAAAATTTGGAAATTTTTTTGAATAAAATTGAATTCAACTTGAGGAGATATGATTTGAATAAAATAGTTTTGATTAGGAAAAACTGGAATTTATTAACATAATTTTGAAAATATTGGAGTTAAATGAAAAGAAGTAAATTTTAATTTATTAATGATAAGCAAGTACCTATACGAAACTTAATTTAGTATTATTTAAGGAAGCCCATTTCTTAAACCCCCCTTTAGGGCACTGCCTAAGGAGTCGTATTATTTGTATGTGCTCATACTAGGACTTATGTGAACCAACCAAAGGTTCGAGATATAAGTATGTTACACCACATTTATGGTATGTTGGACTTGGACACGAACAACAATCATTTTCATATAAAACTACCTCCAAACACGGAAATTATCACAGTGTACTGGCACAATCTTGTTTAATGATGAAGAAAAGTTACATTTGGTTGCGCAAAAAAACTGACGGACTTAATTTGCCATCTTTCTTCACCATGAGTGCATTAACAAAATTCTATATTCTTATTTCTCCTCCACTAGGTAGTCACTATTAACACCCCAATTCCCATAGTCGTGTCATTTCAGGCGACGTGACTTAAGTCACGTCACTTCGCATAAAAATTGGTATTCTTGTAGTCGGTTCAAGTGACACGACTGTAACTAAAAAAATGTCGGCCAAATTAGAAACAAAATCGTTTTAGATCAAAAAAATATTAATTTAAACAACAACTTATCTAAATAAGTGAACAAAATTACACAATTAAAAACTTTAAAAAAAATGTTAAGACTAAAATTTCGCCTTTCCATTTTGTTGTAGTCGCCTGTCACTTACAAAATTCAAGTGACATCTGTCGTATAATGTGACTTTAGACGTAACAAACGACTAAGAGAATAGGAAAATTGATGTGACGTGACTAGAGTCATGAAAAATGGCGTGATACGACTATGGGAATTGGGGTGTAAGTTAATTCAAAATATTCTGGGAAAGGGAGATTTAATCAGCTCTTCTTTTTTAAAATAATGGAAACACGCCCGAAAAAAAATCGGTCTGTGCCAGAACTAAAATTGTTCTATTCTTTCAGACGTTAACAATGACATACAGCAGACATAACGGTTATATTCGATGGGAAAAATTGTTTTTCACTTCACCGGGTGAATATTTATAGGTATGGTGGACCTAGCCACCTGAGCCACAGTAGTATTTTTGATAATTAACGTGATACAACTAAAATTGTTGCGTGCTCCAACCGTTTAGAAATTTTCCTTTTCTCGATTTACAGAGCATTCACAATGCAAAAACCTTTTTCCTTTTACTTACAGGTTTGTATGAATTTCCAACATAACGAACAAACATTTTTGTTCGTTATGTTGGAAATTCATACAAACCTGTAAGTAAAAGGAAAAAGGTTTTTGCATTGTGAATGCTCTGTAAGACGTTTTCATCAACATAAATCTCAAATCTGCAAATTACTAAACAGATACATGCACCAACAAGGTGGGTTTGATAGCTAAAATCTAAGAAATACAATTGTTGCATTCTTCAAACCTTTACAACTATATACAGCACGGTGATATTCACCTCATCGTGCTGAATTTTTATAGGGGTGGTGAATAATATTTTAATTCCCCTAGACACTCTAGATCAAACTAAGAACACCTCCTTCATATTATATTCAAAGGCCAAAATTTGGTTTCACCTCGCCGAGGTGAATATTTATAGGAGTGCTGAAAAGTTGTGGATTTCTGTCCATCAAGACGTTTACAATAATACCACTTTCAAGTCAGTAGAACGTGTGCAAGTAACTAAACGGGAGCTATACGTCACATTGCGGAAGGTACCGTTGGAAAAATCCTTTTTTTAATAGGTAGAAAAGGTCTAACATTATTTTCACCACATATATAAATATTCACCACGGTGTGGTGAAAAATATTTGTTTCTATCAAAACTGGTTACGTAGTATATCGTTGGAAAGGTCTCGAAGAATGAAACGATTTTACGAGGGTTGCGACGCGACTCCAAGAGGTTTAGAAAGCCTGCGTCTACTAGTCTGATGTTAAATTTGTTTGTAATAAGCTATATTGAAATTGAACATCCTGATGTCCTGTAAATCGGGTAAAAGAGATGATATTACTGGGGAAGGTAAGTTTGCCCGCTTTTCAAAATCTCGCCTTCAAAATCCCGAAATTAAAATCCCAATTTTGAAAATTCCGCTTTTTAAAATCCCGCTTTTCAAAATCTTGATTTTGAAAGACGCATTTTTAATTCGAGCCGCCCTTTCTGGTGAAGGAGAATTTTAATTTAAAGTAAAATAAAAATCAAAACCGAGATTTTTTGAAAACCGGGATTTTTATTTTTGCAGAATCGTGGTTTTGAAAAGCGGGATTATGAAAAAAAGGGATTTTAAAAAGCGGGATTTTTTTCTTGAGCGGGATTTTGAAATGCGGAATATCGTTACGACCCCGATATTACATGTTTGAGCATACTAAAGCACTTGATAGTCTCACGCTTTTGGAGTTTCTTTGGGGGAAGGTAAGTTTGCCCGCTTTTCAAAATCCCGCTTTTCAAAATCTTGGTTGTAAAATAAAAGTAAAGGCGGATTTTGAGTTGCAGTCGTTCGTTCGTTTTTTCGTTGTGAAATTTTTTTTAATCCAATCAAAGGAACACGAACGAAAAATAACGTCATTTTCAAGGAATACGTTTGATTAAAAAAAAAATTCAGAACGAAAGAACGAACGAACGAATGCAACTCAAAACCCGCCTTAAGAAAAAATCAAAATTTGCTGAAGGGATTTGCTGAAAACCGGGATTTTTATTTTTGCAGTTTCGGGATTTTGAAAAGCGGGATTTTGAAAAGCGGGATTTTGAAAAATGAGATTTTAAAAAGCGGGATTTTTTTCTTGAGCGGGATTTTGATAAAGCGGAATTTTGAAATGCGGGATATCGTTACGACCCCGTTTCTTTGAAATTTGTAAAATGATTCAGGTCGGATTTAAAAAACCGCATTCACTATGTGTTGATTGGAAATCCAAACTTATCAGAGTCACCTAAGATGGTTCAGCAAGGATCATACAATGGACTAAAAGTTCTTATGGTATAATGCATAGGCATACCATAAAAGAAATTTTGAATTACAGCAAGATATTAATGGTCTAAGTGAGTATCAATACTTACAAAATCAACAGCGCCGAATTTCAGCGTATTCGTGAAACTATCGATTTGGAGGTCACATTAATCGAAAAAAACCTTTTAACAGTTTGTTTTTTGTTGTTCTTTATAAAGCAAAGTTAATTCAAAGTCAAACACAAATCAAAAAAGAATTTTTGGTAGTGAGAGTCGAAGAGAGTAAGAAATTAAAGTTATTACGATTCTACTGTAGTTTCCATTTTTTGTGTTTTTTTATTTTTTGAAAATATAGACTCGAGACGCCTTTATGAAGTCTTCTTTAGTGTATGGTTTGACTTTATCAAACGATGTACTGGTGATTTTCAGAATATAAATTATTGAAGCTGGATTTCTAAGCCTATGTAAGATTCTAAGTGTAGTAAGTGGCAACTGTCTGGGCTCCTTACTGTTTAATAACTTTTACTGGTTGACTGGAAATTTTTTTTTTTTTCAATTTCGACCCAAAGAAAATTCAGAAAAACAATTTATAAAAAGAAAATAGAAAATTCTCAGTAAGTAGGTTAGATTTGCGTTGAATATCATAAAATCAGGGTCTACGTTAAAATCAACAAATAACCAATATTTAAGCCAATTTGCATCAATCAAAATCATGCAAAAGAAATATCAACAAATTTCATATTATTAAGATAAAACCCAAATCAATATAAACTCTAATCAATAAAATTATATTTCCATCATTTTTTCTTAAGAAATTTCGGCAAATAAAAATAAAATTGGTTTAGACGTTAAGTTTACAATTTTGCATCAAATACTGTTCAAATATTCTCGGTATTTTTATAAAAGCATAATAAAATCAAAATAAAATGGGAAATCATCCTAATTTTTCGATTAGCTTACCACACGAGTACACTTATCACAATTTTTTTTTTCTACTTCGATTCAATAATACATCTTCAAGATGTTTTCTTTCTGCGTTTGAGTAGTTTTCAAATTTTCGTGTCGTTCTAAATATGTATACATAAAAAAAAACACACCCACCCTAGCAGAAATACAATATCTTATTCAAAAATATTGAAAAATACAAATTAAATTGTCATAAAAAGTATGTATAAATATTTTATTTTCTTAAGGTTTTCAATTTATTTCATATCTTCCTCCTATAGATATACAAAATTGGTGTCAAAATATTATAAAAAATAAAAGAAGAGTTCGATAAAAATGAAAATTTTTATGTGGCAAAGACAAAAAAGGAGTGGGATTTCGCATTTCTTCACATTGATAATGGGGTGAACAACAATGACAACAACAAACAATTGATCGATCGAAATTCGAATATTATTTCAGTGTTTTTTTTTTGTTTTTAGGCAAAATATATTTTTTCCCTTGATGTCAGGCGAGATTGGGGAATGGTGATATCATATTTTCTGGGTTAGTTCTTTATATAGTATGTAAATTGTCTGCGTTATGGTTGATAGTTTTTTTATGACTCTCTTAAAATACTTGTTGATTTATTTTTTGTGTATATATTTGAGGTTGGTTACAGGTTTCTGTTAAACAAAAATTCATAATACGTTTACATTTTTGTGATGTGTTCAAGAGCTAATAGACAGCAGTATTGATATTCGGTTAGAGATTTTTTTGAAGGCTATGTTCTACTAGCGAATCGATTTGATTGGAAATAAAATCACTTTTAAAATTTTTAGTTTGCAATAAGGTTCGTAAACATTTACAATTTGAAAGAGTACTGCTTCGAGGGGAACGCAGAAATTCTGAGAAAAAAAGTTAGCAACAATTCATTTAATTTGCAAATTGTATTCAGGAATTGGAGCTAAGAAATTTAGACAAACTTAAAATTTTAAGTGTCTATTTATTGGACTGTAAGACGTAATATTACTTTATAGATGTCACGTCATATTGATTGATGTTTGTTTGTATATCTGTCGTTAGGCGAAAAAATATAGATAAGATACTCCCATATCCCACGGGAACGGAATGTATTCTTTTCTGATAAAGGTTCAATTTGGTTGCAAAACAATTATGTAAACGGATCTCTAGGAACTTTTTACAGACACAATTTTTACGGCTTAATTTAGATTGTAGGGTTCAAACAAATATAAAATACTTAGGCGAACACGTAATAGATACATACCGCACTCAGAGAAAAAATTTGTAATGTACGATTAAACAAAGTTGTGGTAATGTTATCATATAAAGTTTCTTGATACAACTATAAAACCGAAACTTGCGATCCAAAACCTGCTACAAATACTATTAAAATATGTGCAGTAGAGTGTTTCATTTCTCAAGTACATGTTATAAAGGTATGGATGGCTCACAGTCAACCAAAACTAATTTTTTTTTAAACTTATGGAGTGGACTTGAAAAACGGGTTCACACCAGAAGTGCGATTATGTAAGCATTACAAGTTTCGAGATTTTCGGAATTACCACAAAACGCGATTATGTATAAGGCATTATGAGTTTTCGTAATTGCGACTTGTTGTTGTTGTTTTACTCGTCATACTTGTTAAGTACAACAGACAACTCGTAATGATTAAAAAGATCTTTTTAAACAAATCTGTCAACACTTTTCGAGTTTTCGAAACCCGTAACTCGTAATACGAGATAGATACATAATCGCACTCCAGAACGGGTTCCCAGGGGAAGAGTTTTTGACTTGGTACAGGACTGAAATTTGAACAGCTGCGCGTTGCTTGTCAATCCCTATGTGTTGGGATAAAACAGGTATCACACCAACTATTCAATTAATGAAAGTCCATGTGATATGCCCGTCAGCTAGAAAACACGCCTAGGTTATCTATCGTTAGTCGCCATAGGTACTTTTAAACTACGTTCGAACGTATCACCGAAGCTGATTTAGGTATCATAGGGTGATTACCTATTTCGAACAATCATAAATCCTGCATCACCACATCGTAGTGATTTTCGCCGATTTCTTTATCAAGTATATTTTGCGCAGAAGTAATTAATAGAAACAAGGCATCGATAGCCGAAGAAAACCGCTTTATGGGTCACGATTTTATTCTCCCGGCCCCTAAAACAGGCATCTGAACTGATGTATATTACTAGATGGATCTATGTTGTTTTTTATTCTATGAAATGGTTTCAAATAAAGTCAAAGAATTGGCAAAAATAAGTTGAAGTTCGTGCTAAATCGAGAACATATTTTAAATGGTCAATTTAATGGCTCGTTTAAACTGGATCAAGTTTCTGCGACCCCAATTTTTCATGTATCTTCATATCATAACCAGGTAAACACTTAGATGATTTAAACCAGGAAGAAATACCAGAAAAAACCAAAAATTTAAAGGATTATAAATACAGGGGAAAAAACCAGCAGTAGTATAATGATTTTGGTCGTAAAATAAGATTTGAAGTTGCGAGAACAGTTAAGTTTATTGTTTTTGTTTTATTTTAATGTACGTACATATCGCAGCTCTCAAGGTGCCTACTTCAAAACGGAAGTAATTTTGAACCAGAACTTGATGGAGAAAAATTTTAGAAGTAATTTTTCGGAAAAGATGAGAAAAAGTGATTCTTCTGTTAGGCAGACGCCTTCAAATTGCTTTAACGACCAAAATTTCTGCTCAGGATCTATTCCCTGAACAAAATAATTAAGCTGTCTAACAAATAAATTAAATTAGCAAATCATCAAAAACATTAATTAGATTATATTTTATATGGATATTGTAATTTTGTTTTTGGAAATAAAAGTCTTAAGATTTCACTTCCGAAAAAAATTAACGTTATCAATTTTTCCTTAATTTTTGGCTAAGGAGTTTAAAAAAGCAACTGAGAATAAATTACCTATTCAATTAATATCGAAGATTTTTTTTTGTTTTAGAATTTCCAGAGAAAATGGCTTTTTCCAATAAATAATTTGTCAACGGCCGAATAACAAAATTCCAGGTGGTGTTTTTTTCTTCTTTATTTTATTATAACCCGACGTATTAGTCATTTTATGGGATGATATGAGTACGGGAATAAAACAATGCGGAGTCAGTAATTGGTGAGAAAAGGATTTCTCTCTGTTCGTTGAGGATTTCATAAGATTCTAAGTTGTCTAAACGTTTGCTTTTTGGTTGTACATGTTTTGTACAGAAGAAGAATATTAATGTGCATTTTATCAAAGTGCCATACATCAGGAAGCTCTATGTGCAAACGCATTTAATATTAAAGCAACAATGGATGTTGTAGTTAAAAGTGTTAATAAATTGAGAGGAGGTCATAACTCGGTAACACATAGAGAATTGAAGATGTTTTTAAAAGGAACGAAAACAGTTTACGAAGATGTTACTTTATTTACGCAAGTTCGTTGGCTCAACAGAGGAAACTGCTTGAATCGATTTTTTGAATTGAGAAAGGATATTTTGAATTTTTTGGAAAATCGAATAAATGATAACGACAATACAAAATTATTAATTAGTAAATTAAAGTATCAGTATAACATCGTTGGCAATTATGAATAATTTGCTAACACACTTGAACAAACTAAATTTAAACGTTCAAGGAACAAACCTTTAAATTTTTCAAACTCTAAGAAATATTGACGGTTTTAAACTAAAACTTAAATTTTTAAAACTGATTTAGATAAAAATATTTGGGCTCATTTTAAATCTTGTTTTGCTGTATTAGAAAAATTTTCAAATCCCGACTTTTCAAAATTTGTTCCAAAATTAAAAATTCTCATTAAACAATTCAAAGAAAGATTTCAAGAATTTGAAGATATCAGGATTTCTTAGTGAAATATTTGGGAATCCTATTCAACTGCATAATTGCAAATCAACCAAGAAAATTTCAGTTAGAATTTGGCGATTTACAAACCGATGTTACTTTAAAAAATTTAAAAGAAACCGGAATTGAATTTTGGAAGCTCCTTAATCCATCGAAGTTTCCAAATTTGTTTGATGCAGTTATAAAATCGTATTCGTGCTTACACATGCGAAAGTAAAAAAAATCAATACCGAAACCGTTTATGTGACGAACAACTTGAAAAGTTATTAAGACTTTCTACTACCGCTATTTCAATAGAATTTAATCATTTGGCTCGCTGTTAGATAAATGGCATTTTAACTTCGTTTCATTGTCTTTATGAAACAAATTTAAAAACAATATATTTTGTTGTTTCAATCGCTACTCGTAATGTTAAGGCAAGGCTCCATGAAAGCTAACACGAACGATTTCGTTAGAACGTTTTTAAAATTTTTACTTCTATTGTTATATTTTTGAAGTTGTGGTTAATTACAAATTTTAACGGAACATGTAAATTTTAATTTTCAAACTACAGTTCGTACCAAATTATTTTATTTTAATTGAAACAAGTAATTTTTCCTTTTCGTCTTACGATATGGCGACTTTGAGAAAAAAAATTATGAAAAAATCGTTCAACCGGAAAACGAACTCATCTTCCAGTACGACGATTTTTTTTTTCGTGGTATACATAGCCACAAAAGTAAAAACCTCATTTGAAAAATTTTGTTTTTGTTGGTCGCGTACGTGTAGAATTTAGAAACGATCTTTTCGTCCATGTAGCCAGCATCACGAAAAACCGATTCGAATCGTACGTTTTGTCGTATCATGGAGCCTTGCCTTTAGCAAAAATTTTTCAATTCGGACTATTTCCAAGCCTTTACCAAAGTTGTGGAAATACAAAGCAAAAAAAAAACGTTTTTTAGATTTTCCTTTCGCATGTTGCAACAAGTTAGTAACCGCTTTGCATCTGTGTGTATATCCGCCATGTTTTTTTGGACATAACTGAAACAATTAAGGCAAGGCTCCATGATACGACAAAACGTACGATTCGAATAGGTTTTTCGTGATGCTGGCTTCACGAACGAAAAAAATCGTTTCGAAATTCTACGCGTACGCACCAATAAAAATAAAACTTTTCAAGTAAAGCTTTGACTTTTGTGACTATGTATACCACGAAAAAAAAAATCGTCGTACTGGAAAATGAGTTCGTTTTTCGGTTGAACGATTTTTTTTAAAATTTTTTTCTCGAAGTCGCCATATCGTACGACGAAAAGGAAAAATTAATTGTTTCAATTAAAATAAAATAATTTGCTACGAAGTGTAGTTCGAAAATTAAAATTTACATGTTCCGTTAAAATTTTTAATTAACCACAACTTCAAAAATATAACAATAGAAGTAAAAATTGTAAAAACGTTCTAACGAAATCGTTCGTGTTAGCTTTCATGGAGCCTTGCCTTAACATAAATAGCATTCACGGAAACATCAAATTCACGTTAGAAAACGAAATATATCAAATTATCAACCACAAGTCAAATTTCGCACAACACCTAATTACAGAAAACCATACATAATATTGACGTCGACACCAACGTAATATTATACCCAGATAGTCTAAGTTTTACCATTTTGATAAAGATAAAAATTTGTCTCCATCGATATCACTAAATCACATTAATAATGTCCACCTGAAAAGGTACGCTAGGGAAATGATGATTTTAATTCATTTTCTGCTGTTGATGATAAGTGATAAAATACCACAAAATGATGAAATGTGGTATTTCTTATTAAACCTAGTTGATGTAAATGATATTTTACTAAATTATGAATTTTTGTTGTAGAAATATTCCACTTTTGAGAAAGAAAATTGAAACTCATAATATGGAGCACAAAAGTTCTTTAAATATTATTATTACCACTTTATAATGAATCCCATTTGAAACGCGTTATTTTAAAACGCGATATTTCAAAACGCGATGCGATACAAAACGCGATATGGTTCAAAACGCGATATAAGTAGATTTCATTTATAACGATTAGGGATATAAGGACGAAATTTTACGGTCCCTTGAGGTCATTACTGGTGAAATATATCCTATCGATAACGACATTCGGATCGTTCAGGTCGTTACAGATGAATACTACTGTAGTACAAAACCCTATAATTGAAACCGCGATATTTCAAAACGCGATTTCCTAGTTCTGATCGTACATATTCAATTTCATCATAAAGGTGAAGGAAAATTTTATTAAATGAAGGAAGATTAATACTTAGTTATTATGATTTTAAAATTATAATTTTAAAATATCGCGTTTTGAAATATCGCGTTTTGTACCATATCGCGTTTTGTACCATTTCGCGTTTTGAACCATATCGAGTTTTGAAATATCGCATTTTGTACTTTATCTCCTTTCGTCAAATCGCGTTTTGAAATGTCGCGTTTCTAGCGGATTCCCTTTTTAGCACACTATCCGAGCATAATGGAAAAATCTAGTCCTTCGCGACATTGTTGGGGCATGCGCATGTCGTATAAAGGAAAAAATAGAGAATTTAAACAGTACGCTAGTTCTACGTTCTAGCACGTCTAGCAAGCAAATTTCAGTAACACTAGCAAAAACGTTTCAATTAAAATTGGCCAGTTCTTTATGTAATAATCTAAGATGCGAACCTGTTCAATTTGACCAAAATAATATTACAGTGAGCAAATTCAGCGGCTAAATTTTAAATTATCTTAAAATTTGTAATGCAGACTTTCTCTGTGTTTCTAGGATGACATTTGGTGGAAAACTGTTAAATAACGTTTACTATCTTACTAAAGATAGATATGATGATTCTCTTCTAGGTAATAGTTTAATTAACAGAAGTCAAAATTCTTTATATCGAATTAGAAGTTCATAGGAGTTATTCTGTGAATTTCGAATCTGAAAATGTTAGTATCAGGTCAGTAAATAAATTCGTGGGCATTTCTGTGATATTTTAAAACAATGTAAATAAAACATATGAACTTCATCTTTAGAGTTTATTTTGTTTCCCTTTTAATAAAAAATTTTGAAGAGCACGAAATAAATTAAAATCACTTGAGGTAAAATCTGGAGGGTAAGGAGGCAGCGGAAAATGCTCCCAATTAAATTCATTAATTTTTTGTAGCATTGTCCGTGCAGTGAACGGCTTAATATTATCATGGTGAAATAACACTTTTCTGCTATTTACCAATCGCGGCCGTTTTGCAAACATCTGCATGCTTTGTATATTTGTAAAAACCAGTTCCAGTTTAAACTCTTTAACAAATAATTTTAAAATTACTGCAACCAAATGGATTCCACCAACAATATTGGCGAACTTACCAAAACAGCAAGCCACACCAAGAAGCAGAATTTTTAAGGAATTAATAATTTGCAACAATGACAATATTTAAGGTTCCACCATAGACTAAATAAAATTTCACAAAGACTTCTCATGCCGAACAAAAAAAATTTAAATTATTTGGGTGTAGAAAATACCTATTTGGGTGTAGAAATTATATTCCGAACAATACAATGCGCCCCTACACAATATACTTAAAATCACAAAAACATAATTCTCTCTTGTGAGTAAATTTACTCTCCAACTAATGCATGTTTGCTTTGAGCAGACATTTAAATAAAAAATATTTATTCAGAAAATTTTTTGTGTGAATAGTATGCGGTGGAACATCGGTGAGCATGGTTCAAATAAGGTTAGTTTGATCTTTTGAGTCACGTGTTCGTGACGTCATACAATTCCGCCACGTGTTTATAAATAAAGAGAAACAGCAATGAAACATTTTTGTTTCAAGTTATTGTTTTTTTATTTCTCATTTGTTTACTTGTTGTAATTTATACGACTCTTTTAATACTAGAATTGTGTGTCGCCATAAAAAAAAGCTCATTTGTTTACATATTATTTAGAGCTAACATGATATTTATTGAACCATAACCGGTGTATAAAGGGATATATGTATGTTGATTTATTATTTTGTTAACCTTTATCCAGCTGGATAACTACAATTGCACCACCATGTTTATATGAAAATAAAGCGAATTATGAAACTAACAATGGGTTTTCATTGCGTTATGGGTTATTTATTGTGGAACACCAATTTGAATGTATACTGAATGGATACCTTTGAATGGATTGTTGTGTGTTTTGTCAGTATGATTAAATGTGGGATTCTAAACCGATTTTTAGGTGCGATTCTGGAATATGACCACGTAGGATAGAATTTGGTTATTGCTTAACCGATCATGATGAAATTCGTCATGTAAATACGATAGTAGTGGACGTTTTTATTGATTGCTAAATGAAGTTCTTTAAAATGGCCAATTAGGAAGGAACTTGGCTTATTCTTAACTAATCCAGCACCCGAATTCCGGTTCAATGATAAATGAAAATGAGAAACGACTTGATTTTTTATTTTGCCTACTCTAAATAAAAATGCAACCGACTAGTTGAATTAAAAAATCAAGTCATTTCTCATTATCATTTTTGTAACCGAACCGGAATTAGGGCCCTGGTGAAATTTGATATGTACGATAGAAATGGGATTCTAAAATGATTGTTAGATGAAGTTCTGGAATATGGCCAATTAGGACGGAACTCGGACGGATCATGGTGAAATTTGACATGTACGGTGGAAATGGGATCCTAAAATGATTTTTTGATCATGTTCTGGAATATGGCCAAGTAGGATAGAACTTGGCTATTTCTTAACCGATCTTGATGGAATTCAATACATGCAACAGAAATGGGATTCTAAAGTGATATTTAGAAGGAGTTCTGGAATATGGTCAATTAGAAAGGAACTCGGTTATTTCTTAACCGATTATAATGAAATTCGATATATACGATGGAAATTGGATTCTAAAATGATTGTTAGATGATGTTCTGGAACTTAGCTATTCCTTAACCGATTTTAGTTAAATTTGACATATGCGTTGGAAATGCGATTCTTAGATGATTTTTAGGTGAAGTTCTGCAATGTGGCTAAGTAGGACAAAATTTGGCTATTTCTTAATCGATTTGAGTGGAATTTGATATTTGCGATGGAAACAGGATCCTAAAATTATTTTTAGATACAGTTCTGTAATATGGCCAATTAGGAAGGAACTTGGCTATTCCTTAACCGATTCTGGTGAAATTTGACATATGCGATAGAAATAGGATTCTAAAATGATTGTTAGATGAAGTTCTGGAATATGGCCAAGTATAGGACGGACTTCTTTATTTCTTAACAGATTATGATGAAATTCGACATGTACGAACTTGACCACTTTTTAACGGTTTATTTGATATTCAGCATGTACTATAGAAATAAGATTCAAAAATAATTTTCCAATATTGCCAATTAGCAAGGAATATGGCAATTTCTTAACTGATTTGATGAAATTTTGCATGTACGATGAAAATTGGATTCTTAATGGAATTTTAGATGAAGTTTTGTGATTGAACGACCAAACGGCTTAGTGGTCAAAGCTGTGGCGTTTGGATCTGGAGGTACCCGCTTCGAATTCCGATAGGGGTGGGATGCAAAAGAGATTTTTCATCATCTGATTACGATCGGTGATGACGATGAACACAATTATGACCCCCTGTTGAGAGTATAGAATCTATGGGCCGACCCACCTTGCATGTCAGCACTATAGGCTGGTATGAAGCAATGCAATGTGCAGGTGGTTTATACAAGTACGGGTTTTTAGCCGTACGTCCTCGATTTGGCAAATACTGCGTAGAGTATGACCGTAAAAGTTAATTGCGATAGAGTTGGAAGTCCCAGAAAAGATTGCATAGAATAAGACGAAAAAAAAAATCTGTGATTTGATCAATTAGGGAGGAACTTGGTAATTTTTATACATATTATGATAAAGGTCAGCAAGTGCGATGGAAACGGGATTTTATATTGATTTTTAGGAGAAGTCCTTAAAGGCCTTAAAAAAATTATTTTAGAATCTTATATGCTGAATTTCACTATAATCGGTTAAGATGTGGCCAAATCCCTTCCTAATTGGTTTTTTACATCATAATCGGATGAGAAATAACCGAGTCCCTTTCGAATTAGCCGTATTTCAGAACAATTTCTAAAAAATATTTTAGAATCCCATTTCCGTTGTACATGCTGAATTTCATCATACTCGATTATTAAATTGCCAAGTTCCTTCATAATTGGCCTTATTACAGAACTTCTTCCAAAAATTATCTAAGGATCTCGTTTCCATCGTACATGCTAAATTACACCGAAACGTAAGCATGTATCGTAATCGGCTGAGAAATTACGAATTCCCTTCCGAATTGGTTTTATTCCAGAACTCCTTTCAAGATTCATATTAAAACTCCATTTCCATCGAACGTGTCGAATTTTATCATAGGTGGTAAAGAAATAGCCAAGTAAATTTCTAACTGAATATATTCCAGAAAACCAATCTGTATTTTAATAAAAAGCCATATAAGGGATATATCTTGACTTTCACAGATAGCCTGAACTATCATAAATAATAAAAAAAAAATTGTATCCCTTAAATACGAATTGAGTCCATTAAATCAGGGGTCCCTTAAATCGAGTTTTTACTGTAATTCTAATTTTAGAAGTTCTATATTATGTACACTAAATTTTTATACTTGCTTAATAACGAACCGCGTCGATTTATTTTACCATGTTCATAACCTAACAATTTTAATTGCAAATTCGGAGATGCTTGATAAATTTTGCAGTGAATATACAAAAAATTTGAAATCCAATAGTCCAATGCAACAGTCTGTAAATGACCAGACCAGGGGCTATATTCCTGAAGGGACTTTAATCATTTGTGGATTTACTTATCTTACCAGAAACAATGCAGTTTTTTTTAAATTATTAAATGTATACATATAATTTGGTATACTCTATTATGAATGAGCTAATTGGAATAATTAAAAATTATAGTAAATAAATTAAATAATATCCGTTTAATGAGCTAATTTGGATCTAGTGAAATTTAATTATTTTTCTTGTATTTCGAAATCAAATCTTATTGAATATAGTTAAACTTATGGAGAATTTTATTGATAAAATGTTGATTAAATTGATTTTCAATTTCACATGTAAATTTCATTCGCGGGGTAAAACTATTTAATTAATGGCCAAACTAGTAATGTCTCCAACCTATTAAAGAAGATATAGGTTTGACGGAAGATGTTTTGGATTCTTCGGTTTCTAGTTACGTTAGAAAACATTCGTGATAAAAAAATTTATATGAAATTATTGTATAAATCAGTGCTGCCAACTTCTTTTTCTGCCCAAATTAATTGTATTTAAAAATAGACGGAAAATGACGGAATATACCAGCGAATCGCCAGGTTTTTTATTAAAAAAATTACAATTTAAAATACACTTTGCTAAGTAAAACATTTCTATTCGCCCAAATCTATAGCAAATTTTCAATAGGATTCATGCTGCATACTCGAAAACTGTCGAATAATAATTTACATTTGCAACGCACATAAAATTTCATCAAAATCGGTTAAGAAATCACCAAATTCCATCCTACTTGGCTATATTCAAGAACTTCGCCTAAAAATCGTTTTATAATCTCATTTTCAACGCACTTGTCAAATTTCACTAAAATCCGTTAAGGAATAGCCAAGTTCCATCTTACTTGGCCATATTCCAGAACTTTTTCCAAAAATCATTTTAGGATTCCATTACCAATTCGCATGTCAAATTTCACTAAAATCGGTTAAGAAATATTCAAGTTCCATCCTACTCGGCCATATTCGAGAACTTCATCTAAAAATCAAATTTTACTAAATCGGTTTACACTTTATTCGAGGAAATAAATTTTCGATTAATCGTTTCAAGGTGGATCGACGATTTTTCTGCGTCGAACATCATGTGACACATTCAACCAATTAGAAACAACTGCTTCGCCGAATTTTCGGTACGGCGCAGACATGAACAAAATTTATCTTTTCGGCGCGACGACACAGATATATACAATAACATTTGTTTTAGCATCCTCCGTTTTTTTTCGTTTTTCGGTTTGTAACTAAAACTATTCCTACAAGTAGCTTGTGTTTTTATTTATAAATTATGTGTCAAAATATTGTTTATATGTGAAAAAACTGCGCCGAAAATTCGTCGAATATGTAAATAATTGATAATACAGCGTTCGCCGAATTTCCTGCGGCAGGCAGCAGCGCCGAAAAATCGTCGGATATCTAAAGCCACCTTAATACTCTACGAAGCGAATTATTACTATATTAAAATTTAAAAAATTCTGCTCATGACTAAAAAATAACTCATGAATCGAGTAATAAAACTAAAACCCGAATTTTTTATAGCGAATCATTATTATTGTTACTTTACAAAAATCCAAAACCAATAACATAAATTTATTATTAAACTATCCAAGAAGCTCTTATTTTCTATAGTACATACATTGTTTTAAATTTTCTATTTATTTGTTGCAAGCAAGTGCACATTTTGTTTGTGTGTACTACTCACACGCAAGATATACAGAAAAAAGAGGTAGTATATTCCCGCGTCTCATTTTCGTCTTTCTTTCAAAAAAGCAGACATTTATATGAAGTTTGGCGGTTTTTCGATTATTTTTTTAAATAAATCAAGAATAATCGTAACTTTTTTTAACAAACCGTATTTACAATTGTTAATGATAGTTTACCGAGACCCTTTTTATGCTTTATATTTTTTTTATGGTCCAAATATTTGAGAAATAATTATTTCGAGTGTATATGTCTAAGATAAATGGAAAAAAGGGTAAACAAAATTATGAATAAATAACATAAACCAATTAAATTATTAAATGTTTTTTGGTCATTTACGTACCAATTATTACAAGTTTTATTTTTTTACGTTATGTACTCAAATTTTTGCCATCTATTTTCGTTTGGCTTCAAATTATTGGTAACCACGTACCTATTCAAATATTATATCCATATTCAACGTTAAATTTAAATGAAAAAATATATTAAATAAAAATTCAGTTCAGTATAAATTAAAATTAAATCTCTGGCTTATTTCATTTATTGTCTTATGGTTTTCGCTACAACTAAATCAAAACACCCATTCATTGTTTAGTGTTCTATATGTGTTCTTATCAGAAGTACAATTGATAGTTTTGTTACAATAGGAATTATTCAAATTTAGTATATTTAAAATCGAACACTCCCAAATTTTTGAATTAAATACATAATTAAAATCTAAACGTTCTCTGCGTTTAACAAAAAAATTGTACCTACTCATAAATTCCGAAACTTGTTATGCAATGTGCTCAAACAGTCTGCTCTAGACACGAATATTAAAACATGCCTCTTTTCGCGATTTAATTCCAAAAGTTTTGCAGAATATAACTAAAATCAAAATTGAAATGTTTAATTTTAACATAAAGTCGAAAAACAATTAATGGCAAGAATAAAAAAAATCATTTATTTTCCATTTATTTTAAAAATTTATAAAAATATCACGAAACTCCATATAAATAAGAAAACGGCTTTGACTCTCCTGTCAGTCAGTCTTGTTTTTTATTATTTTTCTTCAAAAATAATTTTGTATTTTATATTGACTAATTTAAATAAAATATTCGTATACGAAATGTACTTTATGCTAAAATTAATCAACCATCTGGAACCTGTGAGTGCTTTTTGAAGATGATGTAAAATGGCCGAATCTAAAAGCACATATTGGAACGTTTGTTAAATATCCTGGTTAGATCGAATGGATCTTCAAAAATTGCGGTTAGAAGCAAAATATTATTATTACGTCGTTGATCCCTTGTTTTGTACTGATACCCTGTTATAAATGAGCTCTTGCTCAAAACGGGGTGTCCCAAATTTTATGTAAATAAATAAATAAATAATTATTTATTTATTTAAGTATTTAAATATCAGCAATTTTATCTTTACGTGACGTCAAATTATGAAAAAAGGATAGCAACAGCATGCGCAAGATTATACCTTATTTTCTGTATATCTTGACTCACACATACAAATTGTAAATACAAAAAATAAATGTAATACATAGAAAAATAGTGAAAAATAGAATTATGTAGGAATCATTCAATAAATACCTACCATTTTTAATTCCAAACCAAGGTTAGCTCTAAATATGTAAACAAATGGTAATTCTTTTATGTAACGACATACAATTCTAGTAACGTATAAATTACAACCAACAAAATGTAAAAAAACGAAAAGTAAAAAAACTAACTTGAAACAACAATTTTCATTCGCTATTTCTCTCTTCATTTATTAGAATTGTATCACGTCCTGAACACGTGGCTTGAAATATCTAGCTAACCTATTATGTATAGTCAAAATAATATCTCGTTGAAAATTCCTATTCTTTCATTCCCGAGTAAATACAACAACAAATTCATTTTTTGTTGTTGTTTTACTCGAGAATGAAGGAATAGGAATTTTCAACGAGATATTATTTTAACTATACATATTTATTGAATAACAAAACAAATGAGAAACATATGTATGGTAGTGAGAAATTAACAACATACTGTCTGATTTGAAGAGAGTAAGAAAATAAAGTTATTACGGTTCTGCTGTATTTTCTATTTTTTGTTGTTGTTTTTTTATTTTTTGAAAATTAAGGTTCATGAGAAGTCTTTATGAAATTTTATTTAGTCTATGGTTCCACCCATGATTCAATAAAATCAAGGTTAGCTCGAAATATGTAAACAAATGGCCATCTTTTTTTTTGACGTCACTCAATTCTCAATACGTATATAAATTACAACAACAAATAAAGAAACAAAAAGAATTGCATGACGTCACGAACACGTGATTTGAAAAATCAAGCTAACCTGGGATTTATAGAATCATGGGTTCCACCTTATGGAACCATCCAATAATACGAATTTATTTGAAGTAAGTGAGGAAATAGAGCTTCAAAATAGCAATGGAATTTAATTCATATATCCTCGTTTAACTTTAATTTTATCTAACGTATTTAAGTTAATTAAAAGAATGTTTAACATACATACTTTTCTTTTAGCTGATAAGGTTTATATCAGTCAAATAAAGCGTCTTAAAATAATCACAAAATTACTAAAAGGGGGTTTTTGTTAAACAGAAAACAATGCAGGGCCTAACTACAAACAAACCGTTTCATCATATTTATCAAATTTAAGTATCCCTAGGTCAATCAGCCTTGATTAGATAATTTTCTCTCAAACAACCCCAGAAGGACAAATGTTGAAAATACACTGTGACTGCGACATAAAAACAAAATTTAATGAAACAAAGAACCCCCGTTTATTGGCCGATATTTAATGGATTATTTTCTAAAAAATATACTGCCATGAAGGGAATATTATAACAAGAAAAATATTTATAAAACAAGCAAACTGAAAATGGAACTGTCACAAAAAAAATTGAGCTACCGATTGTGGAAGCTTTGATTTGTCATTTAAGAGCTATTAAATTGAACTACTGAATACACTACTGAAATATACAACATTTCATCGGCTCAAAGAAATTAAATTCTGTAGAAGTACTGTGGATTTTATTGAAGATTGGTCTCAATACCGAAACGCTCAATTGGATGTAAACTGCTTAATTAAAAAAAATTATTTTAGAAATCAGTTTTAGACCAAGCTAAATCAGTACGTAGCTACCTGATGAGTAGATCAGTCGTATTAGTCGTAGCTACCTGATGAGTAGATCAAACTTTTCAGTACAAAACCAAACTACCAAAGAAAAAACTTAACGAAATTTCTTATTTTTTAAGGGTGTATGTGGGAGATCATATTTTTACTTTTTTTTAAGTAGATATGTTATGAGTAGATTTTCTTTATTTCACTGGCTCACCAAGTCGTAAATATTGGAATGCTATTAAAAATAATATATTTGTCTATATAAACAAGAGAGTTGAGTTTTTTTTTTTTTTTTTTTAATATGCCTGATGATGAGCATGCTCGAAACTAGTAGTATAAAAATTTTTTTTTAGTATAATCACAAATAAAGAAAGAAAAATTGTTATTTTTATTTTTTTAAAATTTTTTGAAATTTAAAAAAGTACTACAGTGGTAGACATTCATATAAACGCACTAAGGTTTTTGAATATAGTTCTAAGAGTAAAGTGTTTTGATTTTTTTCAAGTGGTCTAAATTGTGTCTATCATCTTAAATCTGTTGTTAAGATAAACCATTAGTAAAAATTTTAATGGTTTACTTTAATAAATTGAAAAATCTAAATTTCAGGTGGACATTCGTATAAACGCACTTCTGATAATGTACTAAAATAAAAAACAAAATTAGAAATTTTTCATATATTATTTTATTTAATATTTGGTCTGGCCCCGACCTTTCTGAATAACTTCGAAAATTCGAGAAGGCATTAAATTTGTTAAATTTTTAAGGGTTTCCGGATCAATTGTGGCCCAACATTCATAGATGGCACTTTTCAAATCTTTAATTGAATTATATTGCTGTTCATTTCCATAAACTTTTCGGGGAAGGCCCTCTAAAGGTTTTCGATAGGATTGCAATCTGGACTGCAAGCTGGCCATTCAAGAAGGGGAATATTTTTCTCGAGAAACCACGGTGTGGTCTCCTTCGAAGCAGGAATCGAGGCATTGTCTTGTTGAAAATTATAATTTTTGTTTATGTTTTTATCCAGATAATTTATCAAAACATCTTCCAAAAGTTTCACGTACATACGGAAGTTCATTCGTGTCGTTATAAAGCAGATGGGAAGCTCCTCGTTATAAAAAAATGCTCCGCATACCATAACACACCGCCACAAAATTACGCTTCGACCTAACGACGCCATGTTCCTCCAAATATACCAGTAGCAACTGTAGCAGTCGGGAAAATCCAGATTAATTTTTTTCCGTAAGAAAAAATCACACTCTGCTAATCCGTTATCGACGACATGTATTTACGAGCACATTTGAGCGGATTATTCGTATGCATGGCCGTTAAAAGTGGTTTGATCCAAAATTTTGTCCATTTTATGTTCGGTGAACTATTAAAAATACGGGCAATGTGTCGGGTCGTCACAGGAAGATCCAATGGCCTGCATGATAGACGGTTTCGTGTATAGCTTCTTTGCGGATTAGACCTTTCTGGCGAGCTGAGGTCTTGGATAGGCAATAGTCCTGATTGCAATCCTATCGAAAATCTTTGGAGGGCCTTCCTCGAAAAGTTTATGGAAATGAACAGCAATATAATTCAATTACAGATTTGAAAAGTGCCATCCGTGAATGTTGGGCCACAATTGACCCGAAAACCCTCAAAAATTTAACAAATTCAATACCTACTCGAATTTTCGAAGTTATTCAGAAAGGTCGGGGCCAGACCAAATATTAAATAAAATAATATATGAAAAATTGCTAATTTTGGTTTTTATTTTAGTACATTATCAGAAGTGCGTTTATACGAATGTCCACCTGAAATTTAGATTTTTCAATTTATTAAAGTAAACCATTAAAATTTTTACTAATGGTTTATCTTAACAAAGGATTTAAGATGATAGACATAATTTAGACTACTTGAAAAAAATCAAAACCCTTTACTCTTAGAACTATATTCAAAAAACATAGTGTGTTTATACGAATGTCTACCACTGTATAAACAAAGCCGAAAAAATCATATTGTTAAAAAAAATGTATGTAAACTTTATAATCTAATTTGTAGTTAAATATTTGCATATTAATATTGATTTCTAAGGTAATCCTAACTTGAAACTTTGACCGGGCATAAGTCAAAACAAAATAGCTCGTAAAATTAAGTATTTTCTTTTATTCCAACATATTTCGATTATTGTTACCCTACTAGTAATGTTTCTTTCAGCTTGTAAAGCAATTGCGATGATTCTTCTATTACAAGCTATTCAAAAGGCAACAATGCGAGATCTTCTAAATCGAGGGATGGAGTAAAGCAGAATACTAATACATTTTCTATTCTTCAGAAATACTCAATTTCATTGACACAAAAAAATAAAATCATGAACGCATCCAACCGTTTATTCTAAAAATCTAAAAGAAGGGAGGCTCACTGAACAAGATATACATATATTCATATTTTAATGGTATAAAATACATGTCAAATATTCAGACAACTGTAGATGCGACTTTTAAATTTTCTTATATTTTTAATTAATAATATCCAGAAGAATGTAGGAAAGTGTGGCAGTTACAACTTTTGTAAAATCATTAAATTGTCAAACAGACGTTTAATTTTTTTCAAATTTATTATTCTTAATACACAGAATAACTACGCTAAACTTCATTAAAATGGTTTTTTATTAATTGTAATAAACACTAGCTTGTGTAAACATACAGTATGATCAAAAAGTACCGGGAATTTGTAAATAAAACAAGTTTGTGTTAATTTTCGGGCAAATTTATTTTATCTCCTTCAAAATAACACCCATCTGAAGCAACACACATGTGCCAACGCTTAACCCAATCATCCATGCATTTTAGTAGGCCGAAACTGGGATGTCCTTCAGCTCCTTCGTCGCATTTCGTTTTATGGCTTCCAGAGATTCAAATCTTTTTCCACGAAGTGGTAATTTAAGTCGAGGGAAGAGAAAAAAGTCGCACGGAGCCATATCGGGTGAATACGGTGCCTGCTCAAGGATATTTACGCTGTGTTTGGTCAAAAAATTTGTCACAATACGCGCTTTGTGTGACGGCGCATTATCGTGGTGCAAAATCCAACTGTTGTCGGCCCACAAATCCGGCCGTTTGCGGCGCACATGACGCACACGATTTTCAAGCATAGTTTTCTTCACAATTTCAACGCTTTCATCGGTATTCGATGTGGAAGGGCGTCCAGAACGAAGTCTTCAACCACTTCACGACCATTTTTAAACACTTTATACCATTCATATGCTCTCGTTTTTGATAGAGCAGACTCCCCAAAGGCTTTCTGCAACATTTTCAACGATTCAGCACAAGAAATTCCGTTCAAAACACAAAATTTCAAGCAAAATCTCTGCTCAATAAAATTGTTCATGTTAAAATGCAACAAAACACAAAAACTTGTCTATTATGAACAGCTGACAAACAAACACTAATCATCTGATCCCACTCAAGCTACACACAGATGTCAGTATAGGATCTACCAACTTAAAAAAAAAAAAAATATCCGAATCGGTCGAGAGCGGTTCATTTAAATTACAAATTCCCTGTACTTTTTGATCATACTGTATAACTACATACAAATAAATACATATTTATGTATGTACATTAAATGTAAAAGATTGTTTTTTAAATCAAAAAATCTTACTTTTTCGTTTTTAGATTTTAGTAGCCTTATTTTAATTATTGTCAATTCAAATAATCGCTTTAGTTTTCACAATAAAAGATACAAAATATTTAGTTAACAGATCTATCCAATTATTATTTACCCTTAAAAATATCATTGGTGGTAGGAAAAATGATTTATATATGTTTAGTAAATAAATAATTATTTTTTCTCCCAACGTCTTAAAAGCCTCTGGTTTTAATACTGTTTTTGCGTATTAAAGTTGGCCTTTTTCTTACTATTTTAAAAATGTCTTTGTTGCTAAGCTACACTTTTAATCCTTGGTGTAAAAGTAGATACTTTTAATACTACCCAAGTATAATAAGACGAAACTAAAAATTGAGCTACCGTATTTTCCTTCGACTTTTTAGAAAATAATCGAAAGACAGCTTTATTGTACTCATGACTAGTATTGGTGTAGTTGGTTTAGTAAAGTGTTTACAGCTGCGTTGTAATGTAGCAAAAAGATTTAAGTTTGTTATCCACTTTTCTATAAATTCTAATGTTTTGTGTTTAAAAAATAATTGGACACTCGATGTTGATGCCAATATATTGTGATTGTATTTGATTTTTTTTTAACATAAAAATCAATAAAGTTATGTTGATCCAATTTACTTTGAACTTTACGTTTTCTGTGCATCTTCAAAGGAGAACTTCTACGTCATTTTCTTTGTTGTTATTTTCAAAATTCCAGCTTCAATTTATTTTAAATAAATACATTTTTTTAGATTTATTTACGAATATATATAGCTATGTACATAAAATAACAATATTTTAATAAAATTAATTTCAAATTGGAATTTGTCATTTGTTTCATTATAAAAAAACAATTACAGCCGTATTTTTAATTTGACATTTACACATACACATGCTCGAAATTAGCCCCGTCTTTTTTATTCTTTATTCACAAATACATGCACACAATTTTTTAGATTGAGTTTCGTCCAGTTCCGACTTATCGCGACAAGACTCATACGCTTTCTTAGCTTAATTTGAAACTTAAACTTAGTAAAAGTCGAAACTAAGTTTAGCTTATCGTCTAATAAATGTCAAAAAAGTCGAAAGTAAAAATACTTGGGTAGGAGAAAAATATTATAGTGAAGACCCAATAATATGTATTGTTATATGAAATAAGTATTTTTTTTTTTAATTCGGAAAATACCTAGTACAGGTTTAATACAATTTCTTTTGCTGTTTGAACCACATCCGGTGGTAGATTGGATAAATCTTGTGATTCAAACATTTTGTTCGCAAGAAAGAAAATATTGTAATAATAGCTTTGCAGTTTGACGCGTACAATATAGTCAAACCAATCAAAAGTCATGACCTCCATAGTTTCACAAAATATTTCAACAAAATTAGTTTCAATTTTGAAGTTTTAATTACATAATTTGTACTTACTCGTATAATTAGTAATAAACTAATAAACAACCTACACGACATGAACTCTTCGTTGGAGAAAAAATAGTATGTGTTATTCGGATTAAAAGGGACTTTATTTGACTCGCAATATTTGCTTTTGCTCGACTATGCTGCGCTTCGCCTCGCATGCAAATTGCTCGTCAAACAAAGTATCACTTTTAATCCTAATGACAAAATGTACTATTATCAGAAAAAAAACATTTTTTAATCGGTACTAGACAAATACTTATTAAAAACGTTTGGTTTAGTTGTATTAAAAGACAATTCGTGTTTAATAGAAACAATTTTTTCCTTTTATGTATTTACAAAAAAAAATGGTTTTTCAAAATTTACTAGTTTAATAAAAGTACCACTTTTATCATAACCCATATATCCAAATCTTTTGGTTACCGAAAACTTTAGTAAAGATAAACACGATTTTATTTAAAATTAACTAGGATTTTTTTCAATGAGATTAATGAAACCGTGAGACACGCTTAGCGTTGATCATACGCTCAAATCAATCAATTAAAGCCAAATGGCACATTTAATTACGATTAAGTTATCTTTGTATCCATCATAGCTCGTTACAAAATCAGGAAAATCTTTTTCTCTTTCTATGTTAAGAATTTCAATTGTTAAAATAAAACACGAGGCAGTATAACAATAAAGAAAAATCTATCTTTTACAATCTCATCGAACTTCAAGAATTGCTTCATATCAAATATTAAATTTCTAACAGTCTAATAACCAACTGTACCCTGAAGATTACAAAACAACCGCTTCGTATGAACCAAAAAGTAATAAAAATAAAAGCAAAATCGATAAAAGTCTAAAAAAGAAAAATTTCTTTAAAATTTTCCAGGCAACTTGTTTTTATTTCTGCAAAATAAAAGAAAAACAACGAAAAATGAGAAACCTCAAACCTTCTAATAAAATTGGAATAAGCGAGTACCTACATAAACAAAACACAAATAAATTAAATAATGTGTACCGGCTTTGATCGCATCATATATCTATACATAACAAAAATACGTCTATCTCTGTATAATCTTCTAAATTCTTTAATCAATTTACAAGCAATTATAAATAATTAGAAGGTGTCTCTTAACCAAATTTTTGTTTTATGTTCATTTCCCCCTGTTTGTGGTTAACAACACCCAGTAAATTACAGGTAAAATGATATTAAGGTTAAATTACTTCATCAGGACCGATTAAATTTTTTAATTTGGTATTTCTTCAGAAAATATATAAGAGTTGTAATTAAATATTTTTTTTTGTGGTTCGACTCTAATTTAACACAATTTACAAAAAAAAAAACATAATCGATAATAATTACATTACTAGTATTGGTCCGTTGTCTGATTTTTTATTAGCCAGTGTTTTTTTTTGTCTATTTCTCTATAAAAATTTCCCATTATTTTAATTTCAATTTTCATTCGACTGGAAAAAAAAATACTTTCCAATCAATGTTGTATTTGTAATCAGCATTGCATGAATTTCATCCCTAAAATATAAGCATTTTTGGTCGATGGTTTAATTAAAATTTATTTAATTAAAATTATTTACAGAATTTTGTGCCAATTTTTTTGGGTATGTGATGAGCGTATGTATATAATATAGACATTTTTACAGATGAAAGAATTTTAGTTTGCTTGTTACAAACATTATCAGAGTATGTTTGTTTTATAAAACATTGGGCAAATTTGCCTATTTAGTTAATTTGAAAATTTATATTGGTTAAAAAAAAATCTTAAAGAATATTTAGCTTTTTTATCATAAATATAATGAAAGATGACAATTTCGCTAGCCATTTGAAACTTACCAGGTTTCTTAAACATGGGTAAATTATTTGTGCAAAGCTTGCCGTTGTAGGTTTATGTAATATTTTGAAAATAATATTTGGTAGATGAAAATCGGTTAAATCACATTTATTAATTTATTTATTCCATGAAGGGGCAAGACAGACACAAACAGAGTCCGATTGTGTGTACCCTCGTTAGACACGATAAACATATAAAAATAGTTAAAAAATGAGAATATTTCTATGATAACAACAGTAATAATAACAGCAATAATAATAATAATACTAATATTAATAAAAGTAGTAATAATAATAATAATTTTTATAATAAATTCATAATTAAGCAACACCAGCAACTGCAAATTCAGTCATTTGGAAATATTAAAACTGAGATAAAAGATCATTTACTTAATATTTAAATAATAAATGCAAATACAATTAACTGAATAAATTAAAGAGGCGTGATCTATATTTTGAAATTTAACAGCTTATAAAGCCATATCGTCTAACACTAGCTTATTATTTAGTAAGCTTGCCACGCTAAATATCCTAAGTCTACACGAAAAAAACTAGAATTGTTATCACGAAGAAAACTGATTTTTAATTGAAGAAAATGTACTTTTTCTTAATTTAAAAGCTAATTTTCTTATTTCTTTCGAGTTTTTCTTCATGTAAGATTTGTGTTTCTTGAAATGATAAAAAAATTCTTGAGTTAAAATTTGTTGCTTAATTGTAATCTGCGATTTAGTTTCTTACATCTATAACTGCTCGAAATTCTTGATTGAAGAGAAATCTAGACATAGAACCTTTTCTTAAAATATAGGTATTATCCTATTTTCTTGAAATCACCCATTTTAAAAATACAAATCGAATATATTGAAATAAATAAATAAATTTCGTAAAAACATTTTTATTTTTTTATTCAAATTTAATTATTTATGGTTTGCAAACATTTGCAAATAGTAGTGTATACAATAAGAGATTAGGGCGTTTTGTATACCGAAATATGGAATAATTTGGAAAATATAGTACAGCATTCCGCATAATTTAGTTTATTCTTAAATAGGTGGCACAAAAAGAAAATTCGAAACAACCAATTTTTCTATGTTACTCTTGAACTGAGAAAAAATCTTCAATTGCAGAAACTATTCCTTAATAAATTCTTCTAACAAGAATACTATTATTTTACATCTCTCAGGACAAGAAAATATTTTCTTCTCTTAAACGATTTTTTCTTAAAATCGCATTTTTCATTTGAGCAACAATTTCTTAATCTGATAGAATATTTTTTAATACAAGAAATTATTTCATAGTATGAAAAACTTATTTCTCATAACAAAAGAACAAAATATTTCAACTGAAGAAGCCTTTCTTGAGACGAGAAAATTGGTTAAATTGTAATAATTGTACGTAACATACCATATTATATAATGGATGCTCGTACCAAAAAAGAATCATTCTATCTTGAACCTTCAACAGTGAAGAACGTAAAAAAGTTTTGTTATTTTAATAGTATGATTTTGTAAAAATATTCTTTTGGAAAAAGTGAACAAACTTAGAATTTTTTAAACGGTGGCGTTCCACTTCAAAGTGGTGTAAAGTAAAAAAAAGGATCTCTGGAAACATTTAAAAATGTTTTTAATATTTTTCTCGCCTTGCTCGACACTCAAATGGCTCAGATATTGAAAAGATAAGTATTTCGGCTGTTAAATAAGTACTTTATAAAATCCTATTTCCTTTATTTTACATAAAAAAGTAACTGCTAAAAATTATTGACATACTAAACACTAGAATATTTTCTTATTAGTACAAAGTTTTCAAATAGTCAAGTACGATGAACATCTTCGGGGCTATTATGTAGGCTTAGAAGAAGGCATAGATTAGTTTATTAATAAGAAAACTATCTAATACATTTAATTTTTTTGTTTTACACTTCCAAATGGAATGAAATATTTAAATCAAATTAAATTTAATTTATATTGTTACTTTTTGTAATAATGGATGATATTGAAAGTTTAAAATTAATTATTTTTATTTTCTTAGTATTACTGTTATTTTAAACACATTTCACTTGTACTCGTTTTTTATTCTATAACATACATATGACAATTAGCATCTACATATTATATTACAACGATTATTAGTTTAGTTCTAAGTGAAAATTATTTAATTAGATATAATGAAACAAATAATAATCGAAATTATCAAATTTGTATTTAAATATTTTCTATATCTGATGGTGAAATAAAAAAAACACAAAAATAAATTGTCATATAATTGTATTATTTTAAACAACCATTTCACAAATTGAAGAAATATTTCTGAAACAAAAAAAAAATTGCGTAACCACACCTGAAGAAATGTTGCTTTGTCACAACAAAAGTGTTTTTCTAGTGAAGAATATTCGAGTTCCCTGGAAGAAAAAAAACGATGCAAACAAGAAAACCCAAACAATAGATTTGTAAATTGTTTTCTATAGTTAAGAAATGCTGCATACAAAAAAAATCCAAACAACAGATTGGTAAAGTTTTACTCTACTCAAGAAAATATGTGTTTTCCAGCAATAAAATATCTGTTTATTTACAGAAAATGCTACTTAAATAAAGAAGCGATATTTCTCACCATAAAAATTTCTGGTTTTCAATCAAAAGAATTGGTTTCTACAAATAAACCGATTTTATTAAACTTAAGAAATAAAACTTAACCATGAAGAAAAACCATATTCTCTATGTAATCACGTTTTCTTGTATCAAGAAATTAGTTTTCTCATATCAAACAAATAAAGATTATTTTAATATTTTAGAAGAATTTCAAATTGAGAAACGTAAAGTTTGTAGTGAGAACAATTTCGTTTAGCTGAAGAATGATGTACAAATTTTCTTGAACTAATCCGTTTTTTCTTCATATTAGAATTTTTTTTCCGCGTAGTGATATAAGTGCAACTTCTTACGTGAGTTATATTTGTAAAAATTAGGAACTTCTTAAATTTCTTTTGCACTCGCTCGACTAGCTCACTATGCATAGGTATATCCGTGGCAAAAAGGCAAAATGGCAAAAGCCGAGTTATTCCATGTTTTGGCGCGAATTAACTCGATGTGTTTTTCGAATGGCAGTTTAGAGTAAAACATAATGTTAAGTCAGCAATTTGATTAACTCTACTTACTTTGAAGTTTGCAATATTATAACTGAATAATAATGGGCAATTTTTTTTATAAAGGTAACAGAATCACCAAACATTTTTCAGTTTATTTACAATGTTTGCAATGTATATATCAAGATCCATTTGCAGAGATAAAGTTACAGTCTCATCAGTTCAAATCATTGGCATAAAACAAATGGGTACAATCAAAAATATTGGAGAGGTCGTTAATGAGTTTTTAATTTTTGAATCTTTTCTTACAGTTTTATTATTATTAACTACTTAGTATACTAAAATATAATCATAAAAAAAACATTGCAATAAACAATAATACCTAAGCATTTAAGACTAAAAGTTATACAGTGACAATATCTAAGAAAAAAAAATTGGTGTGTGCCAGCTCCGACGCGCGACTGGCGTTTACTCCTTGGAATATATAAAATAGGCAAATGGGGTAAATAAACGCATTCTTATAATACTGAAAGCATGTATATTATGCTTTTATTCATATTTATTTACTGGGGAGTACAGACCGTTCAATTTATTTGCAGGGTATCTTACACTTGAATGCTAATCCTTTAAGGGGTGATTCCTTGATCAATTTTAAGTGAAAAATGTCCACATAATTTGCTCAAGCCAGTACCAACACTCACATGTAGGTTAATAGCTTGTATTTGACTCGCCGTATATTAGCTTTCAAAAGTATAAGTAGTTTTTCCCACTTAATTGGCGATTCCCATCAACTGTAATCGGCGTTGGTTTCTATGTAAGCAAAGGGGACCAGTATTGTCAATTTCAACTGTTTGACAGTTCTGATCCCCTTGTTGTATGGTTAAATTTTGTTCATATTGTTTTCACCAGATGTCAGCTACAATACTTCGTTGAAAATCGCGAATAGATTTAATATTGATATTCAAACGTGGAAATTTTTGATGCTGTATAAGACAGCAGAAAATTTTCAGCAGAAAAAATGAGTTTTCTACTCACCACCAGGGGCAGCACTAAACCAAAAGAGAACTTTTCTGCTGAAATATTTATTAGGCAGCAGAAAAATTATGAATATTGTTCATTTTTTGTTGTTATTCGTATTTCTCGTTTGCAAAGATCGTTTAATTTATTTACAGCAAAACGATCTTCAAGCAGCAACTAAAATTTAAATAGGATCTCGTTAATAAAATCTTTTGAACGATTTTGCTTTGATCGACTAATTAGAATTTATAAATTATAAATTGTTATAGTAGTACAGACAGACAATACATTTCGTTATCTAAAATGATTAAATTATAATTTTTATTTTTATTTGTTAATTTGTATTTTTTGTATATTTTTATAGACTACATTTATGAATTTAAATGATCGAAAATCTGGCAGAAAATAAATTTTGAGTATTTTAATCTAAAATGATAAATGTGGTCTATAAAAAGTTACAAAAAATACATTAAATTATATTTGTGTCCGCAATCCTTATTTGAATTATGAAATTAAATATTTTTAAATTACAATAAATTGAAATCGCGGTTCGAAATTATCGCGATAACCGTTCCTGTCTGTCATTAGTTTAAATGAATATCCATATTTTAGGAGCGAAATGTTTTGTTTTTATTTTACTAATCCAGTGGTAAGAAATCAATTTTTCGATCAATTTGCTCGTTTCCTTGGAATAGAAAGAAAAAACTCAAACTTACAAAATACAAAGAGAAGCATGTAACACCGATCAATTGATTTCCTTTATAAAGAGCCCAATATAACCAAATATACTAAACCAAATATAGGAGAAGAAGTCAAAAATAAAAAAAACGAAATTATAAATTTTAAATTTGATCACTGAAAAATACAAGTTTAGTGAACTTTTGATTTGTATTTTGTAATATATTTTTTAGAAAATTTTCATTTGAATTCCTTTTCATTTCATTTTTCAGATTTTCCACTGTATCGTATGGACGGACCCCCTGTACCCAATATGGGACCCTAATTTTTGGATACCTGGAATCATAACACATCCACACAAGTAATATTAAGAAAATCGATCGAGTCTAAAGAGCTACAGAATTTTTCAAAAAAATTTGACCAAACTGCATTTTTCAGTTTTTCCACTGCATCGTATGAACGGGACCCCCCTTGTAACCAATATGGGACCCTTATTTTTGGATAACACATTCACATAAGCAATCTTAAGAAAATCGATGCGGAACCATTTTAACATCCACAGTTAAAAACCGAATTCAATATTTGCTATGATGATTTATCTAACTGTTTGTCTCATATAGGTACGTAGGGAAAATGCTAATATTTAGAATAAAACTGTTGCATTCATTTATTTCCGAATTTATTTCAGTTTTGCGAATTTTACAGAATAATTTTTCTGATAAGATGTTTGATAACGAAATTATGCAACACTTTGTTCGAGATTTCACAGATCATTTAGAGCACTATAGTCAATATTTGTGCGAGTGGTAGCATGTATTCAAAAAGGCGGTTGTTATCGTTGACTCGAGCTACACAGCTGAATTCCCAACAGAAAATGACCACGACGATGTGTTATAATTGTTTGTGATGCACCCAAATTCTGCCATAACGATGTACATACCTATACGAACGTTGAGAATATGGGCCCTAAATATATATTATCGTGAGTACGTTAAAATGGAAATTTTCAGTCTAATTCTAAAATTAAATTCTCATTTTCCAGAATATTTTATAATTATCTTTATCCTCCAGAAATTCTTCTCTTCTGTTAACTAAATCGGGGCATTTTTTTATTTTGACATATTCGATTAATATATTAGAAATAAAATTGGAAATCCCATTTCAACATACCGTAAATATTAAAAGAAAAATACACCAAAAAATGAAAATTTTGGAAGATTTTTTCATTTTTTTTTTTGGCATTTATGCAATGTCTATGACATGGCACGATGTTTATGTCAAAATGTGCAAAATTTCTTATCAAATGTTGGCCTTCAGATCGGCAAAAGGCTGTGGACGATTGCCCTTGCTTCTCAGATACCACCACAAAAAGTTTGGTGATGCCAAATCGGGTGATCATGATATCGTCGAATTTTGATATGACATAATCACGACGGTTTGACCGGCTGTGCAGCTCCATCTTGTTCAAACTATAGGCGTTTCACACCAAATGCTTCTAGTCAACGATATTTTGATCGAAATGCCCTTTTAGTACAAATAACCGAAGATTTATTTTCATTTTAAGCAGTTCTGCTCGCTCTTTTGACGTATATAGCTCCAGAACAAATTGAAAGCATCCGCACTTCACAAAAGAATCAAACTGGACTGAGAAATTGCAAGAAATACGAAAATGGCGCCATCTTTTGATCGTTTACTTCATTGTGGCCCACCTTATACTAACAATGGTTGCATCGGAAGGTAGTGAAATCTGGTTCCATTGATTGATTGATTGATTGATATCAGAGTGTTTACGACGATCGATATGAAGAACGGATTTTTTCAGCGTCCGTTCATAAGAAGTCAATAAAGCGCACAGGAAATTTAGGGCCAGAGGTTTCGATGGCAAAGGATCCGTAGAGCTGGCACGAGAAAAAATTTTACATATGGACAATTATTCGAGTTGAGACGCATGAAACGCTTTTTGAAGAGAATAATTTTGCACTTAACTAAGAAAATTCGAGCGATTAGCTTACGTCGATACCGGACGTTAAATATAACGCAGATGTAAAGTTTCAGTGCTCTGATAAATTATTTTCAGGAATACATCGAAGGAACAAGGTGGTTTTGCAGTTTATGGTAGAGTCTAATTATGACTCACACATAGTGGAGGCAGCGGGTGTTGCCACACCAGTTGCGAAATTTCTGAGAAAGCCACTACTGGGCAATCACGTTTTGATTTTTAAATTGTACAGCGACATTGAGACACGTCGTTATTATTTTCGAAAAAGGCCCAGACGAAAATTTCTAATGGTGTATTTCTGATGAAGCTTGTAGGCAACCAATATATTTTGTTTGCACCAGAGGCAATACTGCGTGAGCTTATTCTACAAAATAAATAAAACAACTTACTTTATTGATGTAACGATTCCCACCCAGCATACAAAACTTACAACGAAGCTACGCAGAAAAATTTCCAAATATTTCATTCGTTGCACGATGGCTTCAAAATGATATAGAAATACCAAAAAAAAAAAGTACATATTTAGTACTTAGCAAATAAACATTTCACAACACACCAGTAGCACCTAATGATAAAGCTGTTTTCTTAAACCGTATATAATAGGGAATATTTTAGCTTTAATATCTGAGAGGAGCCCTTAAGTGGGGACTAGCACAATAATGGTAATAATTTAGCCGAAGCCGGAATAACCCAAAATAATATAGCCGCAATTCCCCTACCGGGCAATGGCGTTTTGCTGAACACAATCAAACTAGCGACTACATTGGAAATTGTTGTTTGCATGAAAATTGTTCCACAAATAAATAAATTTATCAGCCAATATATTACATATTACGCGCAGATCGGCGCAGAGCAATTGTTAGGAATAGCTTGTTGAGATCCACAACCTTGAATACTATGCTGCAGTGTCTGAGTTAACATTTATCGCACAGTTATTATCTTAACGTTTCACCAATCATGCGGGGTTTGGAGCATACTTTACAATATAGCATTGAGAAAATTCGACGTGATTAACGTCTTCTTCAACAGTATACGAATGGTAACAGTGATAACAACGCTTATCACAAATACCACCCAAAAAATGCAAATACAGTCAATATAAGGACCCTCAGACAACACGATCATTCAATACACAGGCATACTTACACAAAAACTTGCGGCATTGTCCATTCGTACTGTATGGTATGGGTGATACAACTCAGAAATAGAATCCACGAAACACTGATTTTACACAGATTTAGATTTACACAGATTTTGTTCTGATATCTGGGGAATAGATGACTTCAATTATTGTGATGCATCTTGGATTACGGATGAGGCAACAAGAACACAATATCCCACAGATACACAATACCAAACGATAGACCTGATTAACAGATAAAATATACAAAACCACATAATAGTTTACTTCATGATACCCCACATAATAGTGCCTCGCCAATAGTTACTCCTACAAAAATTATGGGTCGCCTTTGTGAAGCTGTAATCCATAGTAAACCAAGTAGATGAACCCCCCATTCAAACTATTTGTCGCGGGCTGCCCACATGAAATAATCAATCCTTAGAATTTATCCAAATTTGTAAATTTCATATGGACCTTTCATTCAAACGAATTTACCGACGACTCCCCATATGAAACTTGACCTGATAATTTTTCTGAAGTATAAATATTGGTGATTTAAGAGTTGAATTTATATACATTTGTAAATTTTATATGGGCACTAGGGGACCCCTGTGCAATTGCACAATTTTATTATTTATGTGAAACATTTTTGCCATAATAAATACAAACAACTTCTGCAAAAGGAATACTTCACTACAGGTTGCTCCGACGAAAAAAAGACTTCGAATTCTAATAAAATAGAACGCATTTAATTTTTTGAAATAAAGGCCAACATTAATCTGATAAAAAAAAAAAGACGAGGTTATCGGGAATCGAACTCGAGACCTTTACCGATACTTTTCCCTCATGAAACTTAACCTGATAATTTTTCTATGGATAAATATTGGCAAGACACTCTTATTGAGCCACCTTCCAGACGTGACATTTTAAGGATTGAATTTATACAAATTTTTAAATTTTGTACGGGTCTTTCATTCTAACGAGTTTTCCCTAGTTCCCTACATGAAAGTTGGCCTAATACATTTCCTAGTTATCACTATTCACTATTGGTAAAAACACTAATTGAATGCCAGACACAACACTTTAAAGGTTGAATTTATACAATTTTTTAAATTTTATTTGGACTTTTCATTGTATTGAATTTTTCTGGGCTCCCCATATGAAAAACTTGACCATCGGTTTTTCCAAGGATAAATATTGGCAAGGCACGCTTAGTGAACCACTTTCCAGACATGAAACTTTAAGGGTTCAATTCCTGGGCTCTCCACATGATACTTTTTTCAGGATAACTATTGGCAATATTTATTGAAACACTTTCCAGACATGAAAATTTAAACGTTAAATGTATACAAATTTTTAAATTTTATAAGGGCCTTTCATTCCAGCGAATTGTACCGGGCTCCTCACATGGAACTACTATAAATTTATAAATTTAGAAAGGCCTTTCATTTAAACAAAGTTTTCCGAGCTCTCCACATGAAACTTGGCCTAACAATTTTTGTAGTAAAATCAGTTGGCAAGTCACTCTTATTGAACCCTTTTCCAGACACGTTACTTCAAAGGTTGAATTTCCTGTATCCAGCCAAAAAATCACTACTTGAAAACACCGGTTTTTAAGTTGTTTTGATAATTTACTTCGGTCCAAAAAGACCAAAGTATTGAAATCCTGTCAAAAATGACGAAAAATTTGGATGGCACAAAACCACTTTTCTCGACGTTTTGAAGTCCCCGAGTCCGAAAAAGCAAAAAAAAAAATGTCCGTCCGTCTGTCTGGATACCACTGGTATAATCTAGAGAACGGCTTGTCCGATTTGGAATTTTTTTCGACAATCTGTTTCTATGGTCAAGGCGGACATTTGAAAAGCTTTTCGAGACTATACGCCAAGAGGGTGACCAGAATTGACCCAAAATACCTAGTTTTATAAATATTTACGAGTTTTTTTATATAATATGCTGGTTTGATTATTGAATTGGGAATTGATTTGAAGGTTAAGTTAGGGGTCAATTTGGTGTTTGAGTTGAAGTTGAGTTGGAGTTGAGTTAGGGTTGGATTAGGATGTAGTGAGTAGTTAACAAATTTTTTATATGATGGAACTTGCCTAATTATCAACCGATTACGATGAAACTCGACATGTGTATTGGAAATGGGATTCTAAAATGTTTTTTGGATGAAGTTCTGGGATTCTAAAATTATTTCTGGATGAAGTTCTGGAATATGGCCAAGTATGATGGAACTTGCCTATTTATCAACCGATTATGATGAAATTTGACATGCGTGTTAGAAATGGGATTCCAAACTGAGTTTTGGATAAAGTTCTGGAATATGGCCAAGTAGGATGGAAGTTTCCCATTTTTCAACCAATTATGATGAAATTCGACATGTGTATTGGAAATGGAACTCTAAAATGACTTTTGGATGAAGTTTTGGAAAATGGCCAAGTATGGTGGAACTTGACTATTTTTCATCACATGTGCGTTGAAAATGGGATTCTAAAATTGTTTTGGATGAAGTTCGCAATATGGCCAAGTATGATGGAACTTGCTCATTTCTCAACCGATTACGATGAAATTCGACATGTGTATTGGAAATGGGATTCTAAAATGTTATTTGGATGAAGTTCTGGAATATGGCCAAATATGATGGAACTTACCTATTTCTCAACCGATTATGTTGAAATTCGACATGTGTGTTGGAAATGGAATTCTAACATGTTTTTTGGATGAGGTTCCAAAATATGGCCAAGTATGATGAAAGTTGCCTGATTTTCAACCGACTAAGATCAAATTCGACATGTGCATTGGAAATGGGATTCTAAAATGATTTTTGGATGAAGTTCTGGAATATCGCCAAGTATGATGGAACTTGACTATTTTTCATCACATGTGCGTTGAAAATGGGAATCTAAAATTGTTTTGGATGAAGTTCTGCAATATGCCCAAGTATGATGCCTATTTGGCATCTGTCGGGATTCTGAAATGAGTTTTAGATGAAGTTCTGGAATATGGCCAAGTATGATGAAACTTGCCTATTTATCAACCGATTACGATGAAATTCGACATGTGTATATTGGAAATGGGATTCTAAAATATTTTTTGGATGAAGTTGTGGGATTCCAAAATGATTGCTGGATGAAGTTCTGGAATATGGCCAAGTATGATGGAAGTTGCCTATTTCGCAACCGATTATTATGAAATGTGACATGTGTGTTAGAAATAGGTTTCTAAAATGAGTTTTGGATGAACTTCTGGAATATGGCCAAGTATGGTGGAACTTGGTCATTTCTCAACCGATTATACTGAAATTAGACATGTGTATTGGAAATGGGATTCTAAAATGAGTTTTGGATGAAGTTCTTTAATATGGCCAAGTAGGATGGAACTTGGCTATTCCTTAACCGATTTTAATGAAATTTGATATGTATGTTGGAAATGGGATCCTAAAATGATTTTTAGATAAAGTTCTGGAATATGGTCAGTTACACGGTAAGAAATATCAGTATAATTTTGTATACTACTTTCGGTTTAGAGTTTTAGGCTTCTAAGTAAATATATGTTGGATAAAATAGAAATCAATACAGTCAAAACTGTCACACCAACTATATAACCTAGGTGAATGCTATCCCCATTGAAGATACCAAAGATCGAAGTTCTGATAACCTCGTTTGTGTTTCGGCTGAGATAGCCAAGAGACTATCTGCATTATCGATATTTTTAGTTTCGCTGAAATCTTTCGGCTAACTTTAATAGTATGAAATATTAGAGATGACATGTAACCTTTGTTTAGCTACAAACCTGATAAATTTATTTTTAAAATCGTTGATTACTTATGTAAATCAAACTGCTGGCATATCACCGGTGTGAAGTATTTCACACAAAATGCAGCTACACGAATTAACGGAAAGTGTACTTGTACTGAATAAGTGTAAGCCCACATAAAAAGTGTAAATAACTAGTAGAACCAGGTATGGTGCGATATTTCCTTAAAGTGAACAAATCAAGCTTTCCGAAAAAAAATTTGTCATTTAAATAAAAGACTTGGGCATGTTCGAAAATTTTTTGAAAATTGCGAAAATTACTTAAAATATTTAAACCTAATGCTACACTATGGCTATTTTCCAAAATTCTCAGAGATGTTACCCGGTGAAGGCTTATATTTCCATAAAGTGGACAAGTTAAGCTTTCCGAAAGAATTTTTGTTACTAAGATAAAAAAGATTGGGTACGTTCGACGCATTTTTGAATGTGGCGGTAGCTATGAGAAAAGTTATTCCCTGCATGTCTTATTTTCCCTAACTCCTTTTATTCCCATTTGCGAACACCCATTAATGCTTCTAGAAATCAACCCCTACACCTTATTTCGACCCACCCAAATTTGACCGTTAAAGATCTCTGAACGAACAGATTCGGTTAGCAGTTGAATTATGGAATTGGTAGCGTGGAAGATATTTGTCAGACCACCTCCGCACCCAGTTATTTTACAGACTTAAAATGGGCCATCAGGTAAATCCAGTGAATATATAACCCACCAAAATCTCAGATAATCAACATATCTAAAAATGCTGATTACGAAATTACTCGTTAAAACATTTAGAGTATAGTAAGTCATTTTTCTTATAATGTTTCACCATAGCACGCAATTTTGATAGGCCTTTTGTGGCAGAAACCTCCCGAAAATAAATAAAAATTGCATTCAGCACTTGTAGAGCCTTTATAGAATATAAACAGACTATTTCAATCGTATTCACAAGTATAACGATTATTTCATGGAAATGCTTTACATTTTTGAATTATGATTATGTCATAAAACATAAAATTATGCGCCCTCAAGAGATTATTACGGAAATGTAAAATCAATGCTCTTGATGGATAAAATAAAAATGTTCCATTTTTGTAGCATATATCAAAATATTATGTAATACGAATGTCATTTCCCAGAAAACAATCAATTATACATTTTAAATACATAAATAATCTTTAGCCGGATAAAAATTTCTACCCTAATAATAGTAACTTTTAATGTATTTACCAAGAAAAGATTTTTTATAAATCTTAAATTAAAAAACATAAAATCCGATAATCACAAATAACCCACACTACACTTGAAAAATATCAGGGGTACAAATTGAAAATGCGGGATTGATAACAGATGGCGTTACTAACGCTATACGCATCAGGCAGTACTGTGACTATGTTCATGTCAAAGCTACGTCTTATAGCTTTAATTTTCAGTATGTGTCAATTTGTCGCAGTGTCAAATTCATAGTTTTTTTGAGCTCTCAATATGTCGAGTTTCGTGCCAACAAAACAGCATTTGCGGGAAGTTTTAATTTACTTCTTTAATTTGAAGAAAAGTGCTGCTGAAGCACATCGATTGGTCTCCGAGACTTATCCGAGTCATGTTCCATCGGTTTCAACGTGCGAGAGATGGTTTGTGCGGTTTAGAAGTAGTGATTTTCACGTTGAGGACAAAGAGCGGCCGGGCCAAGTGAAAAAGTTTGAGAATGCTGAATTGGAGGCAATACTCAATGAAGACTCGTGTCAAACTCAACAAGAGCTCGCAGATTCATTGGGAGTGACACAACAAGCCATTTCCCATCGTATAAAAGCCCTCGGAATGATCCAAAAGCAAGGACATTGGGTGCCGTATGAGCTGAAGCCGAGAGACGTCGAGCGCCGTTTTTTTGCATGCGAACTGCTGCTCGAACGGCAAAAACGGAAGGGTTTTTTGCATCGCATTGTCACTGGTGATGAAAAGTGGATCCATTACGATAACCCGAAGCGCAAAAAATCATATGGTTACCCCGGCCATGCATCATCATCGACGGCCAAACCAAATATTCACGGCGCTAAGCTCATGCTCTGTATTTGGTGGGACCAGCTGGGTGTGGTGTATTATGAGCTATTGAAATCGAACGAAACCATCACAGGAGCACTATACCGAACTCAATTGATGCGTTTGAGCCGCGCACTCAAAGAAAAACGGACACAATACGAGCAAAGACACGACAAAGTAATTTTGCAACATGACAACGCTCGGCCACATGTTGCAGCGCCGGTCAAAACATACCTACAAACGCTGAAATGGGAAGTCTTACCCCACCCGCCGTATAGCCCAGACATTGCTCCTTCCGATTACCACCTTTTCCGATCGATGACACATGGCCTAGCTGACCAGCGCTTCCATTCTTACGAAGAAGCCCAAAAATGGGTCGATGACTGGATAGCAGCCAAGCCGGCCGAATTTTTTCGCGACGGTATCCGTAAATTGCCAGAAAGATGGGAAAAAGTTGTGGCTAGCGATGGACAATACTTTGAATAATTCATTTGTTACCATTTTTTCAGAATAAACGTTCAAAAATAGGAAAAAATCCCGCATTTTCAATTTGTACTCCTGATATATGCCATCAAGTTTATGCTATTTTCAATATACAATTTTTATAATCAAACGACTGCAGTAAATTGAGTTTGAAAAATTTTATTAAGATGTAAAAAAATATATTTGTGTATTTTAGATTTTGTTGAAAATAGTACGATCAATTTTATGGCGCCTGACCTACAAATGAAGTCTATCCTTGTATTATGCACATAACATAAATTTTAGACAAATCGCCTGTTAACTATTTATACATAAAGCTTATTTACTGAATATATTGTTGAGATTTAACCAGACCAAATAGAATAATGTCACAGAATATTCCCCTATGTCTACGTTGAGTTTTATGAATGCATGCGGTATAAAAGTTAACCTATTCGTATTGCTTAGTTTAATGGAAAGGATAAGGAAAAACTTGTAGTGTAGACATCGCATATAAATATATGTACTTGCACAAAACATACATCTGCCCGAAGAACAAAAACCAATTTTCTGTATACTTTCCATTGTTTTATTTAAATTGCATTACACATGCAAAAAATTTCAATATCATTTTAAAGTATTTTCCACTATTGTTTGTGTAGTATGCAATTGCTTATGTACAAATATAATAAATTTAGTTTGCGAGCAGTGGTGGTATTAATTATGATGAAAAGCATATTTGTAAATCTCTTTAAAATTAACTTTCAAGTACTATTGAAAATTTATATTCATTTCTTCTCATGATACCGGCGACGATTTGACTATGTACGTTGTGTTTGAATTTTGATGAACAACAATACAAATTATTCGCCAAGTTATTGTATGAGTTTATATGAAAAATATGTAGTACACAAAAAAAATACTCCACTGGTTTGGAAATTATTCGCTTTAGAAAATAAATGTGCACATTTTATACTGGGCGGAAATCATGCCAGAGTATGAGTAAAATGAGAGAAATAAATTTATTTGTATTGTTAGAATTTTCAGGTTTTTCCTGTATTTTGTGCTCCTATATATTATTATGCTTCAACAAAAAGGTAAGTTTACAAATCGTTTTTATTAATCTGTAATTGGGTTGTTTATGTATTGCTCTTGTGATGTGTTTTTTTGGATATTTTATCCGCCCTTTATAAAACACATACATTTTAGATTATTAAATGTTATGTTTACAGTTGAAAACGTTTTTGGTAAACACTTTTCGATTTATTTATTTATTACCGCACACCAATCAGTATCTTACCTGGGATAAGGTTGAAAATCATAAATCATGTTATTTACCTGGAAAAAGAAAAGAAAATAAACCAAGTTAATAATTAATCTTTGTGCCAATTTTAATGTTTATTTCTATTTATATCAAAATATCAAGTAGTTAAAGTACATTAATAAATCACCGATTGCGACCTACTATCAATTAAGTGATTTTCGAAACTGGACGATACGCACATAAAAAATTACATAATACCATAAGAATTTAAAAAAAGTTTATCCCATATATACATACTCGTATATAAAGTCCGGGTAATAAATTATTTTATGGTCATCTCTTATAAGATTGCGTGTTATAAATTATGTGTTTGTGCTATGTTCATTTGATACCTTCATCAAACATAAATAACGAGAATAAAAGCTTAGAAAATCCTAGAAAAAAATTATGTTGTGCTTATGTACAACAGATATTTATGATGTTACACAATTCTGATCACAAGTGTTGTGACATTCGGAATTTATTGAATAATCAATGAATTGTTCTAAAATATTCTACGGACATTTTCCATGGGGCTTAAATGGCGATTTGTTTCAATTTTTTATTAGATTTCATTTACAAAAATTTATTTAGGTAAATTGTATGAAGTTTATTTAATCGGTTTTATTACAAATTGAATATTTTGGATGTGCTGTGTATATTTTTGGTACACGAAAAAGTAACTGATTCGTTGTCCTATTCGATCTACTTGAAATTATTGTAAAGCTTATTTTATTCGCTTTTTTTTTCGACTCGTCGATGTGAAATTGTAAGGTGTAAGGTATTTAAGTTATGAAAAGCATGAAACATTTTGCACATTGCATACAAAAATACTATAAGTACTATACCTTTACAGCTTCAAATTGGGACTAAATAACTTCAAATTGGGACTAAACAATTTCAAAATTGGACTTTGATCTTGGACAATTACTCATCAACTGTAAGCATTACCTTTAATTAATAGCAAAGAGAATAGAGATATCAAGAGAAATGAAAAAATTGCATACAAAAATTTATAGGATACAATTTAGTCCAGTCATTACCTCTGAATTCTTACAGACAATACCGATTTTCGTGAAATTTGGACAGTAAGTAGAGAATAGCCCAAGGAACAAAAGTTCACCCCTTCTAGGTGGTGGAAATTAGTACACTCAAAATAACCACAGAAATCGATAAAGGGACGAATTTTAAGCTTTGTAAAAATTGCTTGTAGTCATAGGGCCAGATACTCGATACTCTAGCAATTCGCAACTCTGTAAATATGGCGGATTTGCTAATCAAAAATTTGCTTGCGTAAACTACTCGATTATTTAAGCATAGTAAAATATATTTTTGTATTCAGCACAAACGTTAAAGTGCATTAAAGTAGGCCATTTTCTGAAATTCAGAAACAAATTGGATTGCTAAATTATCGTGTATAACATGTCTAGCAAATTCGCAAAAAATAGCTGCTTATCTGAGTTTCGAGTATCTAGCCCATAGGCTTGTATATCTAGTAGGCATTGGGTGTAGTCACCTCGTCTCATCGCATACAAACAAAAAACAAACCTAAGACACAAACCAATTGCGAGGTTAACAGAAATTCGATAATTCGTCGAAAAGCAGCGCATCATTTTGTAATTTATTCTACTTAATCTCTCTTATAATAGTCGTGTTCCAGTCGACCACTCACA